>CAWVNO010002173.1:0-54354 GCA_963930645.1 Salticus scenicus | reverse complement strand
CTGGAAGTGATTGCGATCGCAAAGCTCTATTAGTTGCTTTGAATCGGCTTTTGAAAAAAATTCTGCGAAAATCGCAAAAATTTTGGGTATCGAAATCTGGCAAAAGTCTGCATAAAAGGGCTCTCCTGGCCAAATGGTTTAACTTTGGCAGGTCCCTGCTGGTCTGTTATGAAACTAGAATATCTTTTGCACATTCTGGAAGTGATTGCGATCGCAAAGCTCTATTAGTAGCTGTGGAATCGACTTTTAAAAATGAGATGTCGTAAAATTCGCCAAAAAAATTTCGCGACGAAATCGAGCACATGCCTTCAAAAAAGGGCTCTCCTGGCCAAATGGTTTAACTTTGGCAGGTCCCTCGTGCTTTATCATGAAAGTAGACTTCGTGGGGCAGATTCTGGAAGTGATTGCGATCGCAAAGCTCTATTAGTTGCTTTGGAATCGGCTTTTGAAAAAAATTCTGCGAAAATCGCAAAAATTTTGGGTATCGAAATCTGGCAAAAGTCTGCATAAAAGGGCTCTCCTGGCCAAATGGTTTAACTTTGGCAGGTCCCTGCTGGTCTGTTATGAAACTAGAATATCTTTTGCACATTCTGGAAGTGATTGCGATCGCAAAGCTCTATTAGTAGCTGTGGAATCGACTTTTAAAAATGAGATGTCGTAAAATTCGCCAAAAAAATTTCGCGACGAAATCGAGCACATGCCTTCAAAAAAGGGCTCTCCTGGCCAAATGGTTTAACTTTGGCAGGTCCCTCGTGCTTTATCATGAAAGTAGACTTCGTGGGGCAGATTCTGGAAGTGATTGCGATCGCAAAGCTCTATTAGTTGCTTTGGAATCGGCTTTTGAAAAAAATTCTGCGAAAATCGCAAAAATTTTGGGTATCGAAATCTGGCAAAAGTCTGCATAAAAGGGCTCTCCTGGCCAAATGGTTTAACTTTGGCAGGTCCCTGCTGGTCTGTTATGAAACTAGAATATCTTTTGCACATTCTGGAAGTGATTGCGATCGCAAAGCTCTATTAGTAGCTGTGGAATCGACTTTTAAAATGAGATGTCGTAAAATTCGCCAAAAAAATTTCGCGACGAAATCGAGCACATGCCTTCAAAAAAGGGCTCTCCTGGCCAAATGGTTTAACTTTGGCAGGTCCCTCGTGCTTTATCATGAAAGTAGACTTCGTGGGGCAGATTCTGGAAGTGATTGCGATCGCAAAGCTCTATTAGTTGCTTTGGAATCGGCTTTTGAAAAAAATTCTGCGAAAATCGCAAAAATTTTGGGTATCGAAATCTGGCAAAAGTCTGCATAAAAGGGCTCTCCTGGCCAAATGGTTTAACTTTGGCAGGTCCCTGCTGGTCTGTTATGAAACTAGAATATCTTTTGCACATTCTGGAAGTGATTGCGATCGCAAAGCTCTATTAGTAGCTGTGGAATCGACTTTTAAAAATGAGATGTCGTAAAATTCGCCAAAAAAATTTCGCGACGAAATCGAGCACATGCCTTCAAAAAAGGGCTCTCCTGGCCAAATGGTTTAACTTTGGCAGGTCCCTCGTGCTTTATCATGAAAGTAGACTTCGTGGGGCAGATTCTGGAAGTGATTGCGATCGCAAAGCTCTATTAGTTGCTTTGGAATCGGCTTTTGAAAAAAATTCTGCGAAAATCGCAAAAATTTTGGGTATCGAAATCTGGCAAAAGTCTGCATAAAAGGGCTCTCCTGGCCAAATGGTTTAACTTTGGCAGGTCCCTGCTGGTCTGTTATGAAACTAGAATATCTTTTGCACATTCTGGAAGTGATTGCGATCGCAAAGCTCTATTAGTAGCTGTGGAATCGACTTTTAAAAATGAGATGTCGTAAAATTCGCCAAAAAAATTTCGCGACGAAATCGAGCACATGCCTTCAAAAAAGGGCTCTCCTGGCCAAATGGTTTAACTTTGGCAGGTCCCTCGTGCTTTATCATGAAAGTAGACTTCGTGGGGCAGATTCTGGAAGTGATTGCGATCGCAAAGCTCTATTAGTTGCTTTGGAATCGGCTTTTGAAAAAAATTCTGCGAAAATCGCAAAAATTTTGGGTATCGAAATCTGGCAAAAGTCTGCATAAAAGGGCTCTCCTGGCCAAATGGTTTAACTTTGGCAGGTCCCTGCTGGTCTGTTATGAAACTAGAATATCTTTTGCACATTCTGGAAGTGATTGCGATCGCAAAGCTCTATTAGTAGCTGTGGAATCGACTTTTAAAAATGAGATGTCGTAAAATTCGCCAAAAAAATTTCGCGACGAAATCGAGCACATGCCTTCAAAAAAGGGCTCTCCTGGCCAAATGGTTTAACTTTGGCAGGTCCCTCGTGCTTTATCATGAAAGTAGACTTCGTGGGGCAGATTCTGGAAGTGATTGCGATCGCAAAGCTCTATTAGTTGCTTTGGAATCGGCTTTTGAAAAAAATTCTGCGAAAATCGCAAAAATTTTGGGTATCGAAATCTGGCAAAAGTCTGCATAAAAGGGCTCTCCTGGCCAAATGGTTTAACTTTGGCAGGTCCCTGCTGGTCTGTTATGAAACTAGAATATCTTTTGCACATTCTGGAAGTGATTGCGATCGCAAAGCTCTATTAGTAGCTGTGGAATCGACTTTTAAAAATGAGATGTCGTAAAATTCGCCAAAAAAATTTCGCGACGAAATCGAGCACATGCCTTCAAAAAAGGGCTCTCCTGGCCAAATGGTTTAACTTTGGCAGGTCCCTCGTGCTTTATCATGAAAGTAGACTTCGTGGGGCAGATTCTGGAAGTGATTGCGATCGCAAAGCTCTATTAGTTGCTTTGGAATCGGCTTTTGAAAAAAATTCTGCGAAAATCGCAAAAATTTTGGGTATCGAAATCTGGCAAAAGTCTGCATAAAAGGGCTCTCCTGGCCAAATGGTTTAACTTTGGCAGGTCCCTGCTGGTCTGTTATGAAACTAGAATATCTTTTGCACATTCTGGAAGTGATTGCGATCGCAAAGCTCTATTAGTAGCTGTGGAATCGACTTTTAAAAATGAGATGTCGTAAAATTCGCCAAAAAAATTTCGCGACGAAATCGAGCACATGCCTTCAAAAAAGGGCTCTCCTGGCCAAATGGTTTAACTTTGGCAGGTCCCTCGTGCTTTATCATGAAAGTAGACTTCGTGGGGCAGATTCTGGAAGTGATTGCGATCGCAAAGCTCTATTAGTTGCTTTGGAATCGGCTTTTGAAAAAAATTCTGCGAAAATCGCAAAAATTTTGGGTATCGAAATCTGGCAAAAGTCTGCATAAAAGGGCTCTCCTGGCCAAATGGTTTAACTTTGGCAGGTCCCTGCTGGTCTGTTATGAAACTAGAATATCTTTTGCACATTCTGGAAGTGATTGCGATCGCAAAGCTCTATTAGTAGCTGTGGAATCGACTTTTAAAAATGAGATGTCGTAAAATTCGCCAAAAAAATTTCGCGACGAAATCGAGCACATGCCTTCAAAAAAGGGCTCTCCTGGCCAAATGGTTTAACTTTGGCAGGTCCCTCGTGCTTTATCATGAAAGTAGACTTCGTGGGGCAGATTCTGGAAGTGATTGCGATCGCAAAGCTCTATTAGTTGCTTTGGAATCGGCTTTTGAAAAAAATTCTGCGAAAATCGCAAAAATTTTGGGTATCGAAATCTGGCAAAAGTCTGCATAAAAGGGCTCTCCTGGCCAAATGGTTTAACTTTGGCAGGTCCCTGCTGGTCTGTTATGAAACTAGAATATCTTTTGCACATTCTGGAAGTGATTGCGATCGCAAAGCTCTATTAGTAGCTGTGGAATCGACTTTTAAAAATGAGATGTCGTAAAATTCGCCAAAAAAATTTCGCGACGAAATCGAGCACATGCCTTCAAAAAAGGGCTCTCCTGGCCAAATGGTTTAACTTTGGCAGGTCCCTCGTGCTTTATCATGAAAGTAGACTTCGTGGGGCAGATTCTGGAAGTGATTGCGATCGCAAAGCTCTATTAGTTGCTTTGGAATCGGCTTTTGAAAAAAATTCTGCGAAAATCGCAAAAATTTTGGGTATCGAAATCTGGCAAAAGTCTGCATAAAAGGGCTCTCCTGGCCAAATGGTTTAACTTTGGCAGGTCCCTGCTGGTCTGTTATGAAACTAGAATATCTTTTGCACATTCTGGAAGTGATTGCGATCGCAAAGCTCTATTAGTAGCTGTGGAATCGACTTTTAAAAATGAGATGTCGTAAAATTCGCCAAAAAAATTTCGCGACGAAATCGAGCACATGCCTTCAAAAAAGGGCTCTCCTGGCCAAATGGTTTAACTTTGGCAGGTCCCTCGTGCTTTATCATGAAAGTAGACTTCGTGGGGCAGATTCTGGAAGTGATTGCGATCGCAAAGCTCTATTAGTTGCTTTGGAATCGGCTTTTGAAAAAAATTCTGCGAAAATCGCAAAAATTTTGGGTATCGAAATCTGGCAAAAGTCTGCATAAAAGGGCTCTCCTGGCCAAATGGTTTAACTTTGGCAGGTCCCTGCTGGTCTGTTATGAAACTAGAATATCTTTTGCACATTCTGGAAGTGATTGCGATCGCAAAGCTCTATTAGTAGCTGTGGAATCGACTTTTAAAAATGAGATGTCGTAAAATTCGCCAAAAAAATTTCGCGACGAAATCGAGCACATGCCTTCAAAAAAGGGCTCTCCTGGCCAAATGGTTTAACTTTGGCAGGTCCCTCGTGCTTTATCATGAAAGTAGACTTCGTGGGGCAGATTCTGGAAGTGATTGCGATCGCAAAGCTCTATTAGTTGCTTTGGAATCGGCTTTTGAAAAAAATTCTGCGAAAATCGCAAAAATTTTGGGTATCGAAATCTGGCAAAAGTCTGCATAAAAGGGCTCTCCTGGCCAAATGGTTTAACTTTGGCAGGTCCCTGCTGGTCTGTTATGAAACTAGAATATCTTTTGCACATTCTGGAAGTGATTGCGATCGCAAAGCTCTATTAGTAGCTGTGGAATCGACTTTTAAAAATGAGATGTCGTAAAATTCGCCAAAAAAATTTCGCGACGAAATCGAGCACATGCCTTCAAAAAAGGGCTCTCCTGGCCAAATGGTTTAACTTTGGCAGGTCCCTCGTGCTTTATCATGAAAGTAGACTTCGTGGGGCAGATTCTGGAAGTGATTGCGATCGCAAAGCTCTATTAGTTGCTTTGGAATCGGCTTTTGAAAAAAATTCTGCGAAAATCGCAAAAATTTTGGGTATCGAAATCTGGCAAAAGTCTGCATAAAAGGGCTCTCCTGGCCAAATGGTTTAACTTTGGCAGGTCCCTGCTGGTCTGTTATGAAACTAGAATATCTTTTGCACATTCTGGAAGTGATTGCGATCGCAAAGCTCTATTAGTAGCTGTGGAATCGACTTTTAAAAATGAGATGTCGTAAAATTCGCCAAAAAAATTTCGCGACGAAATCGAGCACATGCCTTCAAAAAAGGGCTCTCCTGGCCAAATGGTTTAACTTTGGCAGGTCCCTCGTGCTTTATCATGAAAGTAGACTTCGTGGGGCAGATTCTGGAAGTGATTGCGATCGCAAAGCTCTATTAGTTGCTTTGGAATCGGCTTTTGAAAAAAATTCTGCGAAAATCGCAAAAATTTTGGGTATCGAAATCTGGCAAAAGTCTGCATAAAAGGGCTCTCCTGGCCAAATGGTTTAACTTTGGCAGGTCCCTGCTGGTCTGTTATGAAACTAGAATATCTTTTGCACATTCTGGAAGTGATTGCGATCGCAAAGCTCTATTAGTAGCTGTGGAATCGACTTTTAAAAATGAGATGTCGTAAAATTCGCCAAAAAAATTTCGCGACGAAATCGAGCACATGCCTTCAAAAAAGGGCTCTCCTGGCCAAATGGTTTAACTTTGGCAGGTCCCTCGTGCTTTATCATGAAAGTAGACTTCGTGGGGCAGATTCTGGAAGTGATTGCGATCGCAAAGCTCTATTAGTTGCTTTGGAATCGGCTTTTGAAAAAAATTCTGCGAAAATCGCAAAAATTTTGGGTATCGAAATCTGGCAAAAGTCTGCATAAAAGGGCTCTCCTGGCCAAATGGTTTAACTTTGGCAGGTCCCTGCTGGTCTGTTATGAAACTAGAATATCTTTTGCACATTCTGGAAGTGATTGCGATCGCAAAGCTCTATTAGTAGCTGTGGAATCGACTTTTAAAAATGAGATGTCGTAAAATTCGCCAAAAAAATTTCGCGACGAAATCGAGCACATGCCTTCAAAAAAGGGCTCTCCTGGCCAAATGGTTTAACTTTGGCAGGTCCCTCGTGCTTTATCATGAAAGTAGACTTCGTGGGGCAGATTCTGGAAGTGATTGCGATCGCAAAGCTCTATTAGTTGCTTTGGAATCGGCTTTTGAAAAAAATTCTGCGAAAATCGCAAAAATTTTGGGTATCGAAATCTGGCAAAAGTCTGCATAAAAGGGCTCTCCTGGCCAAATGGTTTAACTTTGGCAGGTCCCTGCTGGTCTGTTATGAAACTAGAATATCTTTTGCACATTCTGGAAGTGATTGCGATCGCAAAGCTCTATTAGTAGCTGTGGAATCGACTTTTAAAAATGAGATGTCGTAAAATTCGCCAAAAAAATTTCGCGACGAAATCGAGCACATGCCTTCAAAAAAGGGCTCTCCTGGCCAAATGGTTTAACTTTGGCAGGTCCCTCGTGCTTTATCATGAAAGTAGACTTCGTGGGGCAGATTCTGGAAGTGATTGCGATCGCAAAGCTCTATTAGTTGCTTTGGAATCGGCTTTTGAAAAAAATTCTGCGAAAATCGCAAAAATTTTGGGTATCGAAATCTGGCAAAAGTCTGCATAAAAGGGCTCTCCTGGCCAAATGGTTTAACTTTGGCAGGTCCCTGCTGGTCTGTTATGAAACTAGAATATCTTTTGCACATTCTGGAAGTGATTGCGATCGCAAAGCTCTATTAGTAGCTGTGGAATCGACTTTTAAAAATGAGATGTCGTAAAATTCGCCAAAAAAATTTCGCGACGAAATCGAGCACATGCCTTCAAAAAAGGGCTCTCCTGGCCAAATGGTTTAACTTTGGCAGGTCCCTCGTGCTTTATCATGAAAGTAGACTTCGTGGGGCAGATTCTGGAAGTGATTGCGATCGCAAAGCTCTATTAGTTGCTTTGGAATCGGCTTTTGAAAAAAATTCTGCGAAAATCGCAAAAATTTTGGGTATCGAAATCTGGCAAAAGTCTGCATAAAAGGGCTCTCCTGGCCAAATGGTTTAACTTTGGCAGGTCCCTGCTGGTCTGTTATGAAACTAGAATATCTTTTGCACATTCTGGAAGTGATTGCGATCGCAAAGCTCTATTAGTAGCTGTGGAATCGACTTTTAAAAATGAGATGTCGTAAAATTCGCCAAAAAAATTTCGCGACGAAATCGAGCACATGCCTTCAAAAAAGGGCTCTCCTGGCCAAATGGTTTAACTTTGGCAGGTCCCTCGTGCTTTATCATGAAAGTAGACTTCGTGGGGCAGATTCTGGAAGTGATTGCGATCGCAAAGCTCTATTAGTTGCTTTGGAATCGGCTTTTGAAAAAAATTCTGCGAAAATCGCAAAAATTTTGGGTATCGAAATCTGGCAAAAGTCTGCATAAAAGGGCTCTCCTGGCCAAATGGTTTAACTTTGGCAGGTCCCTGCTGGTCTGTTATGAAACTAGAATATCTTTTGCACATTCTGGAAGTGATTGCGATCGCAAAGCTCTATTAGTAGCTGTGGAATCGACTTTTAAAAATGAGATGTCGTAAAATTCGCCAAAAAAATTTCGCGACGAAATCGAGCACATGCCTTCAAAAAAGGGCTCTCCTGGCCAAATGGTTTAACTTTGGCAGGTCCCTCGTGCTTTATCATGAAAGTAGACTTCGTGGGGCAGATTCTGGAAGTGATTGCGATCGCAAAGCTCTATTAGTTGCTTTGGAATCGGCTTTTGAAAAAAATTCTGCGAAAATCGCAAAAATTTTGGGTATCGAAATCTGGCAAAAGTCTGCATAAAAGGGCTCTCCTGGCCAAATGGTTTAACTTTGGCAGGTCCCTGCTGGTCTGTTATGAAACTAGAATATCTTTTGCACATTCTGGAAGTGATTGCGATCGCAAAGCTCTATTAGTAGCTGTGGAATCGACTTTTAAAAATGAGATGTCGTAAAATTCGCCAAAAAAATTTCGCGACGAAATCGAGCACATGCCTTCAAAAAAGGGCTCTCCTGGCCAAATGGTTTAACTTTGGCAGGTCCCTCGTGCTTTATCATGAAAGTAGACTTCGTGGGGCAGATTCTGGAAGTGATTGCGATCGCAAAGCTCTATTAGTTGCTTTGGAATCGGCTTTTGAAAAAAATTCTGCGAAAATCGCAAAAATTTTGGGTATCGAAATCTGGCAAAAGTCTGCATAAAAGGGCTCTCCTGGCCAAATGGTTTAACTTTGGCAGGTCCCTGCTGGTCTGTTATGAAACTAGAATATCTTTTGCACATTCTGGAAGTGATTGCGATCGCAAAGCTCTATTAGTAGCTGTGGAATCGACTTTTAAAAATGAGATGTCGTAAAATTCGCCAAAAAAATTTCGCGACGAAATCGAGCACATGCCTTCAAAAAAGGGCTCTCCTGGCCAAATGGTTTAACTTTGGCAGGTCCCTCGTGCTTTATCATGAAAGTAGACTTCGTGGGGCAGATTCTGGAAGTGATTGCGATCGCAAAGCTCTATTAGTTGCTTTGGAATCGGCTTTTGAAAAAAATTCTGCGAAAATCGCAAAAATTTTGGGTATCGAAATCTGGCAAAAGTCTGCATAAAAGGGCTCTCCTGGCCAAATGGTTTAACTTTGGCAGGTCCCTGCTGGTCTGTTATGAAACTAGAATATCTTTTGCACATTCTGGAAGTGATTGCGATCGCAAAGCTCTATTAGTAGCTGTGGAATCGACTTTTAAAAATGAGATGTCGTAAAATTCGCCAAAAAAATTTCGCGACGAAATCGAGCACATGCCTTCAAAAAAGGGCTCTCCTGGCCAAATGGTTTAACTTTGGCAGGTCCCTCGTGCTTTATCATGAAAGTAGACTTCGTGGGGCAGATTCTGGAAGTGATTGCGATCGCAAAGCTCTATTAGTTGCTTTGGAATCGGCTTTTGAAAAAAATTCTGCGAAAATCGCAAAAATTTTGGGTATCGAAATCTGGCAAAAGTCTGCATAAAAGGGCTCTCCTGGCCAAATGGTTTAACTTTGGCAGGTCCCTGCTGGTCTGTTATGAAACTAGAATATCTTTTGCACATTCTGGAAGTGATTGCGATCGCAAAGCTCTATTAGTAGCTGTGGAATCGACTTTTAAAAATGAGATGTCGTAAAATTCGCCAAAAAAATTTCGCGACGAAATCGAGCACATGCCTTCAAAAAAGGGCTCTCCTGGCCAAATGGTTTAACTTTGGCAGGTCCCTCGTGCTTTATCATGAAAGTAGACTTCGTGGGGCAGATTCTGGAAGTGATTGCGATCGCAAAGCTCTATTAGTTGCTTTGGAATCGGCTTTTGAAAAAAATTCTGCGAAAATCGCAAAAATTTTGGGTATCGAAATCTGGCAAAAGTCTGCATAAAAGGGCTCTCCTGGCCAAATGGTTTAACTTTGGCAGGTCCCTGCTGGTCTGTTATGAAACTAGAATATCTTTTGCACATTCTGGAAGTGATTGCGATCGCAAAGCTCTATTAGTAGCTGTGGAATCGACTTTTAAAAATGAGATGTCGTAAAATTCGCCAAAAAAATTTCGCGACGAAATCGAGCACATGCCTTCAAAAAAGGGCTCTCCTGGCCAAATGGTTTAACTTTGGCAGGTCCCTCGTGCTTTATCATGAAAGTAGACTTCGTGGGGCAGATTCTGGAAGTGATTGCGATCGCAAAGCTCTATTAGTTGCTTTGGAATCGGCTTTTGAAAAAAATTCTGCGAAAATCGCAAAAATTTTGGGTATCGAAATCTGGCAAAAGTCTGCATAAAAGGGCTCTCCTGGCCAAATGGTTTAACTTTGGCAGGTCCCTGCTGGTCTGTTATGAAACTAGAATATCTTTTGCACATTCTGGAAGTGATTGCGATCGCAAAGCTCTATTAGTAGCTGTGGAATCGACTTTTAAAAATGAGATGTCGTAAAATTCGCCAAAAAAATTTCGCGACGAAATCGAGCACATGCCTTCAAAAAAGGGCTCTCCTGGCCAAATGGTTTAACTTTGGCAGGTCCCTCGTGCTTTATCATGAAAGTAGACTTCGTGGGGCAGATTCTGGAAGTGATTGCGATCGCAAAGCTCTATTAGTTGCTTTGGAATCGGCTTTTGAAAAAAATTCTGCGAAAATCGCAAAAATTTTGGGTATCGAAATCTGGCAAAAGTCTGCATAAAAGGGCTCTCCTGGCCAAATGGTTTAACTTTGGCAGGTCCCTGCTGGTCTGTTATGAAACTAGAATATCTTTTGCACATTCTGGAAGTGATTGCGATCGCAAAGCTCTATTAGTAGCTGTGGAATCGACTTTTAAAAATGAGATGTCGTAAAATTCGCCAAAAAAATTTCGCGACGAAATCGAGCACATGCCTTCAAAAAAGGGCTCTCCTGGCCAAATGGTTTAACTTTGGCAGGTCCCTCGTGCTTTATCATGAAAGTAGACTTCGTGGGGCAGATTCTGGAAGTGATTGCGATCGCAAAGCTCTATTAGTTGCTTTGGAATCGGCTTTTGAAAAAAATTCTGCGAAAATCGCAAAAATTTTGGGTATCGAAATCTGGCAAAAGTCTGCATAAAAGGGCTCTCCTGGCCAAATGGTTTAACTTTGGCAGGTCCCTGCTGGTCTGTTATGAAACTAGAATATCTTTTGCACATTCTGGAAGTGATTGCGATCGCAAAGCTCTATTAGTAGCTGTGGAATCGACTTTTAAAAATGAGATGTCGTAAAATTCGCCAAAAAAATTTCGCGACGAAATCGAGCACATGCCTTCAAAAAAGGGCTCTCCTGGCCAAATGGTTTAACTTTGGCAGGTCCCTCGTGCTTTATCATGAAAGTAGACTTCGTGGGGCAGATTCTGGAAGTGATTGCGATCGCAAAGCTCTATTAGTTGCTTTGGAATCGGCTTTTGAAAAAAATTCTGCGAAAATCGCAAAAATTTTGGGTATCGAAATCTGGCAAAAGTCTGCATAAAAGGGCTCTCCTGGCCAAATGGTTTAACTTTGGCAGGTCCCTGCTGGTCTGTTATGAAACTAGAATATCTTTTGCACATTCTGGAAGTGATTGCGATCGCAAAGCTCTATTAGTAGCTGTGGAATCGACTTTTAAAAATGAGATGTCGTAAAATTCGCCAAAAAAATTTCGCGACGAAATCGAGCACATGCCTTCAAAAAAGGGCTCTCCTGGCCAAATGGTTTAACTTTGGCAGGTCCCTCGTGCTTTATCATGAAAGTAGACTTCGTGGGGCAGATTCTGGAAGTGATTGCGATCGCAAAGCTCTATTAGTTGCTTTGGAATCGGCTTTTGAAAAAAATTCTGCGAAAATCGCAAAAATTTTGGGTATCGAAATCTGGCAAAAGTCTGCATAAAAGGGCTCTCCTGGCCAAATGGTTTAACTTTGGCAGGTCCCTGCTGGTCTGTTATGAAACTAGAATATCTTTTGCACATTCTGGAAGTGATTGCGATCGCAAAGCTCTATTAGTAGCTGTGGAATCGACTTTTAAAAATGAGATGTCGTAAAATTCGCCAAAAAAATTTCGCGACGAAATCGAGCACATGCCTTCAAAAAAGGGCTCTCCTGGCCAAATGGTTTAACTTTGGCAGGTCCCTCGTGCTTTATCATGAAAGTAGACTTCGTGGGGCAGATTCTGGAAGTGATTGCGATCGCAAAGCTCTATTAGTTGCTTTGGAATCGGCTTTTGAAAAAAATTCTGCGAAAATCGCAAAAATTTTGGGTATCGAAATCTGGCAAAAGTCTGCATAAAAGGGCTCTCCTGGCCAAATGGTTTAACTTTGGCAGGTCCCTGCTGGTCTGTTATGAAACTAGAATATCTTTTGCACATTCTGGAAGTGATTGCGATCGCAAAGCTCTATTAGTAGCTGTGGAATCGACTTTTAAAAATGAGATGTCGTAAAATTCGCCAAAAAAATTTCGCGACGAAATCGAGCACATGCCTTCAAAAAAGGGCTCTCCTGGCCAAATGGTTTAACTTTGGCAGGTCCCTCGTGCTTTATCATGAAAGTAGACTTCGTGGGGCAGATTCTGGAAGTGATTGCGATCGCAAAGCTCTATTAGTTGCTTTGGAATCGGCTTTTGAAAAAAATTCTGCGAAAATCGCAAAAATTTTGGGTATCGAAATCTGGCAAAAGTCTGCATAAAAGGGCTCTCCTGGCCAAATGGTTTAACTTTGGCAGGTCCCTGCTGGTCTGTTATGAAACTAGAATATCTTTTGCACATTCTGGAAGTGATTGCGATCGCAAAGCTCTATTAGTAGCTGTGGAATCGACTTTTAAAAATGAGATGTCGTAAAATTCGCCAAAAAAATTTCGCGACGAAATCGAGCACATGCCTTCAAAAAAGGGCTCTCCTGGCCAAATGGTTTAACTTTGGCAGGTCCCTCGTGCTTTATCATGAAAGTAGACTTCGTGGGGCAGATTCTGGAAGTGATTGCGATCGCAAAGCTCTATTAGTTGCTTTGGAATCGGCTTTTGAAAAAAATTCTGCGAAAATCGCAAAAATTTTGGGTATCGAAATCTGGCAAAAGTCTGCATAAAAGGGCTCTCCTGGCCAAATGGTTTAACTTTGGCAGGTCCCTGCTGGTCTGTTATGAAACTAGAATATCTTTTGCACATTCTGGAAGTGATTGCGATCGCAAAGCTCTATTAGTAGCTGTGGAATCGACTTTTAAAAATGAGATGTCGTAAAATTCGCCAAAAAAATTTCGCGACGAAATCGAGCACATGCCTTCAAAAAAGGGCTCTCCTGGCCAAATGGTTTAACTTTGGCAGGTCCCTCGTGCTTTATCATGAAAGTAGACTTCGTGGGGCAGATTCTGGAAGTGATTGCGATCGCAAAGCTCTATTAGTTGCTTTGGAATCGGCTTTTGAAAAAAATTCTGCGAAAATCGCAAAAATTTTGGGTATCGAAATCTGGCAAAAGTCTGCATAAAAGGGCTCTCCTGGCCAAATGGTTTAACTTTGGCAGGTCCCTGCTGGTCTGTTATGAAACTAGAATATCTTTTGCACATTCTGGAAGTGATTGCGATCGCAAAGCTCTATTAGTAGCTGTGGAATCGACTTTTAAAAATGAGATGTCGTAAAATTCGCCAAAAAAATTTCGCGACGAAATCGAGCACATGCCTTCAAAAAAGGGCTCTCCTGGCCAAATGGTTTAACTTTGGCAGGTCCCTCGTGCTTTATCATGAAAGTAGACTTCGTGGGGCAGATTCTGGAAGTGATTGCGATCGCAAAGCTCTATTAGTTGCTTTGGAATCGGCTTTTGAAAAAAATTCTGCGAAAATCGCAAAAATTTTGGGTATCGAAATCTGGCAAAAGTCTGCATAAAAGGGCTCTCCTGGCCAAATGGTTTAACTTTGGCAGGTCCCTGCTGGTCTGTTATGAAACTAGAATATCTTTTGCACATTCTGGAAGTGATTGCGATCGCAAAGCTCTATTAGTAGTTGTGGAATCGACTTTTAAAAATGAGATGTCGTAAAATTCGCCAAAAAAATTTCGCGACGAAATCGAGCACATGCCTTCAAAAAAGGGCTCTCCTGGCCAAATGGTTTAACTTTGGCAGGTCCCTCGTGCTTTATCATGAAAGTAGACTTCGTGGGGCAGATTCTGGAAGTGATTGCGATCGCAAAGCTCTTAGTTGCTTTGGAATCGGCTTTTGAAAAAAATTCTGTGAAAATCGCAAAAATTTGGGTATCGAAATCTGGCAAAAGTCTGCATAAAAGGGCTCTCCTGGCCAAATGGTTTAACTTTGGCAGGTCCCTGCTGGTCTGTTATGAAACTAGAATATCTTTTGCACATTCTGGAAGTGATTGCGATCGCAAAGCTCTATTAGTCGCTGTGGAATCGACTTTTAAAAATGAGATGTCGTAAAATTCGCCAAAAAAATTTCGCGACGAAATCGAGCACATGCCTTCAAAAAAGGGCTCTCCTGGCCAAATGGTTTAACTTTGGCAGGTCCCTCGTGCTTTATCATGAAAGTAGACTTCGTGGGGCAGATTCTGGAAGTGATTGCGATCGCAAAGCTCTATTAGTTGCTTTGGAATCGGCTTTTGAAAAAAATTCTGTGAAAATCGCAAAAATTTTGGGTATCGAAATCTGGCAAAAGTCTGCATAAAAGGGCTCTCCTGGCCAAATGGTTTAACTTTGGCAGGTCCCTGCTGGTCTGTTATGAAACTAGAATATCTTTTGCACATTCTGGAAGTGATTGCGATCGCAAAGCTCTATTAGTCGCTGTGGAATCGACTTTTAAAAATGAGATGTCGTAAAATTCGCCAAAAAAATTTCGCGACGAAATCGAGCACATGCCTTCAAAAAAGGGCTCTCCTGGCCAAATGGTTTAACTTTGGCAGGTCCCTCGTGCTTTATCATGAAAGTAGACTTCGTGGGGCAGATTCTGGAAGTGATTGCGATCGCAAAGCTCTATTAGTTGCTTTGGAATCGGCTTTTGAAAAAAATTCTGTGAAAATCGCAAAAATTTTGGGTATCGAAATCTGGCAAAAGTCTGCATAAAAGGGCTCTCCTGGCCAAATGGTTTAACTTTGGCAGGTCCCTGCTGGTCTGTTATGAAACTAGAATATCTTTTGCACATTCTGGAAGTGATTGCGATCGCAAAGCTCTATTAGTCGCTGTGGAATCGACTTTTAAAAATGAGATGTCGTAAAATTCGCCAAAAAAATTTCGCGACGAAATCGAGCACATGCCTTCAAAAAAGGGCTCTCCTGGCCAAATGGTTTAACTTTGGCAGGTCCCTCGTGCTTTATCATGAAAGTAGACTTCGTGGGGCAGATTCTGGAAGTGATTGCGATCGCAAAGCTCTATTAGTTGCTTTGGAATCGGCTTTTGAAAAAAATTCTGTGAAAATCGCAAAAATTTTGGGTATCGAAATCTGGCAAAAGTCTGCATAAAAGGGCTCTCCTGGCCAAATGGTTTAACTTTGGCAGGTCCCTGCTGGTCTGTTATGAAACTAGAATATCTTTTGCACATTCTGGAAGTGATTGCGATCGCAAAGCTCTATTAGTCGCTGTGGAATCGACTTTTAAAAATGAGATGTCGTAAAATTCGCCAAAAAAATTTCGCGACGAAATCGAGCACATGCCTTCAAAAAAGGGCTCTCCTGGCCAAATGGTTTAACTTTGGCAGGTCCCTCGTGCTTTATCATGAAAGTAGACTTCGTGGGGCAGATTCTGGAAGTGATTGCGATCGCAAAGCTCTATTAGTTGCTTTGGAATCGGCTTTTGAAAAAAATTCTGTGAAAATCGCAAAAATTTTGGGTATCGAAATCTGGCAAAAGTCTGCATAAAAGGGCTCTCCTGGCCAAATGGTTTAACTTTGGCAGGTCCCTGCTGGTCTGTTATGAAACTAGAATATCTTTTGCACATTCTGGAAGTGATTGCGATCGCAAAGCTCTATTAGTCGCTGTGGAATCGACTTTTAAAAATGAGATGTCGTAAAATTCGCCAAAAAAATTTCGCGACGAAATCGAGCACATGCCTTCAAAAAAGGGCTCTCCTGGCCAAATGGTTTAACTTTGGCAGGTCCCTCGTGCTTTATCATGAAAGTAGACTTCGTGGGGCAGATTCTGGAAGTGATTGCGATCGCAAAGCTCTATTAGTTGCTTTGGAATCGGCTTTTGAAAAAAATTCTGTGAAAATCGCAAAAATTTTGGGTATCGAAATCTGGCAAAAGTCTGCATAAAAGGGCTCTCCTGGCCAAATGGTTTAACTTTGGCAGGTCCCTGCTGGTCTGTTATGAAACTAGAATATCTTTTGCACATTCTGGAAGTGATTGCGATCGCAAAGCTCTATTAGTCGCTGTGGAATCGACTTTTAAAAATGAGATGTCGTAAAATTCGCCAAAAAAATTTCGCGACGAAATCGAGCACATGCCTTCAAAAAAGGGCTCTCCTGGCCAAATGGTTTAACTTTGGCAGGTCCCTCGTGCTTTATCATGAAAGTAGACTTCGTGGGGCAGATTCTGGAAGTGATTGCGATCGCAAAGCTCTATTAGTTGCTTTGGAATCGGCTTTTGAAAAAAATTCTGTGAAAATCGCAAAAATTTTGGGTATCGAAATCTGGCAAAAGTCTGCATAAAAGGGCTCTCCTGGCCAAATGGTTTAACTTTGGCAGGTCCCTGCTGGTCTGTTATGAAACTAGAATATCTTTTGCACATTCTGGAAGTGATTGCGATCGCAAAGCTCTATTAGTCGCTGTGGAATCGACTTTTAAAAATGAGATGTCGTAAAATTCGCCAAAAAAATTTCGCGACGAAATCGAGCACATGCCTTCAAAAAAGGGCTCTCCTGGCCAAATGGTTTAACTTTGGCAGGTCCCTCGTGCTTTATCATGAAAGTAGACTTCGTGGGGCAGATTCTGGAAGTGATTGCGATCGCAAAGCTCTATTAGTTGCTTTGGAATCGGCTTTTGAAAAAAATTCTGTGAAAATCGCAAAAATTTTGGGTATCGAAATCTGGCAAAAGTCTGCATAAAAGGGCTCTCCTGGCCAAATGGTTTAACTTTGGCAGGTCCCTGCTGGTCTGTTATGAAACTAGAATATCTTTTGCACATTCTGGAAGTGATTGCGATCGCAAAGCTCTATTAGTCGCTGTGGAATCGACTTTTAAAAATGAGATGTCGTAAAATTCGCCAAAAAAATTTCGCGACGAAATCGAGCACATGCCTTCAAAAAAGGGCTCTCCTGGCCAAATGGTTTAACTTTGGCAGGTCCCTCGTGCTTTATCATGAAAGTAGACTTCGTGGGGCAGATTCTGGAAGTGATTGCGATCGCAAAGCTCTATTAGTTGCTTTGGAATCGGCTTTTGAAAAAAATTCTGTGAAAATCGCAAAAATTTTGGGTATCGAAATCTGGCAAAAGTCTGCATAAAAGGGCTCTCCTGGCCAAATGGTTTAACTTTGGCAGGTCCCTGCTGGTCTGTTATGAAACTAGAATATCTTTTGCACATTCTGGAAGTGATTGCGATCGCAAAGCTCTATTAGTCGCTGTGGAATCGACTTTTAAAAATGAGATGTCGTAAAATTCGCCAAAAAAATTTCGCGACGAAATCGAGCACATGCCTTCAAAAAAGGGCTCTCCTGGCCAAATGGTTTAACTTTGGCAGGTCCCTCGTGCTTTATCATGAAAGTAGACTTCGTGGGGCAGATTCTGGAAGTGATTGCGATCGCAAAGCTCTATTAGTTGCTTTGGAATCGGCTTTTGAAAAAAATTCTGTGAAAATCGCAAAAATTTTGGGTATCGAAATCTGGCAAAAGTCTGCATAAAAGGGCTCTCCTGGCCAAATGGTTTAACTTTGGCAGGTCCCTGCTGGTCTGTTATGAAACTAGAATATCTTTTGCACATTCTGGAAGTGATTGCGATCGCAAAGCTCTATTAGTCGCTGTGGAATCGACTTTTAAAAATGAGATGTCGTAAAATTCGCCAAAAAAATTTCGCGACGAAATCGAGCACATGCCTTCAAAAAAGGGCTCTCCTGGCCAAATGGTTTAACTTTGGCAGGTCCCTCGTGCTTTATCATGAAAGTAGACTTCGTGGGGCAGATTCTGGAAGTGATTGCGATCGCAAAGCTCTATTAGTTGCTTTGGAATCGGCTTTTGAAAAAAATTCTGTGAAAATCGCAAAAATTTTGGGTATCGAAATCTGGCAAAAGTCTGCATAAAAGGGCTCTCCTGGCCAAATGGTTTAACTTTGGCAGGTCCCTGCTGGTCTGTTATGAAACTAGAATATCTTTTGCACATTCTGGAAGTGATTGCGATCGCAAAGCTCTATTAGTCGCTGTGGAATCGACTTTTAAAAATGAGATGTCGTAAAATTCGCCAAAAAAATTTCGCGACGAAATCGAGCACATGCCTTCAAAAAAGGGCTCTCCTGGCCAAATGGTTTAACTTTGGCAGGTCCCTCGTGCTTTATCATGAAAGTAGACTTCGTGGGGCAGATTCTGGAAGTGATTGCGATCGCAAAGCTCTATTAGTTGCTTTGGAATCGGCTTTTGAAAAAAATTCTGTGAAAATCGCAAAAATTTTGGGTATCGAAATCTGGCAAAAGTCTGCATAAAAGGGCTCTCCTGGCCAAATGGTTTAACTTTGGCAGGTCCCTGCTGGTCTGTTATGAAACTAGAATATCTTTTGCACATTCTGGAAGTGATTGCGATCGCAAAGCTCTATTAGTCGCTGTGGAATCGACTTTTAAAAATGAGATGTCGTAAAATTCGCCAAAAAAATTTCGCGACGAAATCGAGCACATGCCTTCAAAAAAGGGCTCTCCTGGCCAAATGGTTTAACTTTGGCAGGTCCCTCGTGCTTTATCATGAAAGTAGACTTCGTGGGGCAGATTCTGGAAGTGATTGCGATCGCAAAGCTCTATTAGTTGCTTTGGAATCGGCTTTTGAAAAAAATTCTGTGAAAATCGCAAAAATTTTGGGTATCGAAATCTGGCAAAAGTCTGCATAAAAGGGCTCTCCTGGCCAAATGGTTTAACTTTGGCAGGTCCCTGCTGGTCTGTTATGAAACTAGAATATCTTTTGCACATTCTGGAAGTGATTGCGATCGCAAAGCTCTATTAGTCGCTGTGGAATCGACTTTTAAAAATGAGATGTCGTAAAATTCGCCAAAAAAATTTCGCGACGAAATCGAGCACATGCCTTCAAAAAAGGGCTCTCCTGGCCAAATGGTTTAACTTTGGCAGGTCCCTCGTGCTTTATCATGAAAGTAGACTTCGTGGGGCAGATTCTGGAAGTGATTGCGATCGCAAAGCTCTATTAGTTGCTTTGGAATCGGCTTTTGAAAAAAATTCTGTGAAAATCGCAAAAATTTTGGGTATCGAAATCTGGCAAAAGTCTGCATAAAAGGGCTCTCCTGGCCAAATGGTTTAACTTTGGCAGGTCCCTGCTGGTCTGTTATGAAACTAGAATATCTTTTGCACATTCTGGAAGTGATTGCGATCGCAAAGCTCTATTAGTCGCTGTGGAATCGACTTTTAAAAATGAGATGTCGTAAAATTCGCCAAAAAAATTTCGCGACGAAATCGAGCACATGCCTTCAAAAAAGGGCTCTCCTGGCCAAATGGTTTAACTTTGGCAGGTCCCTCGTGCTTTATCATGAAAGTAGACTTCGTGGGGCAGATTCTGGAAGTGATTGCGATCGCAAAGCTCTATTAGTTGCTTTGGAATCGGCTTTTGAAAAAAATTCTGTGAAAATCGCAAAAATTTTGGGTATCGAAATCTGGCAAAAGTCTGCATAAAAGGGCTCTCCTGGCCAAATGGTTTAACTTTGGCAGGTCCCTGCTGGTCTGTTATGAAACTAGAATATCTTTTGCACATTCTGGAAGTGATTGCGATCGCAAAGCTCTATTAGTCGCTGTGGAATCGACTTTTAAAAATGAGATGTCGTAAAATTCGCCAAAAAAATTTCGCGACGAAATCGAGCACATGCCTTCAAAAAAGGGCTCTCCTGGCCAAATGGTTTAACTTTGGCAGGTCCCTCGTGCTTTATCATGAAAGTAGACTTCGTGGGGCAGATTCTGGAAGTGATTGCGATCGCAAAGCTCTATTAGTTGCTTTGGAATCGGCTTTTGAAAAAAATTCTGTGAAAATCGCAAAAATTTTGGGTATCGAAATCTGGCAAAAGTCTGCATAAAAGGGCTCTCCTGGCCAAATGGTTTAACTTTGGCAGGTCCCTGCTGGTCTGTTATGAAACTAGAATATCTTTTGCACATTCTGGAAGTGATTGCGATCGCAAAGCTCTATTAGTCGCTGTGGAATCGACTTTTAAAAATGAGATGTCGTAAAATTCGCCAAAAAAATTTCGCGACGAAATCGAGCACATGCCTTCAAAAAAGGGCTCTCCTGGCCAAATGGTTTAACTTTGGCAGGTCCCTCGTGCTTTATCATGAAAGTAGACTTCGTGGGGCAGATTCTGGAAGTGATTGCGATCGCAAAGCTCTATTAGTTGCTTTGGAATCGGCTTTTGAAAAAAATTCTGTGAAAATCGCAAAAATTTTGGGTATCGAAATCTGGCAAAAGTCTGCATAAAAGGGCTCTCCTGGCCAAATGGTTTAACTTTGGCAGGTCCCTGCTGGTCTGTTATGAAACTAGAATATCTTTTGCACATTCTGGAAGTGATTGCGATCGCAAAGCTCTATTAGTCGCTGTGGAATCGACTTTTAAAAATGAGATGTCGTAAAATTCGCCAAAAAAATTTCGCGACGAAATCGAGCACATGCCTTCAAAAAAGGGCTCTCCTGGCCAAATGGTTTAACTTTGGCAGGTCCCTCGTGCTTTATCATGAAAGTAGACTTCGTGGGGCAGATTCTGGAAGTGATTGCGATCGCAAAGCTCTATTAGTTGCTTTGGAATCGGCTTTTGAAAAAAATTCTGTGAAAATCGCAAAAATTTTGGGTATCGAAATCTGGCAAAAGTCTGCATAAAAGGGCTCTCCTGGCCAAATGGTTTAACTTTGGCAGGTCCCTGCTGGTCTGTTATGAAACTAGAATATCTTTTGCACATTCTGGAAGTGATTGCGATCGCAAAGCTCTATTAGTCGCTGTGGAATCGACTTTTAAAAATGAGATGTCGTAAAATTCGCCAAAAAAATTTCGCGACGAAATCGAGCACATGCCTTCAAAAAAGGGCTCTCCTGGCCAAATGGTTTAACTTTGGCAGGTCCCTCGTGCTTTATCATGAAAGTAGACTTCGTGGGGCAGATTCTGGAAGTGATTGCGATCGCAAAGCTCTATTAGTTGCTTTGGAATCGGCTTTTGAAAAAAATTCTGTGAAAATCGCAAAAATTTTGGGTATCGAAATCTGGCAAAAGTCTGCATAAAAGGGCTCTCCTGGCCAAATGGTTTAACTTTGGCAGGTCCCTGCTGGTCTGTTATGAAACTAGAATATCTTTTGCACATTCTGGAAGTGATTGCGATCGCAAAGCTCTATTAGTCGCTGTGGAATCGACTTTTAAAAATGAGATGTCGTAAAATTCGCCAAAAAAATTTCGCGACGAAATCGAGCACATGCCTTCAAAAAAGGGCTCTCCTGGCCAAATGGTTTAACTTTGGCAGGTCCCTCGTGCTTTATCATGAAAGTAGACTTCGTGGGGCAGATTCTGGAAGTGATTGCGATCGCAAAGCTCTATTAGTTGCTTTGGAATCGGCTTTTGAAAAAAATTCTGTGAAAATCGCAAAAATTTTGGGTATCGAAATCTGGCAAAAGTCTGCATAAAAGGGCTCTCCTGGCCAAATGGTTTAACTTTGGCAGGTCCCTGCTGGTCTGTTATGAAACTAGAATATCTTTTGCACATTCTGGAAGTGATTGCGATCGCAAAGCTCTATTAGTCGCTGTGGAATCGACTTTTAAAAATGAGATGTCGTAAAATTCGCCAAAAAAATTTCGCGACGAAATCGAGCACATGCCTTCAAAAAAGGGCTCTCCTGGCCAAATGGTTTAACTTTGGCAGGTCCCTCGTGCTTTATCATGAAAGTAGACTTCGTGGGGCAGATTCTGGAAGTGATTGCGATCGCAAAGCTCTATTAGTTGCTTTGGAATCGGCTTTTGAAAAAAATTCTGTGAAAATCGCAAAAATTTTGGGTATCGAAATCTGGCAAAAGTCTGCATAAAAGGGCTCTCCTGGCCAAATGGTTTAACTTTGGCAGGTCCCTGCTGGTCTGTTATGAAACTAGAATATCTTTTGCACATTCTGGAAGTGATTGCGATCGCAAAGCTCTATTAGTCGCTGTGGAATCGACTTTTAAAAATGAGATGTCGTAAAATTCGCCAAAAAAATTTCGCGACGAAATCGAGCACATGCCTTCAAAAAAGGGCTCTCCTGGCCAAATGGTTTAACTTTGGCAGGTCCCTCGTGCTTTATCATGAAAGTAGACTTCGTGGGGCAGATTCTGGAAGTGATTGCGATCGCAAAGCTCTATTAGTTGCTTTGGAATCGGCTTTTGAAAAAAATTCTGTGAAAATCGCAAAAATTTTGGGTATCGAAATCTGGCAAAAGTCTGCATAAAAGGGCTCTCCTGGCCAAATGGTTTAACTTTGGCAGGTCCCTGCTGGTCTGTTATGAAACTAGAATATCTTTTGCACATTCTGGAAGTGATTGCGATCGCAAAGCTCTATTAGTCGCTGTGGAATCGACTTTTAAAAATGAGATGTCGTAAAATTCGCCAAAAAAATTTCGCGACGAAATCGAGCACATGCCTTCAAAAAAGGGCTCTCCTGGCCAAATGGTTTAACTTTGGCAGGTCCCTCGTGCTTTATCATGAAAGTAGACTTCGTGGGGCAGATTCTGGAAGTGATTGCGATCGCAAAGCTCTATTAGTTGCTTTGGAATCGGCTTTTGAAAAAAATTCTGTGAAAATCGCAAAAATTTTGGGTATCGAAATCTGGCAAAAGTCTGCATAAAAGGGCTCTCCTGGCCAAATGGTTTAACTTTGGCAGGTCCCTGCTGGTCTGTTATGAAACTAGAATATCTTTTGCACATTCTGGAAGTGATTGCGATCGCAAAGCTCTATTAGTCGCTGTGGAATCGACTTTTAAAAATGAGATGTCGTAAAATTCGCCAAAAAAATTTCGCGACGAAATCGAGCACATGCCTTCAAAAAAGGGCTCTCCTGGCCAAATGGTTTAACTTTGGCAGGTCCCTCGTGCTTTATCATGAAAGTAGACTTCGTGGGGCAGATTCTGGAAGTGATTGCGATCGCAAAGCTCTATTAGTTGCTTTGGAATCGGCTTTTGAAAAAAATTCTGTGAAAATCGCAAAAATTTTGGGTATCGAAATCTGGCAAAAGTCTGCATAAAAGGGCTCTCCTGGCCAAATGGTTTAACTTTGGCAGGTCCCTGCTGGTCTGTTATGAAACTAGAATATCTTTTGCACATTCTGGAAGTGATTGCGATCGCAAAGCTCTATTAGTCGCTGTGGAATCGACTTTTAAAAATGAGATGTCGTAAAATTCGCCAAAAAAATTTCGCGACGAAATCGAGCACATGCCTTCAAAAAAGGGCTCTCCTGGCCAAATGGTTTAACTTTGGCAGGTCCCTCGTGCTTTATCATGAAAGTAGACTTCGTGGGGCAGATTCTGGAAGTGATTGCGATCGCAAAGCTCTATTAGTTGCTTTGGAATCGGCTTTTGAAAAAAATTCTGTGAAAATCGCAAAAATTTTGGGTATCGAAATCTGGCAAAAGTCTGCATAAAAGGGCTCTCCTGGCCAAATGGTTTAACTTTGGCAGGTCCCTGCTGGTCTGTTATGAAACTAGAATATCTTTTGCACATTCTGGAAGTGATTGCGATCGCAAAGCTCTATTAGTCGCTGTGGAATCGACTTTTAAAAATGAGATGTCGTAAAATTCGCCAAAAAAATTTCGCGACGAAATCGAGCACATGCCTTCAAAAAAGGGCTCTCCTGGCCAAATGGTTTAACTTTGGCAGGTCCCTCGTGCTTTATCATGAAAGTAGACTTCGTGGGGCAGATTCTGGAAGTGATTGCGATCGCAAAGCTCTATTAGTTGCTTTGGAATCGGCTTTTGAAAAAAATTCTGTGAAAATCGCAAAAATTTTGGGTATCGAAATCTGGCAAAAGTCTGCATAAAAGGGCTCTCCTGGCCAAATGGTTTAACTTTGGCAGGTCCCTGCTGGTCTGTTATGAAACTAGAATATCTTTTGCACATTCTGGAAGTGATTGCGATCGCAAAGCTCTATTAGTCGCTGTGGAATCGACTTTTAAAAATGAGATGTCGTAAAATTCGCCAAAAAAATTTCGCGACGAAATCGAGCACATGCCTTCAAAAAAGGGCTCTCCTGGCCAAATGGTTTAACTTTGGCAGGTCCCTCGTGCTTTATCATGAAAGTAGACTTCGTGGGGCAGATTCTGGAAGTGATTGCGATCGCAAAGCTCTATTAGTTGCTTTGGAATCGGCTTTTGAAAAAAATTCTGTGAAAATCGCAAAAATTTTGGGTATCGAAATCTGGCAAAAGTCTGCATAAAAGGGCTCTCCTGGCCAAATGGTTTAACTTTGGCAGGTCCCTGCTGGTCTGTTATGAAACTAGAATATCTTTTGCACATTCTGGAAGTGATTGCGATCGCAAAGCTCTATTAGTCGCTGTGGAATCGACTTTTAAAAATGAGATGTCGTAAAATTCGCCAAAAAAATTTCGCGACGAAATCGAGCACATGCCTTCAAAAAAGGGCTCTCCTGGCCAAATGGTTTAACTTTGGCAGGTCCCTCGTGCTTTATCATGAAAGTAGACTTCGTGGGGCAGATTCTGGAAGTGATTGCGATCGCAAAGCTCTATTAGTTGCTTTGGAATCGGCTTTTGAAAAAAATTCTGTGAAAATCGCAAAAATTTTGGGTATCGAAATCTGGCAAAAGTCTGCATAAAAGGGCTCTCCTGGCCAAATGGTTTAACTTTGGCAGGTCCCTGCTGGTCTGTTATGAAACTAGAATATCTTTTGCACATTCTGGAAGTGATTGCGATCGCAAAGCTCTATTAGTCGCTGTGGAATCGACTTTTAAAAATGAGATGTCGTAAAATTCGCCAAAAAAATTTCGCGACGAAATCGAGCACATGCCTTCAAAAAAGGGCTCTCCTGGCCAAATGGTTTAACTTTGGCAGGTCCCTCGTGCTTTATCATGAAAGTAGACTTCGTGGGGCAGATTCTGGAAGTGATTGCGATCGCAAAGCTCTATTAGTTGCTTTGGAATCGGCTTTTGAAAAAAATTCTGTGAAAATCGCAAAAATTTTGGGTATCGAAATCTGGCAAAAGTCTGCATAAAAGGGCTCTCCTGGCCAAATGGTTTAACTTTGGCAGGTCCCTGCTGGTCTGTTATGAAACTAGAATATCTTTTGCACATTCTGGAAGTGATTGCGATCGCAAAGCTCTATTAGTCGCTGTGGAATCGACTTTTAAAAATGAGATGTCGTAAAATTCGCCAAAAAAATTTCGCGACGAAATCGAGCACATGCCTTCAAAAAAGGGCTCTCCTGGCCAAATGGTTTAACTTTGGCAGGTCCCTCGTGCTTTATCATGAAAGTAGACTTCGTGGGGCAGATTCTGGAAGTGATTGCGATCGCAAAGCTCTATTAGTTGCTTTGGAATCGGCTTTTGAAAAAAATTCTGTGAAAATCGCAAAAATTTTGGGTATCGAAATCTGGCAAAAGTCTGCATAAAAGGGCTCTCCTGGCCAAATGGTTTAACTTTGGCAGGTCCCTGCTGGTCTGTTATGAAACTAGAATATCTTTTGCACATTCTGGAAGTGATTGCGATCGCAAAGCTCTATTAGTCGCTGTGGAATCGACTTTTAAAAATGAGATGTCGTAAAATTCGCCAAAAAAATTTCGCGACGAAATCGAGCACATGCCTTCAAAAAAGGGCTCTCCTGGCCAAATGGTTTAACTTTGGCAGGTCCCTCGTGCTTTATCATGAAAGTAGACTTCGTGGGGCAGATTCTGGAAGTGATTGCGATCGCAAAGCTCTATTAGTTGCTTTGGAATCGGCTTTTGAAAAAAATTCTGTGAAAATCGCAAAAATTTTGGGTATCGAAATCTGGCAAAAGTCTGCATAAAAGGGCTCTCCTGGCCAAATGGTTTAACTTTGGCAGGTCCCTGCTGGTCTGTTATGAAACTAGAATATCTTTTGCACATTCTGGAAGTGATTGCGATCGCAAAGCTCTATTAGTCGCTGTGGAATCGACTTTTAAAAATGAGATGTCGTAAAATTCGCCAAAAAAATTTCGCGACGAAATCGAGCACATGCCTTCAAAAAAGGGCTCTCCTGGCCAAATGGTTTAACTTTGGCAGGTCCCTCGTGCTTTATCATGAAAGTAGACTTCGTGGGGCAGATTCTGGAAGTGATTGCGATCGCAAAGCTCTATTAGTTGCTTTGGAATCGGCTTTTGAAAAAAATTCTGTGAAAATCGCAAAAATTTTGGGTATCGAAATCTGGCAAAAGTCTGCATAAAAGGGCTCTCCTGGCCAAATGGTTTAACTTTGGCAGGTCCCTGCTGGTCTGTTATGAAACTAGAATATCTTTTGCACATTCTGGAAGTGATTGCGATCGCAAAGCTCTATTAGTCGCTGTGGAATCGACTTTTAAAAATGAGATGTCGTAAAATTCGCCAAAAAAATTTCGCGACGAAATCGAGCACATGCCTTCAAAAAAGGGCTCTCCTGGCCAAATGGTTTAACTTTGGCAGGTCCCTCGTGCTTTATCATGAAAGTAGACTTCGTGGGGCAGATTCTGGAAGTGATTGCGATCGCAAAGCTCTATTAGTTGCTTTGGAATCGGCTTTTGAAAAAAATTCTGTGAAAATCGCAAAAATTTTGGGTATCGAAATCTGGCAAAAGTCTGCATAATAAGGTGCTCTCCTGGCCAAATGGTTTAACTTTGGCAGGTCCCTGCTGGTCTGTTATGAAACTAGAATATCTTTTGCACATTCTGGAAGTGATTGCGATCGCAAAGCTCTATTAGTCGCTGTGGAATCGACTTTTAAAAATGAGATGTCGTAAAATTCGCCAAAAAAATTTCGCGACGAAATCGAGCACATGCCTTCAAAAAAGGGCTCTCCTGGCCAAATGGTTTAACTTTGGCAGGTCCCTCGTGCTTTATCATGAAAGTAGACTTCGTGGGGCAGATTCTGGAAGTGATTGCGATCGCAAAGCTCTATTAGTTGCTTTGGAATCGGCTTTTGAAAAAAATTCTGTGAAAATCGCAAAAATTTTGGGTATCGAAATCTGGCAAAAGTCTGCAAAGGGCTCTCCTGGCCAAATGGTTTAACTTTGGCAGGTCCCTGCTGGTCTGTTATGAAACTAGAATATCTTTTGCACATTCTGGAAGTGATTGCGATCGCAAAGCTCTATTAGTCGCTGTGGAATCGACTTTTAAAAATGAGATGTCGTAAAATTCGCCAAAAAAATTTCGCGACGAAATCGAGCACATGCCTTCAAAAAAGGGCTCTCCTGGCCAAATGGTTTAACTTTGGCAGGTCCCTCGTGCTTTATCATGAAAGTAGACTTCGTGGGGCAGATTCTGGAAGTGATTGCGATCGCAAAGCTCTATTAGTTGCTTTGGAATCGGCTTTTGAAAAAAATTCTGTGAAAATCGCAAAAATTTTGGGTATCGAAATCTGGCAAAAGTCTGCATAAAAGGGCTCTCCTGGCCAAATGGTTTAACTTTGGCAGGTCCCTGCTGGTCTGTTATGAAACTAGAATATCTTTTGCACATTCTGGAAGTGATTGCGATCGCAAAGCTCTATTAGTCGCTGTGGAATCGACTTTTAAAAATGAGATGTCGTAAAATTCGCCAAAAAAATTTCGCGACGAAATCGAGCACATGCCTTCAAAAAAGGGCTCTCCTGGCCAAATGGTTTAACTTTGGCAGGTCCCTCGTGCTTTATCATGAAAGTAGACTTCGTGGGGCAGATTCTGGAAGTGATTGCGATCGCAAAGCTCTATTAGTTGCTTTGGAATCGGCTTTTGAAAAAAATTCTGTGAAAATCGCAAAAATTTTGGGTATCGAAATCTGGCAAAAGTCTGCATAAAAGGGCTCTCCTGGCCAAATGGTTTAACTTTGGCAGGTCCCTGCTGGTCTGTTATGAAACTAGAATATCTTTTGCACATTCTGGAAGTGATTGCGATCGCAAAGCTCTATTAGTCGCTGTGGAATCGACTTTTAAAAATGAGATGTCGTAAAATTCGCCAAAAAAATTTCGCGACGAAATCGAGCACATGCCTTCAAAAAAGGGCTCTCCTGGCCAAATGGTTTAACTTTGGCAGGTCCCTCGTGCTTTATCATGAAAGTAGACTTCGTGGGGCAGATTCTGGAAGTGATTGCGATCGCAAAGCTCTATTAGTTGCTTTGGAATCGGCTTTTGAAAAAAATTCTGTGAAAATCGCAAAAATTTTGGGTATCGAAATCTGGCAAAAGTCTGCATAAAAGGGCTCTCCTGGCCAAATGGTTTAACTTTGGCAGGTCCCTGCTGGTCTGTTATGAAACTAGAATATCTTTTGCACATTCTGGAAGTGATTGCGATCGCAAAGCTCTATTAGTCGCTGTGGAATCGACTTTTAAAAATGAGATGTCGTAAAATTCGCCAAAAAAATTTCGCGACGAAATCGAGCACATGCCTTCAAAAAAGGGCTCTCCTGGCCAAATGGTTTAACTTTGGCAGGTCCCTCGTGCTTTATCATGAAAGTAGACTTCGTGGGGCAGATTCTGGAAGTGATTGCGATCGCAAAGCTCTATTAGTTGCTTTGGAATCGGCTTTTGAAAAAAATTCTGTGAAAATCGCAAAAATTTTGGGTATCGAAATCTGGCAAAAGTCTGCATAAAAGGGCTCTCCTGGCCAAATGGTTTAACTTTGGCAGGTCCCTGCTGGTCTGTTATGAAACTAGAATATCTTTTGCACATTCTGGAAGTGATTGCGATCGCAAAGCTCTATTAGTCGCTGTGGAATCGACTTTTAAAAATGAGATGTCGTAAAATTCGCCAAAAAAATTTCGCGACGAAATCGAGCACATGCCTTCAAAAAAGGGCTCTCCTGGCCAAATGGTTTAACTTTGGCAGGTCCCTCGTGCTTTATCATGAAAGTAGACTTCGTGGGGCAGATTCTGGAAGTGATTGCGATCGCAAAGCTCTATTAGTTGCTTTGGAATCGGCTTTTGAAAAAAATTCTGTGAAAATCGCAAAAATTTTGGGTATCGAAATCTGGCAAAAGTCTGCATAAAAGGGCTCTCCTGGCCAAATGGTTTAACTTTGGCAGGTCCCTGCTGGTCTGTTATGAAACTAGAATATCTTTTGCACATTCTGGAAGTGATTGCGATCGCAAAGCTCTATTAGTCGCTGTGGAATCGACTTTTAAAAATGAGATGTCGTAAAATTCGCCAAAAAAATTTCGCGACGAAATCGAGCACATGCCTTCAAAAAAGGGCTCTCCTGGCCAAATGGTTTAACTTTGGCAGGTCCCTCGTGCTTTATCATGAAAGTAGACTTCGTGGGGCAGATTCTGGAAGTGATTGCGATCGCAAAGCTCTATTAGTTGCTTTGGAATCGGCTTTTGAAAAAAATTCTGTGAAAATCGCAAAAATTTTGGGTATCGAAATCTGGCAAAAGTCTGCATAAAAGGGCTCTCCTGGCCAAATGGTTTAACTTTGGCAGGTCCCTGCTGGTCTGTTATGAAACTAGAATATCTTTTGCACATTCTGGAAGTGATTGCGATCGCAAAGCTCTATTAGTCGCTGTGGAATCGACTTTTAAAAATGAGATGTCGTAAAATTCGCCAAAAAAATTTCGCGACGAAATCGAGCACATGCCTTCAAAAAAGGGCTCTCCTGGCCAAATGGTTTAACTTTGGCAGGTCCCTCGTGCTTTATCATGAAAGTAGACTTCGTGGGGCAGATTCTGGAAGTGATTGCGATCGCAAAGCTCTATTAGTTGCTTTGGAATCGGCTTTTGAAAAAAATTCTGTGAAAATCGCAAAAATTTTGGGTATCGAAATCTGGCAAAAGTCTGCATAAAAGGGCTCTCCTGGCCAAATGGTTTAACTTTGGCAGGTCCCTGCTGGTCTGTTATGAAACTAGAATATCTTTTGCACATTCTGGAAGTGATTGCGATCGCAAAGCTCTATTAGTCGCTGTGGAATCGACTTTTAAAAATGAGATGTCGTAAAATTCGCCAAAAAAATTTCGCGACGAAATCGAGCACATGCCTTCAAAAAAGGGCTCTCCTGGCCAAATGGTTTAACTTTGGCAGGTCCCTCGTGCTTTATCATGAAAGTAGACTTCGTGGGGCAGATTCTGGAAGTGATTGCGATCGCAAAGCTCTATTAGTTGCTTTGGAATCGGCTTTTGAAAAAAATTCTGTGAAAATCGCAAAAATTTTGGGTATCGAAATCTGGCAAAAGTCTGCATAAAAGGGCTCTCCTGGCCAAATGGTTTAACTTTGGCAGGTCCCTGCTGGTCTGTTATGAAACTAGAATATCTTTTGCACATTCTGGAAGTGATTGCGATCGCAAAGCTCTATTAGTCGCTGTGGAATCGACTTTTAAAAATGAGATGTCGTAAAATTCGCCAAAAAAATTTCGCGACGAAATCGAGCACATGCCTTCAAAAAAGGGCTCTCCTGGCCAAATGGTTTAACTTTGGCAGGTCCCTCGTGCTTTATCATGAAAGTAGACTTCGTGGGGCAGATTCTGGAAGTGATTGCGATCGCAAAGCTCTATTAGTTGCTTTGGAATCGGCTTTTGAAAAAAATTCTGTGAAAATCGCAAAAATTTTGGGTATCGAAATCTGGCAAAAGTCTGCATAAAAGGGCTCTCCTGGCCAAATGGTTTAACTTTGGCAGGTCCCTGCTGGTCTGTTATGAAACTAGAATATCTTTTGCACATTCTGGAAGTGATTGCGATCGCAAAGCTCTATTAGCTGCTGTGGAATCGACTTTTAAAAATGAGAGGGCGTAAAATTCGACAAAAAAATTTGGCGACGAAATCGAGCACATGCCTTCAAAAAAGGGCTCTCCTGGCCAAATGGTTTAACTTTGGCAGGTTCCTCGTGCTTTATCATGAAAGTAGACTTCGTGGGGCAGATTCTGGAAGTGATTGCGATCGCAAAGCTCTATTAGTTGCTTTGGAATCGGCTTTTGAAAAAAATTCTGTGAAAATCGCAAAAATTTTGGGTATCGAAATCTGGCAAAAGTCTGCATAAAAGGGCTCTCCTGGCCAAATGGTTTAACTTTGGCAGGTCCCTGCTGGTCTGTTATGAAACTAGAATATCTTTTGCACATTCTGGAAGTGATTGCGATCGCAAAGCTCTATTAGCTGCTGTGGAATCGACTTTTAAAAATGAGAGGGCGTAAAATTCGACAAAAAAATTTGGCGACGAAATCGAGCACATGCCTTCAAAAAAGGGCTCTCCTGGCCAAATGGTTTAACTTTGGCAGGTTCCTCGTGCTTTATCATGAAAGTAGACTTCGTGGGGCAGATTCTGGAAGTGATTGCGATCGCAAAGCTCTATTAGTTGCTTTGGAATCGGCTTTTGAAAAAAATTCTGTGAAAATCGCAAAAATTTTGGGTATCGAAATCTGGCAAAAGTCTGCATAAAAGGGCTCTCCTGGCCAAATGGTTTAACTTTGGCAGGTCCCTGCTGGTCTGTTATGAAACTAGAATATCTTTTGCACATTCTGGAAGTGATTGCGATCGCAAAGCTCTATTAGCTGCTGTGGAATCGACTTTTAAAAATGAGAGGGCGTAAAATTCGACAAAAAAATTTGGCGACGAAATCGAGCACATGCCTTCAAAAAAGGGCTCTCCTGGCCAAATGGTTTAACTTTGGCAGGTTCCTCGTGCTTTATCATGAAAGTAGACTTCGTGGGGCAGATTCTGGAAGTGATTGCGATCGCAAAGCTCTATTAGTTGCTTTGGAATCGGCTTTTGAAAAAAATTCTGTGAAAATCGCAAAAATTTTGGGTATCGAAATCTGGCAAAAGTCTGCATAAAAGGGCTCTCCTGGCCAAATGGTTTAACTTTGGCAGGTCCCTGCTGGTCTGTTATGAAACTAGAATATCTTTTGCACATTCTGGAAGTGATTGCGATCGCAAAGCTCTATTAGCTGCTGTGGAATCGACTTTTAAAAATGAGAGGGCGTAAAATTCGACAAAAAAATTTGGCGACGAAATCGAGCACATGCCTTCAAAAAAGGGCTCTCCTGGCCAAATGGTTTAACTTTGGCAGGTTCCTCGTGCTTTATCATGAAAGTAGACTTCGTGGGGCAGATTCTGGAAGTGATTGCGATCGCAAAGCTCTATTAGTTGCTTTGGAATCGGCTTTTGAAAAAAATTCTGTGAAAATCGCAAAAATTTTGGGTATCGAAATCTGGCAAAAGTCTGCATAAAAGGGCTCTCCTGGCCAAATGGTTTAACTTTGGCAGGTCCCTGCTGGTCTGTTATGAAACTAGAATATCTTTTGCACATTCTGGAAGTGATTGCGATCGCAAAGCTCTATTAGCTGCTGTGGAATCGACTTTTAAAAATGAGAGGGCGTAAAATTCGACAAAAAAATTTGGCGACGAAATCGAGCACATGCCTTCAAAAAAGGGCTCTCCTGGCCAAATGGTTTAACTTTGGCAGGTTCCTCGTGCTTTATCATGAAAGTAGACTTCGTGGGGCAGATTCTGGAAGTGATTGCGATCGCAAAGCTCTATTAGTTGCTTTGGAATCGGCTTTTGAAAAAAATTCTGTGAAAATCGCAAAAATTTTGGGTATCGAAATCTGGCAAAAGTCTGCATAAAAGGGCTCTCCTGGCCAAATGGTTTAACTTTGGCAGGTCCCTGCTGGTCTGTTATGAAACTAGAATATCTTTTGCACATTCTGGAAGTGATTGCGATCGCAAAGCTCTATTAGCTGCTGTGGAATCGACTTTTAAAAATGAGAGGGCGTAAAATTCGACAAAAAAATTTGGCGACGAAATCGAGCACATGCCTTCAAAAAAGGGCTCTCCTGGCCAAATGGTTTAACTTTGGCAGGTTCCTCGTGCTTTATCATGAAAGTAGACTTCGTGGGGCAGATTCTGGAAGTGATTGCGATCGCAAAGCTCTATTAGTTGCTTTGGAATCGGCTTTTGAAAAAAATTCTGTGAAAATCGCAAAAATTTTGGGTATCGAAATCTGGCAAAAGTCTGCATAAAAGGGCTCTCCTGGCCAAATGGTTTAACTTTGGCAGGTCCCTGCTGGTCTGTTATGAAACTAGAATATCTTTTGCACATTCTGGAAGTGATTGCGATCGCAAAGCTCTATTAGCTGCTGTGGAATCGACTTTTAAAAATGAGAGGGCGTAAAATTCGACAAAAAAATTTGGCGACGAAATCGAGCACATGCCTTCAAAAAAGGGCTCTCCTGGCCAAATGGTTTAACTTTGGCAGGTTCCTCGTGCTTTATCATGAAAGTAGACTTCGTGGGGCAGATTCTGGAAGTGATTGCGATCGCAAAGCTCTATTAGTTGCTTTGGAATCGGCTTTTGAAAAAAATTCTGTGAAAATCGCAAAAATTTTGGGTATCGAAATCTGGCAAAAGTCTGCATAAAAGGGCTCTCCTGGCCAAATGGTTTAACTTTGGCAGGTCCCTGCTGGTCTGTTATGAAACTAGAATATCTTTTGCACATTCTGGAAGTGATTGCGATCGCAAAGCTCTATTAGCTGCTGTGGAATCGACTTTTAAAAATGAGAGGGCGTAAAATTCGACAAAAAAATTTGGCGACGAAATCGAGCACATGCCTTCAAAAAAGGGCTCTCCTGGCCAAATGGTTTAACTTTGGCAGGTTCCTCGTGCTTTATCATGAAAGTAGACTTCGTGGGGCAGATTCTGGAAGTGATTGCGATCGCAAAGCTCTATTAGTTGCTTTGGAATCGGCTTTTGAAAAAAATTCTGTGAAAATCGCAAAAATTTTGGGTATCGAAATCTGGCAAAAGTCTGCATAAAAGGGCTCTCCTGGCCAAATGGTTTAACTTTGGCAGGTCCCTGCTGGTCTGTTATGAAACTAGAATATCTTTTGCACATTCTGGAAGTGATTGCGATCGCAAAGCTCTATTAGCTGCTGTGGAATCGACTTTTAAAAATGAGAGGGCGTAAAATTCGACAAAAAAATTTGGCGACGAAATCGAGCACATGCCTTCAAAAAAGGGCTCTCCTGGCCAAATGGTTTAACTTTGGCAGGTTCCTCGTGCTTTATCATGAAAGTAGACTTCGTGGGGCAGATTCTGGAAGTGATTGCGATCGCAAAGCTCTATTAGTTGCTTTGGAATCGGCTTTTGAAAAAAATTCTGTGAAAATCGCAAAAATTTTGGGTATCGAAATCTGGCAAAAGTCTGCATAAAAGGGCTCTCCTGGCCAAATGGTTTAACTTTGGCAGGTCCCTGCTGGTCTGTTATGAAACTAGAATATCTTTTGCACATTCTGGAAGTGATTGCGATCGCAAAGCTCTATTAGCTGCTGTGGAATCGACTTTTAAAAATGAGAGGGCGTAAAATTCGACAAAAAAATTTGGCGACGAAATCGAGCACATGCCTTCAAAAAAGGGCTCTCCTGGCCAAATGGTTTAACTTTGGCAGGTTCCTCGTGCTTTATCATGAAAGTAGACTTCGTGGGGCAGATTCTGGAAGTGATTGCGATCGCAAAGCTCTATTAGTTGCTTTGGAATCGGCTTTTGAAAAAAATTCTGTGAAAATCGCAAAAATTTTGGGTATCGAAATCTGGCAAAAGTCTGCATAAAAGGGCTCTCCTGGCCAAATGGTTTAACTTTGGCAGGTCCCTGCTGGTCTGTTATGAAACTAGAATATCTTTTGCACATTCTGGAAGTGATTGCGATCGCAAAGCTCTATTAGCTGCTGTGGAATCGACTTTTAAAAATGAGAGGGCGTAAAATTCGACAAAAAAATTTGGCGACGAAATCGAGCACATGCCTTCAAAAAAGGGCTCTCCTGGCCAAATGGTTTAACTTTGGCAGGTTCCTCGTGCTTTATCATGAAAGTAGACTTCGTGGGGCAGATTCTGGAAGTGATTGCGATCGCAAAGCTCTATTAGTTGCTTTGGAATCGGCTTTTGAAAAAAATTCTGTGAAAATCGCAAAAATTTTGGGTATCGAAATCTGGCAAAAGTCTGCATAAAAGGGCTCTCCTGGCCAAATGGTTTAACTTTGGCAGGTCCCTGCTGGTCTGTTATGAAACTAGAATATCTTTTGCACATTCTGGAAGTGATTGCGATCGCAAAGCTCTATTAGCTGCTGTGGAATCGACTTTTAAAAATGAGAGGGCGTAAAATTCGACAAAAAAATTTGGCGACGAAATCGAGCACATGCCTTCAAAAAAGGGCTCTCCTGGCCAAATGGTTTAACTTTGGCAGGTTCCTCGTGCTTTATCATGAAAGTAGACTTCGTGGGGCAGATTCTGGAAGTGATTGCGATCGCAAAGCTCTATTAGTTGCTTTGGAATCGGCTTTTGAAAAAAATTCTGTGAAAATCGCAAAAATTTTGGGTATCGAAATCTGGCAAAAGTCTGCATAAAAGGGCTCTCCTGGCCAAATGGTTTAACTTTGGCAGGTCCCTGCTGGTCTGTTATGAAACTAGAATATCTTTTGCACATTCTGGAAGTGATTGCGATCGCAAAGCTCTATTAGCTGCTGTGGAATCGACTTTTAAAAATGAGAGGGCGTAAAATTCGACAAAAAAATTTGGCGACGAAATCGAGCACATGCCTTCAAAAAAGGGCTCTCCTGGCCAAATGGTTTAACTTTGGCAGGTTCCTCGTGCTTTATCATGAAAGTAGACTTCGTGGGGCAGATTCTGGAAGTGATTGCGATCGCAAAGCTCTATTAGTTGCTTTGGAATCGGCTTTTGAAAAAAATTCTGTGAAAATCGCAAAAATTTTGGGTATCGAAATCTGGCAAAAGTCTGCATAAAAGGGCTCTCCTGGCCAAATGGTTTAACTTTGGCAGGTCCCTGCTGGTCTGTTATGAAACTAGAATATCTTTTGCACATTCTGGAAGTGATTGCGATCGCAAAGCTCTATTAGCTGCTGTGGAATCGACTTTTAAAAATGAGAGGGCGTAAAATTCGACAAAAAAATTTGGCGACGAAATCGAGCACATGCCTTCAAAAAAGGGCTCTCCTGGCCAAATGGTTTAACTTTGGCAGGTTCCTCGTGCTTTATCATGAAAGTAGACTTCGTGGGGCAGATTCTGGAAGTGATTGCGATCGCAAAGCTCTATTAGTTGCTTTGGAATCGGCTTTTGAAAAAAATTCTGTGAAAATCGCAAAAATTTTGGGTATCGAAATCTGGCAAAAGTCTGCATAAAAGGGCTCTCCTGGCCAAATGGTTTAACTTTGGCAGGTCCCTGCTGGTCTGTTATGAAACTAGAATATCTTTTGCACATTCTGGAAGTGATTGCGATCGCAAAGCTCTATTAGCTGCTGTGGAATCGACTTTTAAAAATGAGAGGGCGTAAAATTCGACAAAAAAATTTGGCGACGAAATCGAGCACATGCCTTCAAAAAAGGGCTCTCCTGGCCAAATGGTTTAACTTTGGCAGGTTCCTCGTGCTTTATCATGAAAGTAGACTTCGTGGGGCAGATTCTGGAAGTGATTGCGATCGCAAAGCTCTATTAGTTGCTTTGGAATCGGCTTTTGAAAAAAATTCTGTGAAAATCGCAAAAATTTTGGGTATCGAAATCTGGCAAAAGTCTGCATAAAAGGGCTCTCCTGGCCAAATGGTTTAACTTTGGCAGGTCCCTGCTGGTCTGTTATGAAACTAGAATATCTTTTGCACATTCTGGAAGTGATTGCGATCGCAAAGCTCTATTAGCTGCTGTGGAATCGACTTTTAAAAATGAGAGGGCGTAAAATTCGACAAAAAAATTTGGCGACGAAATCGAGCACATGCCTTCAAAAAAGGGCTCTCCTGGCCAAATGGTTTAACTTTGGCAGGTTCCTCGTGCTTTATCATGAAAGTAGACTTCGTGGGGCAGATTCTGGAAGTGATTGCGATCGCAAAGCTCTATTAGTTGCTTTGGAATCGGCTTTTGAAAAAAATTCTGTGAAAATCGCAAAAATTTTGGGTATCGAAATCTGGCAAAAGTCTGCATAAAAGGGCTCTCCTGGCCAAATGGTTTAACTTTGGCAGGTCCCTGCTGGTCTGTTATGAAACTAGAATATCTTTTGCACATTCTGGAAGTGATTGCGATCGCAAAGCTCTATTAGCTGCTGTGGAATCGACTTTTAAAAATGAGAGGGCGTAAAATTCGACAAAAAAATTTGGCGACGAAATCGAGCACATGCCTTCAAAAAAGGGCTCTCCTGGCCAAATGGTTTAACTTTGGCAGGTTCCTCGTGCTTTATCATGAAAGTAGACTTCGTGGGGCAGATTCTGGAAGTGATTGCGATCGCAAAGCTCTATTAGTTGCTTTGGAATCGGCTTTTGAAAAAAATTCTGTGAAAATCGCAAAAATTTTGGGTATCGAAATCTGGCAAAAGTCTGCATAAAAGGGCTCTCCTGGCCAAATGGTTTAACTTTGGCAGGTCCCTGCTGGTCTGTTATGAAACTAGAATATCTTTTGCACATTCTGGAAGTGATTGCGATCGCAAAGCTCTATTAGCTGCTGTGGAATCGACTTTTAAAAATGAGAGGGCGTAAAATTCGACAAAAAAATTTGGCGACGAAATCGAGCACATGCCTTCAAAAAAGGGCTCTCCTGGCCAAATGGTTTAACTTTGGCAGGTTCCTCGTGCTTTATCATGAAAGTAGACTTCGTGGGGCAGATTCTGGAAGTGATTGCGATCGCAAAGCTCTATTAGTTGCTTTGGAATCGGCTTTTGAAAAAAATTCTGTGAAAATCGCAAAAATTTTGGGTATCGAAATCTGGCAAAAGTCTGCATAAAAGGGCTCTCCTGGCCAAATGGTTTAACTTTGGCAGGTCCCTGCTGGTCTGTTATGAAACTAGAATATCTTTTGCACATTCTGGAAGTGATTGCGATCGCAAAGCTCTATTAGCTGCTGTGGAATCGACTTTTAAAAATGAGAGGGCGTAAAATTCGACAAAAAAATTTGGCGACGAAATCGAGCACATGCCTTCAAAAAAGGGCTCTCCTGGCCAAATGGTTTAACTTTGGCAGGTTCCTCGTGCTTTATCATGAAAGTAGACTTCGTGGGGCAGATTCTGGAAGTGATTGCGATCGCAAAGCTCTATTAGTTGCTTTGGAATCGGCTTTTGAAAAAAATTCTGTGAAAATCGCAAAAATTTTGGGTATCGAAATCTGGCAAAAGTCTGCATAAAAGGGCTCTCCTGGCCAAATGGTTTAACTTTGGCAGGTCCCTGCTGGTCTGTTATGAAACTAGAATATCTTTTGCACATTCTGGAAGTGATTGCGATCGCAAAGCTCTATTAGCTGCTGTGGAATCGACTTTTAAAAATGAGAGGGCGTAAAATTCGACAAAAAAATTTGGCGACGAAATCGAGCACATGCCTTCAAAAAAGGGCTCTCCTGGCCAAATGGTTTAACTTTGGCAGGTTCCTCGTGCTTTATCATGAAAGTAGACTTCGTGGGGCAGATTCTGGAAGTGATTGCGATCGCAAAGCTCTATTAGTTGCTTTGGAATCGGCTTTTGAAAAAAATTCTGTGAAAATCGCAAAAATTTTGGGTATCGAAATCTGGCAAAAGTCTGCATAAAAGGGCTCTCCTGGCCAAATGGTTTAACTTTGGCAGGTCCCTGCTGGTCTGTTATGAAACTAGAATATCTTTTGCACATTCTGGAAGTGATTGCGATCGCAAAGCTCTATTAGCTGCTGTGGAATCGACTTTTAAAAATGAGAGGGCGTAAAATTCGACAAAAAAATTTGGCGACGAAATCGAGCACATGCCTTCAAAAAAGGGCTCTCCTGGCCAAATGGTTTAACTTTGGCAGGTTCCTCGTGCTTTATCATGAAAGTAGACTTCGTGGGGCAGATTCTGGAAGTGATTGCGATCGCAAAGCTCTATTAGTTGCTTTGGAATCGGCTTTTGAAAAAAATTCTGTGAAAATCGCAAAAATTTTGGGTATCGAAATCTGGCAAAAGTCTGCATAAAAGGGCTCTCCTGGCCAAATGGTTTAACTTTGGCAGGTCCCTGCTGGTCTGTTATGAAACTAGAATATCTTTTGCACATTCTGGAAGTGATTGCGATCGCAAAGCTCTATTAGCTGCTGTGGAATCGACTTTTAAAAATGAGAGGGCGTAAAATTCGACAAAAAAATTTGGCGACGAAATCGAGCACATGCCTTCAAAAAAGGGCTCTCCTGGCCAAATGGTTTAACTTTGGCAGGTTCCTCGTGCTTTATCATGAAAGTAGACTTCGTGGGGCAGATTCTGGAAGTGATTGCGATCGCAAAGCTCTATTAGTTGCTTTGGAATCGGCTTTTGAAAAAAATTCTGTGAAAATCGCAAAAATTTTGGGTATCGAAATCTGGCAAAAGTCTGCATAAAAGGGCTCTCCTGGCCAAATGGTTTAACTTTGGCAGGTCCCTGCTGGTCTGTTATGAAACTAGAATATCTTTTGCACATTCTGGAAGTGATTGCGATCGCAAAGCTCTATTAGCTGCTGTGGAATCGACTTTTAAAAATGAGAGGGCGTAAAATTCGACAAAAAAATTTGGCGACGAAATCGAGCACATGCCTTCAAAAAAGGGCTCTCCTGGCCAAATGGTTTAACTTTGGCAGGTTCCTCGTGCTTTATCATGAAAGTAGACTTCGTGGGGCAGATTCTGGAAGTGATTGCGATCGCAAAGCTCTATTAGTTGCTTTGGAATCGGCTTTTGAAAAAAATTCTGTGAAAATCGCAAAAATTTTGGGTATCGAAATCTGGCAAAAGTCTGCATAAAAGGGCTCTCCTGGCCAAATGGTTTAACTTTGGCAGGTCCCTGCTGGTCTGTTATGAAACTAGAATATCTTTTGCACATTCTGGAAGTGATTGCGATCGCAAAGCTCTATTAGCTGCTGTGGAATCGACTTTTAAAAATGAGAGGGCGTAAAATTCGACAAAAAAATTTGGCGACGAAATCGAGCACATGCCTTCAAAAAAGGGCTCTCCTGGCCAAATGGTTTAACTTTGGCAGGTTCCTCGTGCTTTATCATGAAAGTAGACTTCGTGGGGCAGATTCTGGAAGTGATTGCGATCGCAAAGCTCTATTAGTTGCTTTGGAATCGGCTTTTGAAAAAAATTCTGTGAAAATCGCAAAAATTTTGGGTATCGAAATCTGGCAAAAGTCTGCATAAAAGGGCTCTCCTGGCCAAATGGTTTAACTTTGGCAGGTCCCTGCTGGTCTGTTATGAAACTAGAATATCTTTTGCACATTCTGGAAGTGATTGCGATCGCAAAGCTCTATTAGCTGCTGTGGAATCGACTTTTAAAAATGAGAGGGCGTAAAATTCGACAAAAAAATTTGGCGACGAAATCGAGCACATGCCTTCAAAAAAGGGCTCTCCTGGCCAAATGGTTTAACTTTGGCAGGTTCCTCGTGCTTTATCATGAAAGTAGACTTCGTGGGGCAGATTCTGGAAGTGATTGCGATCGCAAAGCTCTATTAGTTGCTTTGGAATCGGCTTTTGAAAAAAATTCTGTGAAAATCGCAAAAATTTTGGGTATCGAAATCTGGCAAAAGTCTGCATAAAAGGGCTCTCCTGGCCAAATGGTTTAACTTTGGCAGGTCCCTGCTGGTCTGTTATGAAACTAGAATATCTTTTGCACATTCTGGAAGTGATTGCGATCGCAAAGCTCTATTAGCTGCTGTGGAATCGACTTTTAAAAATGAGAGGGCGTAAAATTCGACAAAAAAATTTGGCGACGAAATCGAGCACATGCCTTCAAAAAAGGGCTCTCCTGGCCAAATGGTTTAACTTTGGCAGGTTCCTCGTGCTTTATCATGAAAGTAGACTTCGTGGGGCAGATTCTGGAAGTGATTGCGATCGCAAAGCTCTATTAGTTGCTTTGGAATCGGCTTTTGAAAAAAATTCTGTGAAAATCGCAAAAATTTTGGGTATCGAAATCTGGCAAAAGTCTGCATAAAAGGGCTCTCCTGGCCAAATGGTTTAACTTTGGCAGGTCCCTGCTGGTCTGTTATGAAACTAGAATATCTTTTGCACATTCTGGAAGTGATTGCGATCGCAAAGCTCTATTAGCTGCTGTGGAATCGACTTTTAAAAATGAGAGGGCGTAAAATTCGACAAAAAAATTTGGCGACGAAATCGAGCACATGCCTTCAAAAAAGGGCTCTCCTGGCCAAATGGTTTAACTTTGGCAGGTTCCTCGTGCTTTATCATGAAAGTAGACTTCGTGGGGCAGATTCTGGAAGTGATTGCGATCGCAAAGCTCTATTAGTTGCTTTGGAATCGGCTTTTGAAAAAAATTCTGTGAAAATCGCAAAAATTTTGGGTATCGAAATCTGGCAAAAGTCTGCATAAAAGGGCTCTCCTGGCCAAATGGTTTAACTTTGGCAGGTCCCTGCTGGTCTGTTATGAAACTAGAATATCTTTTGCACATTCTGGAAGTGATTGCGATCGCAAAGCTCTATTAGCTGCTGTGGAATCGACTTTTAAAAATGAGAGGGCGTAAAATTCGACAAAAAAATTTGGCGACGAAATCGAGCACATGCCTTCAAAAAAGGGCTCTCCTGGCCAAATGGTTTAACTTTGGCAGGTTCCTCGTGCTTTATCATGAAAGTAGACTTCGTGGGGCAGATTCTGGAAGTGATTGCGATCGCAAAGCTCTATTAGTTGCTTTGGAATCGGCTTTTGAAAAAAATTCTGTGAAAATCGCAAAAATTTTGGGTATCGAAATCTGGCAAAAGTCTGCATAAAAGGGCTCTCCTGGCCAAATGGTTTAACTTTGGCAGGTCCCTGCTGGTCTGTTATGAAACTAGAATATCTTTTGCACATTCTGGAAGTGATTGCGATCGCAAAGCTCTATTAGCTGCTGTGGAATCGACTTTTAAAAATGAGAGGGCGTAAAATTCGACAAAAAAATTTGGCGACGAAATCGAGCACATGCCTTCAAAAAAGGGCTCTCCTGGCCAAATGGTTTAACTTTGGCAGGTTCCTCGTGCTTTATCATGAAAGTAGACTTCGTGGGGCAGATTCTGGAAGTGATTGCGATCGCAAAGCTCTATTAGTTGCTTTGGAATCGGCTTTTGAAAAAAATTCTGTGAAAATCGCAAAAATTTTGGGTATCGAAATCTGGCAAAAGTCTGCATAAAAGGGCTCTCCTGGCCAAATGGTTTAACTTTGGCAGGTCCCTGCTGGTCTGTTATGAAACTAGAATATCTTTTGCACATTCTGGAAGTGATTGCGATCGCAAAGCTCTATTAGCTGCTGTGGAATCGACTTTTAAAAATGAGAGGGCGTAAAATTCGACAAAAAAATTTGGCGACGAAATCGAGCACATGCCTTCAAAAAAGGGCTCTCCTGGCCAAATGGTTTAACTTTGGCAGGTTCCTCGTGCTTTATCATGAAAGTAGACTTCGTGGGGCAGATTCTGGAAGTGATTGCGATCGCAAAGCTCTATTAGTTGCTTTGGAATCGGCTTTTGAAAAAAATTCTGTGAAAATCGCAAAAATTTTGGGTATCGAAATCTGGCAAAAGTCTGCATAAAAGGGCTCTCCTGGCCAAATGGTTTAACTTTGGCAGGTCCCTGCTGGTCTGTTATGAAACTAGAATATCTTTTGCATACTCACTACTGGAAGTGATTGCGATCGCAAAGCTCTATTAGCTGCTGTGGAATCGACTTTTAAAAATGAGAGGGCGTAAAATTCGACAAAAAAATTTGGCGACGAAATCGAGCACATGCCTTCAAAAAAGGGCTCTCCTGGCCAAATGGTTTAACTTTGGCAGGTTCCTCGTGCTTTATCATGAAAGTAGACTTCGTGGGGCAGATTCTGGAAGTGATTGCGATCGCAAAGCTCTATTAGTTGCTTTGGAATCGGCTTTTGAAAAAAATTCTGTGAAAATCGCAAAAATTTTGGGTATCGAAATCTGGCAAAAGTCTGCATAAAAGGGCTCTCCTGGCCAAATGGTTTAACTTTGGCAGGTCCCTGCTGGTCTGTTATGAAACTAGAATATCTTTTGCCTGGAAGTGATTGCGATCGCAAAGCTCTATTAGCTGCTGTGGAATCGACTTTTAAAAATGAGAGGGCGTAAAATTCGACAAAAAAATTTGGCGACGAAATCGAGCACATGCCTTCAAAAAAGGGCTCTCCTGGCCAAATGGTTTAACTTTGGCAGGTTCCTCGTGCTTTATCATGAAAGTAGACTTCGTGGGGCAGATTCTGGAAGTGATTGCGATCGCAAAGCTCTATTAGTTGCTTTGGAATCGGCTTTTGAAAAAAATTCTGTGAAAATCGCAAAAATTTTGGGTATCGAAATCTGGCAAAAGTCTGCATAAAAGGGCTCTCCTGGCCAAATGGTTTAACTTTGGCAGGTCCCTGCTGGTCTGTTATGAAACTAGAATATCTTTTGCACATTCTGGAAGTGATTGCGATCGCAAAGCTCTATTAGCTGCTGTGGAATCGACTTTTAAAAATGAGAGGGCGTAAAATTCGACAAAAAAATTTGGCGACGAAATCGAGCACATGCCTTCAAAAAAGGGCTCTCCTGGCCAAATGGTTTAACTTTGGCAGGTTCCTCGTGCTTTATCATGAAAGTAGACTTCGTGGGGCAGATTCTGGAAGTGATTGCGATCGCAAAGCTCTATTAGTTGCTTTGGAATCGGCTTTTGAAAAAAATTCTGTGAAAATCGCAAAAATTTTGGGTATCGAAATCTGGCAAAAGTCTGCATAAAAGGGCTCTCCTGGCCAAATGGTTTAACTTTGGCAGGTCCCTGCTGGTCTGTTATGAAACTAGAATATCTTTTGCACATTCTGGAAGTGATTGCGATCGCAAAGCTCTATTAGCTGCTGTGGAATCGACTTTTAAAAATGAGAGGGCGTAAAATTCGACAAAAAAATTTGGCGACGAAATCGAGCACATGCCTTCAAAAAAGGGCTCTCCTGGCCAAATGGTTTAACTTTGGCAGGTTCCTCGTGCTTTATCATGAAAGTAGACTTCGTGGGGCAGATTCTGGAAGTGATTGCGATCGCAAAGCTCTATTAGTTGCTTTGGAATCGGCTTTTGAAAAAAATTCTGTGAAAATCGCAAAAATTTTGGGTATCGAAATCTGGCAAAAGTCTGCATAAAAGGGCTCTCCTGGCCAAATGGTTTAACTTTGGCAGGTCCCTGCTGGTCTGTTATGAAACTAGAATATCTTTTGCACATTCTGGAAGTGATTGCGATCGCAAAGCTCTATTAGCTGCTGTGGAATCGACTTTTAAAAATGAGAGGGCGTAAAATTCGACAAAAAAATTTGGCGACGAAATCGAGCACATGCCTTCAAAAAAGGGCTCTCCTGGCCAAATGGTTTAACTTTGGCAGGTTCCTCGTGCTTTATCATGAAAGTAGACTTCGTGGGGCAGATTCTGGAAGTGATTGCGATCGCAAAGCTCTATTAGTTGCTTTGGAATCGGCTTTTGAAAAAAATTCTGTGAAAATCGCAAAAATTTTGGGTATCGAAATCTGGCAAAAGTCTGCATAAAAGGGCTCTCCTGGCCAAATGGTTTAACTTTGGCAGGTCCCTGCTGGTCTGTTATGAAACTAGAATATCTTTTGCACATTCTGGAAGTGATTGCGATCGCAAAGCTCTATTAGCTGCTGTGGAATCGACTTTTAAAAATGAGAGGGCGTAAAATTCGACAAAAAAATTTGGCGACGAAATCGAGCACATGCCTTCAAAAAAGGGCTCTCCTGGCCAAATGGTTTAACTTTGGCAGGTTCCTCGTGCTTTATCATGAAAGTAGACTTCGTGGGGCAGATTCTGGAAGTGATTGCGATCGCAAAGCTCTATTAGTTGCTTTGGAATCGGCTTTTGAAAAAAATTCTGTGAAAATCGCAAAAATTTTGGGTATCGAAATCTGGCAAAAGTCTGCATAAAAGGGCTCTCCTGGCCAAATGGTTTAACTTTGGCAGGTCCCTGCTGGTCTGTTATGAAACTAGAATATCTTTTGCACATTCTGGAAGTGATTGCGATCGCAAAGCTCTATTAGCTGCTGTGGAATCGACTTTTAAAAATGAGAGGGCGTAAAATTCGACAAAAAAATTTGGCGACGAAATCGAGCACATGCCTTCAAAAAAGGGCTCTCCTGGCCAAATGGTTTAACTTTGGCAGGTTCCTCGTGCTTTATCATGAAAGTAGACTTCGTGGGGCAGATTCTGGAAGTGATTGCGATCGCAAAGCTCTATTAGTTGCTTTGGAATCGGCTTTTGAAAAAAATTCTGTGAAAATCGCAAAAATTTTGGGTATCGAAATCTGGCAAAAGTCTGCATAAAAGGGCTCTCCTGGCCAAATGGTTTAACTTTGGCAGGTCCCTGCTGGTCTGTTATGAAACTAGAATATCTTTTGCACATTCTGGAAGTGATTGCGATCGCAAAGCTCTATTAGCTGCTGTGGAATCGACTTTTAAAAATGAGAGGGCGTAAAATTCGACAAAAAAATTTGGCGACGAAATCGAGCACATGCCTTCAAAAAAGGGCTCTCCTGGCCAAATGGTTTAACTTTGGCAGGTTCCTCGTGCTTTATCATGAAAGTAGACTTCGTGGGGCAGATTCTGGAAGTGATTGCGATCGCAAAGCTCTATTAGTTGCTTTGGAATCGGCTTTTGAAAAAAATTCTGTGAAAATCGCAAAAATTTTGGGTATCGAAATCTGGCAAAAGTCTGCATAAAAGGGCTCTCCTGGCCAAATGGTTTAACTTTGGCAGGTCCCTGCTGGTCTGTTATGAAACTAGAATATCTTTTGCACATTCTGGAAGTGATTGCGATCGCAAAGCTCTATTAGCTGCTGTGGAATCGACTTTTAAAAATGAGAGGGCGTAAAATTCGACAAAAAAATTTGGCGACGAAATCGAGCACATGCCTTCAAAAAAGGGCTCTCCTGGCCAAATGGTTTAACTTTGGCAGGTTCCTCGTGCTTTATCATGAAAGTAGACTTCGTGGGGCAGATTCTGGAAGTGATTGCGATCGCAAAGCTCTATTAGTTGCTTTGGAATCGGCTTTTGAAAAAAATTCTGTGAAAATCGCAAAAATTTTGGGTATCGAAATCTGGCAAAAGTCTGCATAAAAGGGCTCTCCTGGCCAAATGGTTTAACTTTGGCAGGTCCCTGCTGGTCTGTTATGAAACTAGAATATCTTTTGCACATTCTGGAAGTGATTGCGATCGCAAAGCTCTATTAGCTGCTGTGGAATCGACTTTTAAAAATGAGAGGGCGTAAAATTCGACAAAAAAATTTGGCGACGAAATCGAGCACATGCCTTCAAAAAAGGGCTCTCCTGGCCAAATGGTTTAACTTTGGCAGGTTCCTCGTGCTTTATCATGAAAGTAGACTTCGTGGGGCAGATTCTGGAAGTGATTGCGATCGCAAAGCTCTATTAGTTGCTTTGGAATCGGCTTTTGAAAAAAATTCTGTGAAAATCGCAAAAATTTTGGGTATCGAAATCTGGCAAAAGTCTGCATAAAAGGGCTCTCCTGGCCAAATGGTTTAACTTTGGCAGGTCCCTGCTGGTCTGTTATGAAACTAGAATATCTTTTGCACATTCTGGAAGTGATTGCGATCGCAAAGCTCTATTAGCTGCTGTGGAATCGACTTTTAAAAATGAGAGGGCGTAAAATTCGACAAAAAAATTTGGCGACGAAATCGAGCACATGCCTTCAAAAAAGGGCTCTCCTGGCCAAATGGTTTAACTTTGGCAGGTTCCTCGTGCTTTATCATGAAAGTAGACTTCGTGGGGCAGATTCTGGAAGTGATTGCGATCGCAAAGCTCTATTAGTTGCTTTGGAATCGGCTTTTGAAAAAAATTCTGTGAAAATCGCAAAAATTTTGGGTATCGAAATCTGGCAAAAGTCTGCATAAAAGGGCTCTCCTGGCCAAATGGTTTAACTTTGGCAGGTCCCTGCTGGTCTGTTATGAAACTAGAATATCTTTTGCACATTCTGGAAGTGATTGCGATCGCAAAGCTCTATTAGCTGCTGTGGAATCGACTTTTAAAAATGAGAGGGCGTAAAATTCGACAAAAAAATTTGGCGACGAAATCGAGCACATGCCTTCAAAAAAGGGCTCTCCTGGCCAAATGGTTTAACTTTGGCAGGTTCCTCGTGCTTTATCATGAAAGTAGACTTCGTGGGGCAGATTCTGGAAGTGATTGCGATCGCAAAGCTCTATTAGTTGCTTTGGAATCGGCTTTTGAAAAAAATTCTGTGAAAATCGCAAAAATTTTGGGTATCGAAATCTGGCAAAAGTCTGCATAAAAGGGCTCTCCTGGCCAAATGGTTTAACTTTGGCAGGTCCCTGCTGGTCTGTTATGAAACTAGAATATCTTTTGCACATTCTGGAAGTGATTGCGATCGCAAAGCTCTATTAGCTGCTGTGGAATCGACTTTTAAAAATGAGAGGGCGTAAAATTCGACAAAAAAATTTGGCGACGAAATCGAGCACATGCCTTCAAAAAAGGGCTCTCCTGGCCAAATGGTTTAACTTTGGCAGGTTCCTCGTGCTTTATCATGAAAGTAGACTTCGTGGGGCAGATTCTGGAAGTGATTGCGATCGCAAAGCTCTATTAGTTGCTTTGGAATCGGCTTTTGAAAAAAATTCTGTGAAAATCGCAAAAATTTTGGGTATCGAAATCTGGCAAAAGTCTGCATAAAAGGGCTCTCCTGGCCAAATGGTTTAACTTTGGCAGGTCCCTGCTGGTCTGTTATGAAACTAGAATATCTTTTGCACATTCTGGAAGTGATTGCGATCGCAAAGCTCTATTAGCTGCTGTGGAATCGACTTTTAAAAATGAGAGGGCGTAAAATTCGACAAAAAAATTTGGCGACGAAATCGAGCACATGCCTTCAAAAAAGGGCTCTCCTGGCCAAATGGTTTAACTTTGGCAGGTTCCTCGTGCTTTATCATGAAAGTAGACTTCGTGGGGCAGATTCTGGAAGTGATTGCGATCGCAAAGCTCTATTAGTTGCTTTGGAATCGGCTTTTGAAAAAAATTCTGTGAAAATCGCAAAAATTTTGGGTATCGAAATCTGGCAAAAGTCTGCATAAAAGGGCTCTCCTGGCCAAATGGTTTAACTTTGGCAGGTCCCTGCTGGTCTGTTATGAAACTAGAATATCTTTTGCACATTCTGGAAGTGATTGCGATCGCAAAGCTCTATTAGCTGCTGTGGAATCGACTTTTAAAAATGAGAGGGCGTAAAATTCGACAAAAAAATTTGGCGACGAAATCGAGCACATGCCTTCAAAAAAGGGCTCTCCTGGCCAAATGGTTTAACTTTGGCAGGTTCCTCGTGCTTTATCATGAAAGTAGACTTCGTGGGGCAGATTCTGGAAGTGATTGCGATCGCAAAGCTCTATTAGTTGCTTTGGAATCGGCTTTTGAAAAAAATTCTGTGAAAATCGCAAAAATTTTGGGTATCGAAATCTGGCAAAAGTCTGCATAAAAGGGCTCTCCTGGCCAAATGGTTTAACTTTGGCAGGTCCCTGCTGGTCTGTTATGAAACTAGAATATCTTTTGCACATTCTGGAAGTGATTGCGATCGCAAAGCTCTATTAGCTGCTGTGGAATCGACTTTTAAAAATGAGAGGGCGTAAAATTCGACAAAAAAATTTGGCGACGAAATCGAGCACATGCCTTCAAAAAAGGGCTCTCCTGGCCAAATGGTTTAACTTTGGCAGGTTCCTCGTGCTTTATCATGAAAGTAGACTTCGTGGGGCAGATTCTGGAAGTGATTGCGATCGCAAAGCTCTATTAGTTGCTTTGGAATCGGCTTTTGAAAAAAATTCTGTGAAAATCGCAAAAATTTTGGGTATCGAAATCTGGCAAAAGTCTGCATAAAAGGGCTCTCCTGGCCAAATGGTTTAACTTTGGCAGGTCCCTGCTGGTCTGTTATGAAACTAGAATATCTTTTGCACATTCTGGAAGTGATTGCGATCGCAAAGCTCTATTAGCTGCTGTGGAATCGACTTTTAAAAATGAGAGGGCGTAAAATTCGACAAAAAAATTTGGCGACGAAATCGAGCACATGCCTTCAAAAAAGGGCTCTCCTGGCCAAATGGTTTAACTTTGGCAGGTTCCTCGTGCTTTATCATGAAAGTAGACTTCGTGGGGCAGATTCTGGAAGTGATTGCGATCGCAAAGCTCTATTAGTTGCTTTGGAATCGGCTTTTGAAAAAAATTCTGTGAAAATCGCAAAAATTTTGGGTATCGAAATCTGGCAAAAGTCTGCATAAAAGGGCTCTCCTGGCCAAATGGTTTAACTTTGGCAGGTCCCTGCTGGTCTGTTATGAAACTAGAATATCTTTTGCACATTCTGGAAGTGATTGCGATCGCAAAGCTCTATTAGCTGCTGTGGAATCGACTTTTAAAAATGAGAGGGCGTAAAATTCGACAAAAAAATTTGGCGACGAAATCGAGCACATGCCTTCAAAAAAGGGCTCTCCTGGCCAAATGGTTTAACTTTGGCAGGTTCCTCGTGCTTTATCATGAAAGTAGACTTCGTGGGGCAGATTCTGGAAGTGATTGCGATCGCAAAGCTCTATTAGTTGCTTTGGAATCGGCTTTTGAAAAAAATTCTGTGAAAATCGCAAAAATTTTGGGTATCGAAATCTGGCAAAAGTCTGCATAAAAGGGCTCTCCTGGCCAAATGGTTTAACTTTGGCAGGTCCCTGCTGGTCTGTTATGAAACTAGAATATCTTTTGCACATTCTGGAAGTGATTGCGATCGCAAAGCTCTATTAGCTGCTGTGGAATCGACTTTTAAAAATGAGAGGGCGTAAAATTCGACAAAAAAATTTGGCGACGAAATCGAGCACATGCCTTCAAAAAAGGGCTCTCCTGGCCAAATGGTTTAACTTTGGCAGGTTCCTCGTGCTTTATCATGAAAGTAGACTTCGTGGGGCAGATTCTGGAAGTGATTGCGATCGCAAAGCTCTATTAGTTGCTTTGGAATCGGCTTTTGAAAAAAATTCTGTGAAAATCGCAAAAATTTTGGGTATCGAAATCTGGCAAAAGTCTGCATAAAAGGGCTCTCCTGGCCAAATGGTTTAACTTTGGCAGGTCCCTGCTGGTCTGTTATGAAACTAGAATATCTTTTGCACATTCTGGAAGTGATTGCGATCGCAAAGCTCTATTAGCTGCTGTGGAATCGACTTTTAAAAATGAGAGGGCGTAAAATTCGACAAAAAAATTTGGCGACGAAATCGAGCACATGCCTTCAAAAAAGGGCTCTCCTGGCCAAATGGTTTAACTTTGGCAGGTTCCTCGTGCTTTATCATGAAAGTAGACTTCGTGGGGCAGATTCTGGAAGTGATTGCGATCGCAAAGCTCTATTAGTTGCTTTGGAATCGGCTTTTGAAAAAAATTCTGTGAAAATCGCAAAAATTTTGGGTATCGAAATCTGGCAAAAGTCTGCATAAAAGGGCTCTCCTGGCCAAATGGTTTAACTTTGGCAGGTCCCTGCTGGTCTGTTATGAAACTAGAATATCTTTTGCACATTCTGGAAGTGATTGCGATCGCAAAGCTCTATTAGCTGCTGTGGAATCGACTTTTAAAAATGAGAGGGCGTAAAATTCGACAAAAAAATTTGGCGACGAAATCGAGCACATGCCTTCAAAAAAGGGCTCTCCTGGCCAAATGGTTTAACTTTGGCAGGTTCCTCGTGCTTTATCATGAAAGTAGACTTCGTGGGGCAGATTCTGGAAGTGATTGCGATCGCAAAGCTCTATTAGTTGCTTTGGAATCGGCTTTTGAAAAAAATTCTGTGAAAATCGCAAAAATTTTGGGTATCGAAATCTGGCAAAAGTCTGCATAAAAGGGCTCTCCTGGCCAAATGGTTTAACTTTGGCAGGTCCCTGCTGGTCTGTTATGAAACTAGAATATCTTTTGCACATTCTGGAAGTGATTGCGATCGCAAAGCTCTATTAGCTGCTGTGGAATCGACTTTTAAAAATGAGAGGGCGTAAAATTCGACAAAAAAATTTGGCGACGAAATCGAGCACATGCCTTCAAAAAAGGGCTCTCCTGGCCAAATGGTTTAACTTTGGCAGGTTCCTCGTGCTTTATCATGAAAGTAGACTTCGTGGGGCAGATTCTGGAAGTGATTGCGATCGCAAAGCTCTATTAGTTGCTTTGGAATCGGCTTTTGAAAAAAATTCTGTGAAAATCGCAAAAATTTTGGGTATCGAAATCTGGCAAAAGTCTGCATAAAAGGGCTCTCCTGGCCAAATGGTTTAACTTTGGCAGGTCCCTGCTGGTCTGTTATGAAACTAGAATATCTTTTGCACATTCTGGAAGTGATTGCGATCGCAAAGCTCTATTAGCTGCTGTGGAATCGACTTTTAAAAATGAGAGGGCGTAAAATTCGACAAAAAAATTTGGCGACGAAATCGAGCACATGCCTTCAAAAAAGGGCTCTCCTGGCCAAATGGTTTAACTTTGGCAGGTTCCTCGTGCTTTATCATGAAAGTAGACTTCGTGGGGCAGATTCTGGAAGTGATTGCGATCGCAAAGCTCTATTAGTTGCTTTGGAATCGGCTTTTGAAAAAAATTCTGTGAAAATCGCAAAAATTTTGGGTATCGAAATCTGGCAAAAGTCTGCATAAAAGGGCTCTCCTGGCCAAATGGTTTAACTTTGGCAGGTCCCTGCTGGTCTGTTATGAAACTAGAATATCTTTTGCACATTCTGGAAGTGATTGCGATCGCAAAGCTCTATTAGCTGCTGTGGAATCGACTTTTAAAAATGAGAGGGCGTAAAATTCGACAAAAAAATTTGGCGACGAAATCGAGCACATGCCTTCAAAAAAGGGCTCTCCTGGCCAAATGGTTTAACTTTGGCAGGTTCCTCGTGCTTTATCATGAAAGTAGACTTCGTGGGGCAGATTCTGGAAGTGATTGCGATCGCAAAGCTCTATTAGTTGCTTTGGAATCGGCTTTTGAAAAAAATTCTGTGAAAATCGCAAAAATTTTGGGTATCGAAATCTGGCAAAAGTCTGCATAAAAGGGCTCTCCTGGCCAAATGGTTTAACTTTGGCAGGTCCCTGCTGGTCTGTTATGAAACTAGAATATCTTTTGCACATTCTGGAAGTGATTGCGATCGCAAAGCTCTATTAGCTGCTGTGGAATCGACTTTTAAAAATGAGAGGGCGTAAAATTCGACAAAAAAATTTGGCGACGAAATCGAGCACATGCCTTCAAAAAAGGGCTCTCCTGGCCAAATGGTTTAACTTTGGCAGGTTCCTCGTGCTTTATCATGAAAGTAGACTTCGTGGGGCAGATTCTGGAAGTGATTGCGATCGCAAAGCTCTATTAGTTGCTTTGGAATCGGCTTTTGAAAAAAATTCTGTGAAAATCGCAAAAATTTTGGGTATCGAAATCTGGCAAAAGTCTGCATAAAAGGGCTCTCCTGGCCAAATGGTTTAACTTTGGCAGGTCCCTGCTGGTCTGTTATGAAACTAGAATATCTTTTGCACATTCTGGAAGTGATTGCGATCGCAAAGCTCTATTAGCTGCTGTGGAATCGACTTTTAAAAATGAGAGGGCGTAAAATTCGACAAAAAAATTTGGCGACGAAATCGAGCACATGCCTTCAAAAAGGGCTCTCCTGGCCAAATGGTTTAACTTTGGCAGGTTCCTCGTGCTTTATCATGAAAGTAGACTTCGTGGGGCAGATTCTGGAAGTGATTGCGATCGCAAAGCTCTATTAGTTGCTTTGGAATCGGCTTTTGAAAAAAATTCTGTGAAAATCGCAAAAATTTTGGGTATCGAAATCTGGCAAAAGTCTGCATAAAAGGGCTCTCCTGGCCAAATGGTTTAACTTTGGCAGGTCCCTGCTGGTCTGTTATGAAACTAGAATATCTTTTGCACATTCTGGAAGTGATTGCGATCGCAAAGCTCTATTAGCTGCTGTGGAATCGACTTTTAAAAATGAGAGGGCGTAAAATTCGACAAAAAAATTTGGCGACGAAATCGAGCACATGCCTTCAAAAAAGGGCTCTCCTGGCCAAATGGTTTAACTTTGGCAGGTTCCTCGTGCTTTATCATGAAAGTAGACTTCGTGGGGCAGATTCTGGAAGTGATTGCGATCGCAAAGCTCTATTAGTTGCTTTGGAATCGGCTTTTGAAAAAAATTCTGTGAAAATCGCAAAAATTTTGGGTATCGAAATCTGGCAAAAGTCTGCATAAAAGGGCTCTCCTGGCCAAATGGTTTAACTTTGGCAGGTCCCTGCTGGTCTGTTATGAAACTAGAATATCTTTTGCACATTCTGGAAGTGATTGCGATCGCAAAGCTCTATTAGCTGCTGTGGAATCGACTTTTAAAAATGAGAGGGCGTAAAATTCGACAAAAAAATTTGGCGACGAAATCGAGCACATGCCTTCAAAAAAGGGCTCTCCTGGCCAAATGGTTTAACTTTGGCAGGTTCCTCGTGCTTTATCATGAAAGTAGACTTCGTGGGGCAGATTCTGGAAGTGATTGCGATCGCAAAGCTCTATTAGTTGCTTTGGAATCGGCTTTTGAAAAAAATTCTGTGAAAATCGCAAAAATTTTGGGTATCGAAATCTGGCAAAAGTCTGCATAAAAGGGCTCTCCTGGCCAAATGGTTTAACTTTGGCAGGTCCCTGCTGGTCTGTTATGAAACTAGAATATCTTTTGCACATTCTGGAAGTGATTGCGATCGCAAAGCTCTATTAGCTGCTGTGGAATCGACTTTTAAAAATGAGAGGGCGTAAAATTCGACAAAAAAATTTGGCGACGAAATCGAGCACATGCCTTCAAAAAAGGGCTCTCCTGGCCAAATGGTTTAACTTTGGCAGGTTCCTCGTGCTTTATCATGAAAGTAGACTTCGTGGGGCAGATTCTGGAAGTGATTGCGATCGCAAAGCTCTATTAGTTGCTTTGGAATCGGCTTTTGAAAAAAATTCTGTGAAAATCGCAAAAATTTTGGGTATCGAAATCTGGCAAAAGTCTGCATAAAAGGGCTCTCCTGGCCAAATGGTTTAACTTTGGCAGGTCCCTGCTGGTCTGTTATGAAACTAGAATATCTTTTGCACATTCTGGAAGTGATTGCGATCGCAAAGCTCTATTAGCTGCTGTGGAATCGACTTTTAAAAATGAGAGGGCGTAAAATTCGACAAAAAAATTTGGCGACGAAATCGAGCACATGCCTTCAAAAAAGGGCTCTCCTGGCCAAATGGTTTAACTTTGGCAGGTTCCTCGTGCTTTATCATGAAAGTAGACTTCGTGGGGCAGATTCTGGAAGTGATTGCGATCGCAAAGCTCTATTAGTTGCTTTGGAATCGGCTTTTGAAAAAAATTCTGTGAAAATCGCAAAAATTTTGGGTATCGAAATCTGGCAAAAGTCTGCATAAAAGGGCTCTCCTGGCCAAATGGTTTAACTTTGGCAGGTCCCTGCTGGTCTGTTATGAAACTAGAATATCTTTTGCACATTCTGGAAGTGATTGCGATCGCAAAGCTCTATTAGCTGCTGTGGAATCGACT
>CAWVNO010002172.1:0-51629 GCA_963930645.1 Salticus scenicus | reverse complement strand
TTTCGGCAGCCGTCCTGCGCTCTCAAAATTTTTCTCGCAGTTTCACATGCCCATCTTCAAACGACGATTCCCAAGCAACTAAAAGAGTCTAACTATCGCAGTAAGTTTCAGAATCTGCGAAATGTATTCTAGTTTCATAATAACATCACCGGGAATTTTGCACGGTGAAACTTTAGGCCCGGGGGGCGTTTTTACGCGGACTTTCGGCAGCCGTCCTGCGCTCTCAAAATTTTTCTCGCAGTTTCACATGCCCATCTTCAAACGACGATTCCCAAGCAACTAAAAGAGTCTAACTATCGCAGTAAGTTTCAGAATCTGCGGAATATATTCTAGTTTCATAATAACCGCACCGGAAATTTTGCACGGTGAAACTTTGGGCCCGGGGGGCGTTTTTACGCGGACTTTCGGCAGCCGTCCTGCGCTCTCAAAATTTTTCTCGCAGTTTCACATGCCCATCTTCAAACGACGATTCCCAAGCAACTAAAAGAGTCTAACTATCGCAGTAAGTTTCAGAATCTGCGAAATGTATTCTAGTTTCATAATAACATCACCGGGAATTTTGCACGGTGAAACTTTAGGCCCGGGGGGCGTTTTTACGCGGACTTTCGGCAGCCGTCCTGCGCTCTCAAAATTTTTCTCGCAGTTTCACATGCCCATCTTCAAACGACGATTCCCAAGCAACTAAAAGAGTCTAACTATCGCAATAACTTTCAGAATCTGCGAAATGTATTCTAGTTTCATAATAACCGCACCGGAAATTTTGCACGGTGAAACTTTGGGCCCGGGGGGCGTTTTTACGCGGACTTTCGGCAGCCGTCCTGCGCTCTCAAAATTTTTCTCGCAGTTTCACATGCCCATCTTCAAACGACGATTCCCAAGCAACTAAAAGAGTCTAACTATCGCAGTAAGTTTCAGAATCTGCGGAATATATTCTAGTTTCATAATAACCGCACCGGAAATTTTGCACGGTGAAACTTTGGGCCCGGGGGGCGTTTTTACGCGGACTTTCGGCAGCCGTCCTGCGCTCTCAAAATTTTTCTCGCAGTTTCACATGCCCATCTTCAAACGACGATTCCCAAGCAACTAAATGAGTCTAACTATCGCAGTAAGTTTCAGAATCTGCGAAATGTATTCTAGTTTCATAATAACATCACCGGGAATTTTGCACGGTGAAACTTTAGGCCCGGGGGGCGTTTTTACGCGGACTTTCGGCAGCCGTCCTGCGCTCTCAAAATTTTTCTCGCAGTTTCACATGCCCATCTTCAAACGACGATTCCCAAGCAACTAAAAGAGTCTAACTATCGCAATAACTTTCAGAATCTGCGAAATGTATTCTAGTTTCATAATAACCGCACCGGAAATTTTGCACGGTGAAACTTTGGGCCCGGGGGGCGTTTTTACGCGGACTTTCGGCAGCCGTCCTGCGCTCTCAAAATTTTTTTCGCAGTTTCACATGCCCATCTTCAAACGACGATTCCCAAGCAACTAAAAGAGTCTAACTATCGCAGTAAGTTTCAGAATCTGCGGAATATATTCTAGTTTCATAATAACCGCACCGGAAATTTTGCACGGTGAAACTTTGGGCCCGGGGGGCGTTTTTACGCGGACTTTCGGCAGCCGTCCTGCGCTCTCAAAATTTTTCTCGCAGTTTCACATGCCCATCTTCAAACGACGATTCCCAAGCAACTAAAAGAGTCTAACTATCGCAGTAAGTTTCAGAATCTGCGAAATGTATTCTAGTTTCATAATAACATCACCGGGAATTTTGCACGGTGAAACTTTAGGCCCGGGGGGCGTTTTTACGCGGACTTTCGGCAGCCGTCCTGCGCTCTCAAAATTTTTCTCGCAGTTTCACATGCCCATCTTCAAACGACGATTCCCAAGCAACTAAAAGAGTCTAACTATCGCAATAACTTTCAGAATCTGCGAAATGTATTCTAGTTTCATAATAACCGCACCGGAAATTTTGCACGGTGAAACTTTGGGCCCGGGGGGCGTTTTTACGCGGACTTTCGGCAGCCGTCCTGCGCTCTCAAAATTTTTCTCGCAGTTTCACATGCCCATCTTCAAACGACGATTCCCAAGCAACTAAAAGAGTCTAACTATCGCAGTAAGTTTCAGAATCTGCGGAATATATTCTAGTTTCATAATAACCGCACCGGAAATTTTGCACGGTGAAACTTTGGGCCCGGGGGGCGTTTTTACGCGGACTTTCGGCAGCCGTCCTGCGCTCTCAAAATTTTTCTCGCAGTTTCACATGCCCATCTTCAAACGACGATTCCCAAGCAACTAAAAGAGTCTAACTATCGCAGTAAGTTTCAGAATCTGCGAAATGTATTCTAGTTTCATAATAACATCACCGGGAATTTTGCACGGTGAAACTTTAGGCCCGGGGGGCGTTTTTACGCGGACTTTCGGCAGCCGTCCTGCGCTCTCAAAATTTTTCTCGCAGTTTCACATGCCCATCTTCAAACGACGATTCCCAAGCAACTAAAAGAGTCTAACTATCGCAATAACTTTCAGAATCTGCGAAATGTATTCTAGTTTCATAATAACCGCACCGGAAATTTTGCACGGTGAAACTTTGGGCCCGGGGGGCGTTTTTACGCGGACTTTCGGCAGCCGTCCTGCGCTCTCAAAATTTTTTTCGCAGTTTCACATGCCCATCTTCAAACGACGATTCCCAAGCAACTAAAAGAGTCTAACTATCGCAGTAAGTTTCAGAATCTGCGGAATATATTCTAGTTTCATAATAACCGCACCGGAAATTTTGCACGGTGAAACTTTGGGCCCGGGGGGCGTTTTTACGCGGACTTTCGGCAGCCGTCCTGCGCTCTCAAAATTTTTCTCGCAGTTTCACATGCCCATCTTCAAACGACGATTCCCAAGCAACTAAAAGAGTCTAACTATCGCAGTAAGTTTCAGAATCTGCGAAATGTATTCTAGTTTCATAATAACATCACCGGGAATTTTGCACGGTGAAACTTTAGGCCCGGGGGGCGTTTTTACGCGGACTTTCGGCAGCCGTCCTGCGCTCTCAAAATTTTTCTCGCAGTTTCACATGCCCATCTTCAAACGACGATTCCCAAGCAACTAAAAGAGTCTAACTATCGCAATAACTTTCAGAATCTGCGAAATGTATTCTAGTTTCATAATAACCGCACCGGAAATTTTGCACGGTGAAACTTTGGGCCCGGGGGGCGTTTTTACGCGGACTTTCGGCAGCCGTCCTGCGCTCTCAAAATTTTTCTCGCAGTTTCACATGCCCATCTTCAAAGGACGATTCCCAAGCAACTAAAAGAGTCTAACTATCGCAGTAAGTTTCAGAATCTGCGGAATATATTCTAGTTTCATAATAACCGCACCGGAAATTTTGCACGGTGAAACTTTGGGCCCGGGGGGCGTTTTTACGCGGACTTTCGGCAGCCGTCCTGCGCTCTCAAAATTTTTCTCGCAGTTTCACATGCCCATCTTCAAACGACGATTCCCAAGCAACTAAAAGAGTCTAACTATCGCAGTAAGTTTCAGAATCTGCGAAATGTATTCTAGTTTCATAATAACATCACCGGGAATTTTGCACGGTGAAACTTTAGGCCCGGGGGGCGTTTTTACGCGGACTTTCGGCAGCCGTCCTGCGCTCTCAAAATTTTTCTCGCAGTTTCACATGCCCATCTTCAAACGACGATTCCCAAGCAACTAAAAGAGTCTAACTATCGCAGTAAGTTTCAGAATCTGCGGAATATATTCTAGTTTCATAATAACCGCACCGGAAATTTTGCACGGTGAAACTTTGGGCCCGGGGGGCGTTTTTACGCGGACTTTCGGCAGCCGTCCTGCGCTCTCAAAATTTTTCTCGCAGTTTCACATGCCCATCTTCAAACGACGATTCCCAAGCAACTAAAAGAGTCTAACTATCGCAGTAAGTTTCAGAATCTGCGAAATGTATTCTAGTTTCATAATAACATCACCGGGAATTTTGCACGGTGAAACTTTAGGCCCGGGGGGCGTTTTTACGCGGACTTTCGGCAGCCGTCCTGCGCTCTCAAAATTTTTCTCGCAGTTTCACATGCCCATCTTCAAACGACGATTCCCAAGCAACTAAAAGAGTCTAACTATCGCAATAACTTTCAGAATCTGCGAAATGTATTCTAGTTTCATAATAACCGCACCGGAAATTTTGCACGGTGAAACTTTGGGCCCGGGGGGCGTTTTTACGCGGACTTTCGGCAGCCGTCCTGCGCTCTCAAAATTTTTCTCGCAGTTTCACATGCCCATCTTCAAACGACGATTCCCAAGCAACTAAAAGAGTCTAACTATCGCAGTAAGTTTCAGAATCTGCGGAATATATTCTAGTTTCATAATAACCGCACCGGAAATTTTGCACGGTGAAACTTTGGGCCCGGGGGGCGTTTTTACGCGGACTTTCGGCAGCCGTCCTGCGCTCTCAAAATTTTTCTCGCAGTTTCACATGCCCATCTTCAAACGACGATTCCCAAGCAACTAAAAGAGTCTAACTATCGCAGTAAGTTTCAGAATCTGCGAAATGTATTCTAGTTTCATAATAACATCACCGGGAATTTTGCACGGTGAAACTTTAGGCCCGGGGGGCGTTTTTACGCGGACTTTCGGCAGCCGTCCTGCGCTCTCAAAATTTTTCTCGCAGTTTCACATGCCCATCTTCAAACGACGATTCCCAAGCAACTAAAAGAGTCTAACTATCGCAATAACTTTCAGAATCTGCGAAATGTATTCTAGTTTCATAATAACCGCACCGGAAATTTTGCACGGTGAAACTTTGGGCCCGGGGGGCGTTTTTACGCGGACTTTCGGCAGCCGTCCTGCGCTCTCAAAATTTTTTTCGCAGTTTCACATGCCCATCTTCAAACGACGATTCCCAAGCAACTAAAAGAGTCTAACTATCGCAGTAAGTTTCAGAATCTGCGGAATATATTCTAGTTTCATAATAACCGCACCGGAAATTTTGCACGGTGAAACTTTGGGCCCGGGGGGCGTTTTTACGCGGACTTTCGGCAGCCGTCCTGCGCTCTCAAAATTTTTCTCGCAGTTTCACATGCCCATCTTCAAACGACGATTCCCAAGCAACTAAAAGAGTCTAACTATCGCAGTAAGTTTCAGAATCTGCGAAATGTATTCTAGTTTCATAATAACATCACCGGGAATTTTGCACGGTGAAACTTTAGGCCCGGGGGGCGTTTTTACGCGGACTTTCGGCAGCCGTCCTGCGCTCTCAAAATTTTTCTCGCAGTTTCACATGCCCATCTTCAAACGACGATTCCCAAGCAACTAAAAGAGTCTAACTATCGCAATAACTTTCAGAATCTGCGAAATGTATTCTAGTTTCATAATAACCGCACCGGAAATTTTGCACGGTGAAACTTTGGGCCCGGGGGGCGTTTTTACGCGGACTTTCGGCAGCCGTCCTGCGCTCTCAAAATTTTTTTCGCAGTTTCACATGCCCATCTTCAAACGACGATTCCCAAGCAACTAAAAGAGTCTAACTATCGCAGTAAGTTTCAGAATCTGCGGAATATATTCTAGTTTCATAATAACCGCACCGGAAATTTTGCACGGTGAAACTTTGGGCCCGGGGGGCGTTTTTACGCGGACTTTCGGCAGCCGTCCTGCGCTCTCAAAATTTTTCTCGCAGTTTCACATGCCCATCTTCAAACGACGATTCCCAAGCAACTAAAAGAGTCTAACTATCGCAGTAAGTTTCAGAATCTGCGAAATGTATTCTAGTTTCATAATAACATCACCGGGAATTTTGCACGGTGAAACTTTAGGCCCGGGGGGCGTTTTTACGCGGACTTTCGGCAGCCGTCCTGCGCTCTCAAAATTTTTCTCGCAGTTTCACATGCCCATCTTCAAACGACGATTCCCAAGCAACTAAAAGAGTCTAACTATCGCAATAACTTTCAGAATCTGCGAAATGTATTCTAGTTTCATAATAACATCACCGGGAATTTTGCACGGTGAAACTTTAGGCCCGGGGGGCGTTTTTACGCAGACTTTCGGCAGCCGTCCTGCGCTCTCAAAATTTTTCTCGCAGTTTCACATGCCCATCTTCAAACGACGATTCCCAAGCAACTAAAAGAGTCTAACTATCGCAGTAAGTTTCAGAATCTGCGGAATATATTCTAGTTTCATAATAACCGCACCGGAAATTTTGCACGGTGAAACTTTGGTCCCGGGGGGCGTTTTTACGCGGACTTTCGGCAGCCGTCCTGCGCTCTCAAAATTTTTTTCGCAGTTTCACATGCCCATCTTCAAACGACGATTCCCAAGCAACTAAAAGAGTCTAACTATCGAAGTAAGTTTCAGAATCTGCGGAATATATTCTAGTTTCATAATAACCGCACCGGAAATTTTGCACGGTGAAACTTTGGGCCCGGGGGGCGTTTTTACGCGGACTTTCGGCAGCCGTCCTGCGCTCTCAAAATTTTTCTCGCAGTTTCACATGCCCGTCTTCAAACGACGATTCCCAAGCAACTAAAAGAGTCTAACTATCGCAGTAAGTTTCAGAATCTGCGAAATGTATTCTAGTTTCATAATAACATCACCGGGAATTTTGCACGGTGAAACTTTAGGCCCGGGGGGCGTTTTTACGCGGACTTTCGGCAGCCGTCCTGCGCTCTCAAAATTTTTCTCGCAGTTTCACATGCCCATCTTCAAACGACGATTCCCAAGCAACTAAAAGAGTCTAACTATCGCAATAACTTTCAGAATCTGCGAAATGTATTCTAGTTTCATAATAACCGCACCGGAAATTTTGCACGGTGAAACGTTGGGCCCGGGGGGCGTTTTTACGCGGACTTTCGGCAGCCGTCCTGCGCTCTCAAAATTTTTCTCGCAGTTTCACATGCCCATCTTCAAACGACGATTCCCAAGCAACTAAAAGAGTCTAACTATCGCAGTAAGTTTCAGAATCTGCGGAATATATTCTAGTTTCATAATAACCGCACCGGAAATTTTGCACGGTGAAACTTTGGGCCCGGGGGGCGTTTTTACGCGGACTTTCGGCAGCCGTCCTGCGCTCTCAAAATTTTTCTCGCAGTTTCACATGCCCATCTTCAAACGACGATTCCCAAGCAACTAAAAGAGTCTAACTATCGCAGTAAGTTTCAGAATCTGCGAAATGTATTCTAGTTTCATAATAACATCACCGGGAATTTTGCACGGTGAAACTTTAGGCCCGGGGGGCGTTTTTACGCGGACTTTCGGCAGCCGTCCTGCGCTCTCAAAATTTTTCTCGCAGTTTCACATGCCCATCTTCAAACGACGATTCCCAAGCAACTAAAAGAGTCTAACTATCGCAATAACTTTCAGAATCTGCGAAATGTATTCTAGTTTCATAATAACCGCACCGGAAATTTTGCACGGTGAAACTTTGGGCCCGGGGGGCGTTTTTACGCGGACTTTCGGCAGCCGTCCTGCGCTCTCAAAATTTTTTTCGCAGTTTCACATGCCCATCTTCAAACGACGATTCCCAAGCAACTAAAAGAGTCTAACTATCGCAGTAAGTTTCAGAATCTGCGGAATATATTCTAGTTTCATAATAACCGCACCGGAAATTTTGCACGGTGAAACTTTGGGCCCGGGGGGCGTTTTTACGCGGACTTTCGGCAGCCGTCCTGCGCTCTCAAAATTTTTCTCGCAGTTTCACATGCCCATCTTCAAACGACGATTCCCAAGCAACTAAAAGAGTCTAACTATCGCAGTAAGTTTCAGAATCTGCGAAATGTATTCTAGTTTCATAATAACATCACCGGGAATTTTGCACGGTGAAACTTTAGGCCCGGGGGGCGTTTTTACGCGGACTTTCGGCAGCCGTCCTGCGCTCTCAAAATTTTTCTCGCAGTTTCACATGCCCATCTTCAAACGACGATTCCCAAGCAACTAAAAGAGTCTAACTATCGCAATAACTTTCAGAATCTGCGAAATGTATTCTAGTTTCATAATAACCGCACCGGAAATTTTGCACGGTGAAACTTTGGGCCCGGGGGGCGTTTTTACGCGGACTTTCGGCAGCCGTCCTGCGCTCTCAAAATTTTTTTCGCAGTTTCACATGCCCATCTTCAAACGACGATTCCCAAGCAACTAAAAGAGTCTAACTATCGCAGTAAGTTTCAGAATCTGCGGAATATATTCTAGTTTCATAATAACCGCACCGGAAATTTTGCACGGTGAAACTTTGGGCCCGGGGGGCGTTTTTACGCGGACTTTCGGCAGCCGTCCTGCGCTCTCAAAATTTTTCTCGCAGTTTCACATGCCCATCTTCAAACGACGATTCCCAAGCAACTAAAAGAGTCTAACTATCGCAATAACTTTCAGAATCTGCGAAATGTATTCTAGTTTCATAATAACCGCACCGGAAATTTTGCACGGTGAAACTTTGGGCCCGGGGGGCGTTTTTACGCGGACTTTCGGCAGCCGTCCTGCGCTCTCAAAATTTTTCTCGCAGTTTCACATGCCCATCTTCAAACGACGATTCCCAAGCAACTAAAAGAGTCTAACTATCGCAGTAAGTTTCAGAATCTGCGGAATATATTCTAGTTTCATAATAACCGCACCGGAAATTTTGCACGGTGAAACTTTGGGCCCGGGGGGCGTTTTTACGCGGACTTTCGGCAGCCGTCCTGCGCTCTCAAAATTTTTCTCGCAGTTTCACATGCCCATCTTCAAACGACGATTCCCAAGCAACTAAAAGAGTCTAACTATCGCAGTAAGTTTCAGAATCTGCGAAATGTATTCTAGTTTCATAATAACATCACCGGGAATTTTGCACGGTGAAACTTTAGGCCCGGGGGGCGTTTTTACGCGGACTTTCGGCAGCCGTCCTGCGCTCTCAAAATTTTTCTCGCAGTTTCACATGCCCATCTTCAAACGACGATTCCCAAGCAACTAAAAGAGTCTAACTATCGCAATAACTTTCAGAATCTGCGAAATGTATTCTAGTTTCATAATAACCGCACCGGAAATTTTGCACGGTGAAACTTTGGGCCCGGGGGGCGTTTTTACGCGGACTTTCGGCAGCCGTCCTGCGCTCTCAAAATTTTTTTCGCAGTTTCACATGCCCATCTTCAAACGACGATTCCCAAGCAACTAAAAGAGTCTAACTATCGCAGTAAGTTTCAGAATCTGCGGAATATATTCTAGTTTCATAATAACCGCACCGGAAATTTTGCACGGTGAAACTTTGGGCCCGGGGGGCGTTTTTACGCGGACTTTCGGCAGCCGTCCTGCGCTCTCAAAATTTTTCTCGCAGTTTCACATGCCCATCTTCAAACGACGATTCCCAAGCAACTAAAAGAGTCTAACTATCGCAGTAAGTTTCAGAATCTGCGAAATGTATTCTAGTTTCATAATAACATCACCGGGAATTTTGCACGGTGAAACTTTAGGCCCGGGGGGCGTTTTTACGCGGACTTTCGGCCGCTGTCCTGCGCTCTCAAAATTTTTCTCGCAGTTTCACATGCCCATCTTCAAACGACGATTCCCAAGCAACTAAAAGAGTCTAACTATCGCAATAACTTTCAGAATCTGCGAAATGTATTCTAGTTTCATAATAACCGCACCGGAAATTTTGCACGGTGAAACTTTGGGCCCGGGGGGCGTTTTTACGCGGACTTTCGGCAGCCGTCCTGCGCTCTCAAAATTTTTCTCGCAGTTTCACATGCCCATCTTCAAACGACGATTCCCAAGCAACTAAAAGAGTCTAACTATCGCAGTAAGTTTCAGAATCTGCGGAATATATTCTAGTTTCATAATAACCGCACCGGAAATTTTGCACGGTGAAACTTTGGGCCCGGGGGGCGTTTTTACGCGGACTTTCGGCAGCCGTCCTGCGCTCTCAAAATTTTTCTCGCAGTTTCACATGCCCATCTTCAAACGACGATTCCCAAGCAACTAAAAGAGTCTAACTATCGCAGTAAGTTTCAGAATCTGCGAAATGTATTCTAGTTTCATAATAACATCACCGGGAATTTTGCACGGTGAAACTTTAGGCCCGGGGGGCGTTTTTACGCGGACTTTCGGCAGCCGTCCTGCGCTCTCAAAATTTTTCTCGCAGTTTCACATGCCCATATTCAAACGACGATTCCCAAGCAACTAAAAGAGTCTAACTATCGCAATAACTTTCAGAATCTGCGAAATGTATTCTAGTTTCATAATAACCGCACCGGAAATTTTGCACGGTGAAACTTTGGGCCCGGGGGGCGTTTTTACGCGGACTTTCGGCAGCCGTCCTGCGCTCTCAAAATTTTTTTCGCAGTTTCACATGCCCATCTTCAAACGACGATTCCCAAGCAACTAAAAGAGTCTAACTATCGCAGTAAGTTTCAGAATCTGCGGAATATATTCTAGTTTCATAATAACCGCACCGGAAATTTTGCACGGTGAAACTTTGGGCCCGGGGGGCGTTTTTACGCGGACTTTCGGCAGCCGTCCTGCGCTCTCAAAATTTTTCTCGCAGTTTCACATGCCCATCTTCAAACGACGATTCCCAAGCAACTAAAAGAGTCTAACTATCACAGTAAGTTTCAGAATCTGCGAAATGTATTCTAGTTTCATAATAACATCACCGGGAATTTTGCACGGTGAAACTTTAGGCCCGGGGGGCGTTTTTACGCGGACTTTCGGCAGCCGTCCTGCGCTCTCAAAATTTTTCTCGCAGTTTCACATGCCCATCTTCAAACGACGATTCCCAAGCAACTAAAAGAGTCTAACTATCGCAATAACTTTCAGAATCTGCGAAATGTATTCTAGTTTCATAATAACCGCACCGGAAATTTTGCACGGTGAAACTTTGGGCCCGGGGGGCGTTTTTACGCGGACTTTCGGCAGCCGTCCTGCGCTCTCAAAATTTTTTTCGCAGTTTCACATGCCCATCTTCAAACGACGATTCCCAAGCAACTAAAAGAGTCTAACTATCGCAGTAAGTTTCAGAATCTGCGGAATATATTCTAGTTTCATAATAACCGCACCGGAAATTTTGCACGGTGAAACTTTGGGCCCGGGGGGCGTTTTTACGCGGACTTTCGGCAGCCGTCCTGCGCTCTCAAAATTTTTCTCGCAGTTTCACATGCCCATCTTCAAACGACGATTCCCAAGCAACTAAAAGAGTCTAACTATCGCAGTAAGTTTCAGAATCTGCGAAATGTATTCTAGTTTCATAATAACATCACCGGGAATTTTGCACGGTGAAACTTTAGGCCCGGGGGGCGTTTTTACGCGGACTTTCGGCAGCCGTCCTGCGCTCTCAAAATTTTTCTCGCAGTTTCACATGCCCATCTTCAAACGACTATTCCCAAGCAACTAAAAGAGTCTAACTATCGCAATAACTTTCAGAATCTGCGAAATGTATTCTAGTTTCATAATAACCGCACCGGAAATTTTGCACGGTGAAACTTTGGGCCCGGGGGGCGTTTTTACGCGGACTTTCGGCAGCCGTCCTGCGCTCTCAAAATTTTTTTCGCAGTTTCACATGCCCATCTTCAAACGACGATTCCCAAGCAACTAAAAGAGTCTAACTATCGCAGTAAGTTTCAGAATCTGCGGAATATATTCTAGTTTCATAATAACCGTACCGGAAATTTTGCACGGTGAAACTTTGGGCCCGGGGGGCGTTTTTACGCGGACTTTCGGCAGCCGTCCTGCGCTCTCAAAATTTTTCTCGCAGTTTCACATGCCCATCTTCAAACGACGATTCCCAAGCAACTAAAAGAGTCTAACTATCGCAGTAAGTTTCAGAATCTGCGAAATGTATTCTAGTTTCATAATAACATCACCGGGAATTTTGCACGGTGAAACTTTAGGCCCGGGGGGCGTTTTTACGCGGACTTTCGGCAGCCGTCCTGCGCTCTCAAAATTTTTCTCGCAGTTTCACATGCCCATCTTCAAACGACGATTCCCAAGCAACTAAAAGAGTCTAACTATCGCAATAACTTTCAGAATCTGCGAAATGTATTCTAGTTTCATAATAACCGCACCGGAAATTTTGCACGGTGAAACTTTGGGCCCGGGGGGCGTTTTTACGCGGACTTTCGGCAGCCGTCCTGCGCTCTCAAAATTTTTCTCGCAGTTTCACATGCCCATCTTCAAACGACGATTCCCAAGCAACTAAAAGAGTCTAACTATCGCAGTAAGTTTCAGAATCTGCGGAATATATTCTAGTTTCATAATAACCGCACCGGAAATTTTGCACGGTGAAACTTTGGGCCCGGGGGGCGTTTTTACGCGGACTTTCGGCAGCCGTCCTGCGCTCTCAAAATTTTTTTCGCAGTTTCACATGCCCATCTTCAAACGACGATTCCCAAGCAACTAAAAGAGTCTAACTATCGCAGTAAGTTTCAGAATCTGCGGAATATATTCTAGTTTCATAATAACCGCACCGGAAATTTTGCACGGTGAAACTTTGGGCCCGGGGGGGCGTTTTTACGCGGATTTTCGGCAGCCGTCCTGCGCTCTCAAAATTTTTCTCGCAGTTTCACATGCCCATCTTCAAACGACGATTCCCAAGCAACTAAAAGAGTCTAACTATCGCAATAACTTTCAGAATCTGCGAAATGTATTCTAGTTTCATAATAACATCACCGGGAATTTTGCACGGTGAAACCTTAGGCCCGGGGGGCGTTTTTACGCAGACTTTCGGCAGCCGTCCTGCGCTCTCAAAATTTTTCTCGCAGTTTCACATGCCCATCTTCAAACGACGATTCCCAAGCAACTAAAAGAGTCTAACTATCGCAGTAAGTTTCAGAATCTGCGGAATATATTCTAGTTTCATAATAACCGCACCGGAAATTTTGCACGGTGAAACTTTGGGCCCGGGGGGCGTTTTTACGCGGACTTTCGGTAGCCGTCCTGCGCTCTCAAAATTTTTTTCGCAGTTTCACATGCCCATCTTCAAACGACGATTCCCAAGCAACTAAAAGAGTCTAACTATCGCAGTAAGTTTCAGAATCTGCGGAATATATTCTAGTTTCATAATAACCGCACCGGAAATTTTGCACGGTGAAACTTTGGGCCCGGGGGGCGTTTTTACGCGGACTTTCGGCAGCCGTCCTGCGCTCTCAAAATTTTTCTCGCAGTTTCACATGCCCATCTTCAAACGACGATTCCCAAGCAACTAAAAGAGTCTAACTATCGCAGTAAGTTTCAGAATCTGCGAAATGTATTCTAGTTTCATAATAACATCACCGGGAATTTTGCACGGTGAAACTTTAGGCCCGGGGGGCGTTTTTACGCGGACTTTCGGCAGCCGTCCTGCGCTCTCAAAATTTTTCTCGCAGTTTCACATGCCCATCTTCAAACGACGATTCCCAAGCAACTAAAAGAGTCTAACTATCGCAATAACTTTCAGAATCTGCGAAATGTATTCTAGTTTCATAATAACCGCACCGGAAATTTTGCACGGTGAAACTTTGGGCCCGGGGGGCGTTTTTACGCGGACTTTCGGCAGCCGTCCTGCGCTCTCAAAATTTTTCTCGCAGTTTCACATGCCCATCTTCAAACGACGATTCCCAAGCAACTAAAAGAGTCTAACTATCGCAGTAAGTTTCAGAATCTGCGGAATATATTCTAGTTTCATAATAACCGCACCGGAAATTTTGCACGGTGAAACTTTGGGCCCGGGGGGCGTTTTTACGCGGACTTTCGGCAGCCGTCCTGCGCTCTCAAAATTTTTCTCGCAGTTTCACATGCCCATCTTCAAACGACGATTCCCAAGCAACTAAAAGAGTCTAACTATCGCAGTAAGTTTCAGAATCTGCGAAATGTATTCTAGTTTCATAATAACATCACCGGGAATTTTGCACGGTGAAACTTTAGGCCCGGGGGGCGTTTTTACGCGGACTTTCGGCAGCCGTCCTGCGCTCTCAAAATTTTTCTCGCAGTTTCACATGCCCATCTTCAAACGACGATTCCCAAGCAACTAAAAGAGTCTAACTATCGCAATAACTTTCAGAATCTGCGAAATGTATTCTAGTTTCATAATAACCGCACCGGAAATTTTGCACGGTGAAACTTTGGGCCCGGGGGGCGTTTTTACGCGGACTTTCGGCAGCCGTCCTGCGCTCTCAAAATTTTTTTCGCAGTTTCACATGCCCATCTTCAAACGACGATTCCCAAGCAACTAAAAGAGTCTAACTATCGCAGTAAGTTTCAGAATCTGCGGAATATATTCTAGTTTCATAATAACCGCACCGGAAATTTTGCACGGTGAAACTTTGGGCCCGGGGGGCGTTTTTACGCGGACTTTCGGCAGCCGTCCTGCGCTCTCAAAATTTTTCTCGCAGTTTCACATGCCCATCTTCAAACGACGATTCCCAAGCAACTAAAAGAGTCTAACTATCGCAGTAAGTTTCAGAATCTGCGAAATGTATTCTAGTTTCATAATAACATCACCGGGAATTTTGCACGGTGAAACTTTAGGCCCGGGGGGCGTTTTTACGCGGACTTTCGGCAGCCGTCCTGCGCTCTCAAAATTTTTCTCGCAGTTTCACATGCCCATCTTCAAACGACGATTCCCAAGCAACTAAAAGAGTCTAACTATCGCAATAACTTTCAGAATCTGCGAAATGTATTCTAGTTTCATAATAACCGCACCGGAAATTTTGCACGGTGAAACTTTGGGCCCGGGGGGCGTTTTTACGCGGACTTTCGGCAGCCGTCCTGCGCTCTCAAAATTTTTCTCGCAGTTTCACATGCCCATCTTCAAACGACGATTCCCAAGCAACTAAAAGAGTCTAACTATCGCAGTAAGTTTCAGAATCTGCGAAATGTATTCTAGTTTCATAATAACATCACCGGGAATTTTGCACGGTGAAACTTTAGGCCCGGGGGGCGTTTTTACGCGGACTTTCGGCAGCCGTCCTGCGCTCTCAAAATTTTTCTCGCAGTTTCACATGCCCATCTTCAAACGACGATTCCCAAGCAACTAAAAGAGTCTAACTATCGCAATAACTTTCAGAATCTGCGAAATGTATTCTAGTTTCATAATAACCGCACCGGAAATTTTGCACGGTGAAACTTTGGGCCCGGGGGGCGTTTTTACGCGGACTTTCGGCAGCCGTCCTGCGCTCTCAAAATTTTTCTCGCAGTTTCACATGCCCATCTTCAAACGACGATTCCCAAGCAACTAAAAGAGTCTAACTATCGCAGTAAGTTTCAGAATCTGCGGAATATATTCTAGTTTCATAATAACCGCACCGGAAATTTTGCACGGTGAAACTTTGGGCCCGGGGGGCGTTTTTACGCGGACTTTCGGCAGCCGTCCTGCGCTCTCAAAATTTTTCTCGCAGTTTCACATGCCCATCTTCAAACGACGATTCCCAAGCAACTAAAAGAGTCTAACTATCGCAGTAAGTTTCAGAATCTGCGAAATGTATTCTAGTTTCATAATAACATCACCGGGAATTTTGCACGGTGAAACTTTAGGCCCGGGGGGCGTTTTTACGCGGACTTTCGGCAGCCGTCCTGCGCTCTCAAAATTTTTCTCGCAGTTTCACATGCCCATCTTCAAACGATGATTCCCAAGCAACTAAAAGAGTCTAACTATCGCAGTAAGTTTCAGAATCTGCGGAATATATTCTAGTTTCATAATAACCGCACCGGAAATTTTGCACGGTGAAACTTTGGGCCCGGGGGGCGTTTTTACGCGGACTTTCGGCAGCCGTCCTGCGCTCTCAAAATTTTTCTCGCAGTTTCACATGCCCATCTTCAAACGACGATTCCCAAGCAACTAAAAGAGTCTAACTATCGCAGTAAGTTTCAGAATCTGCGAAATGTATTCTAGTTTCATAATAACATCACCGGGAATTTTGCACGGTGAAACTTTAGGCCCGGGGGGCGTTTTTACGCGGACTTTCGGCAGCCGTCCTGCGCTCTCAAAATTTTTCTCGCAGTTTCACATGCCCATCTTCAAACGACGATTCCCAAGCAACTAAAAGAGTCTAACTATCGCAATAACTTTCAGAATCTGCGAAATGTATTCTAGTTTCATAATAACCGCACCGGAAATTTTGCACGGTGAAACTTTGGGCCCGGGGGGCGTTTTTACGCGGACTTTCGGCAGCCGTCCTGCGCTCTCAAAATTTTTCTCGCAGTTTCACATGCCCATCTTCAAACGACGATTCCCAAGCAACTAAAAGAGTCTAACTATCGCAGTAAGTTTCAGAATCTGCGGAATATATTCTAGTTTCATAATAACCGCACCGGAAATTTTGCACGGTGAAACTTTGGGCCCGGGGGGTGTTTTTACGCGGACTTTCGGCAGCCGTCCTGCGCTCTCAAAATTTTTCTCGCAGTTTCACATGCCCATCTTCAAACGACGATTCCCAAGCAACTAAAAGAGTCTAACTATCGCAGTAAGTTTCAGAATCTGCGAAATGTATTCTAGTTTCATAATAACATCACCGGGAATTTTGCACGGTGAAACTTTAGGCCCGGGGGGCGTTTTTACGCGGACTTTCGGCAGCCGTCCTGCGCTCTCAAAATTTTTCTCGCAGTTTCACATGCCCATCTTCAAACGACGATTCCCAAGCAACTAAAAGAGTCTAACTATCGCAATAACTTTCAGAATCTGCGAAATGTATTCTAGTTTCATAATAACCGCACCGGAAATTTTGCACGGTGAAACTTTGGGCCCGGGGGGCGTTTTTACGCGGACTTTCGGCAGCCGTCCTGCGCTCTCAAAATTTTTTTCGCAGTTTCACATGCCCATCTTCAAACGACGATTCCCAAGCAACTAAAAGAGTCTAACTATCGCAGTAAACTTCAGAATCTGCGGAATATATTCTAGTTTCATAATAACCGCACCGGAAATTTTGCACGGTGAAACTTTGGGCCCGGGGGGCGTTTTTACGCGGACTTTCGGCAGCCGTCCTGCGCTCTCAAAATTTTTCTCGCAGTTTCACATGCCCATCTTCAAACGACGATTCCCAAGCAACTAAAAGAGTCTAACTATCGCAGTAAGTTTCAGAATCTGCGAAATGTATTCTAGTTTCATAATAACATCACCGGGAATTTTGCACGGTGAAACTTTAGGCCCGGGGGGCGTTTTTACGCGGACTTTCGGCAGCCGTCCTGCGCTCTCAAAATTTTTTTCGCAGTTTCACATGCCCATCTTCAAACGACGATTCCCAAGCAACTAAAAGAGTCTAACTATCGCAGTAAGTTTCAGAATCTGCGGAATATATTCTAGTTTCATAATAACCGCACCGGAAATTTTGCACGGTGAAACTTTGGGCCCGGGGGGCGTTTTTACGCGGACTTTCGGCAGCCGTCCTGCGCTCTCAAAATTTTTCTCGCAGTTTCACATGCCCATCTTCAAACGACGATTCCCAAGCATCTAAAAGAGTCTAACTATCGCAATAACTTTCAGAATCTGCGAAATGTATTCTAGTTTCATAATAACATCACCGGGAATTTTGCACGGTGAAACTTTAGGCCCGGGGGGCGTTTTTACGCGGACTTTCGGCAGCCGTCCTGCGCTCTCAAAATTTTTCTCGCAGTTTCACATGCCCATCTTCAAACGACGATTCCCAAGCAACTAAAAGAGTCTAACTATCGCAATAACTTTCAGAATCTGCGAAATGTATTCTAGTTTCATAATAACCGCACCGGAAATTTTGCACGGTGAAACTTTGGGCCCGGGGGGCGTTTTTACGCGGACTTTCGGCAGCCGTCCTGCGCTCTCAAAATTTTTCTCGCAGTTTCACATGCCCATCTTCAAACGACGATTCCCAAGCAACTAAAAGAGTCTAACTATCGCAGTAAGTTTCAGAATCTGCGGAATATATTCTAGTTTCATAATAACCGCACCGGAAATTTTGCACGGTGAAACTTTGGGCCCGGGGGGCGTTTTTACGCGGACTTTCGGCAGCCGTCCTGCGCTCTCAAAATTTTTCTCGCAGTTTCACATGCCCATCTTCAAACGACGATTCCCAAGCAACTAAAAGAGTCTAACTATCGCAGTAAGTTTCAGAATCTGCGAAATGTATTCTAGTTTCATAATAACATCACCGGGAATTTTGCACGGTGAAACTTTAGGCCCGGGGGGCGTTTTTACGCGGACTTTCGGCAGCCGTCCTGCGCTCTCAAAATTTTTCTCGCAGTTTCACATGCCCATCTTCAAACGACGATTCCCAAGCAACTAAAAGAGTCTAACTATCGCAATAACTTTCAGAATCTGCGAAATGTATTCTAGTTTCATAATAACCGCACCGGAAATTTTGCACGGTGAAACTTTGGGCCCGGGGGGCGTTTTTACGCGGACTTTCGGCAGCCGTCCTGCGCTCTCAAAATTTTTTTCGCAGTTTCACATGCCCATCTTCAAACGACGATTCCCAAGCAACTAAAAGAGTCTAACTATCGCAGTAAGTTTCAGAATCTGCGGAATATATTCTAGTTTCATAATAACCGCACCGGAAATTTTGCACGGTGAAACTTTGGGCCCGGGGGGCGTTTTTACGCGGACTTTCGGCAGCCGTCCTGCGCTCTCAAAATTTTTCTCGCAGTTTCACATGCCCATCTTCAAACGACGATTCCCAAGCAACTAAAAGAGTCTAACTATCGCAGTAAGTTTCAGAATCTGCGAAATGTATTCTAGTTTCATAATAACATCACCGGGAATTTTGCACGGTGAAACTTTAGGCCCGGGGGGTGTTTTTACGCGGACTTTCGGCAGCCGTCCTGCGCTCTCAAAATTTTTCTCGCAGTTTCACATGCCCATCTTCAAACGACGATTCCCAAGCAACTAAAAGAGTCTAACTATCGCAATAACTTTCAGAATCTGCGAAATGTATTCTAGTTTCATAATAACCGCACCGGAAATTTTGCACGGTGAAACTTTGGGCCCGGGGGGCGTTTTTACGCGGACTTTCGGCAGCCGTCCTGCGCTCTCAAAATTTTTCTCGCAGTTTCACATGCCCATCTTCAAACGACGATTCCCAAGCAACTAAAAGAGTCTAACTATCGCAGTAAGTTTCAGAATCTGCGGAATATATTCTAGTTTCATAATAACCGCACCGGGAATTTTGCACGGTGAAACTTTAGGCCCGGGGGGCGTTTTTACGCGGACTTTCGGCAGCCGTCCTGCGCTCTCAAAATTTTTCTCGCAGTTTCACATGCCCATCTTCAAACGACGATTCCCAAGCAACTAAAAGAGTCTAACTATCGCAATAACTTTCAGAATCTGCGAAATGTATTCTAGTTTCATAATAACCGCACCGGAAATTTTGCACGGTGAAACTTTGGGCCCGGGGGGCGTTTTTACGCGGACTTTCGGCAGCCGTCCTGCGCTCTCAAAATTTTTTTCGCAGTTTCACATGCCCATCTTCAAACGACGATTCCCAAGCAACTAAAAGAGTCTAACTATCGCAGTAAGTTTCAGAATCTGCGGAATATATTCTAGTTTCATAATAACCGCACCGGAAATTTTGCACGGTGAAACTTTGGGCCCGGGGGGCGTTTTTCCGCGGACTTTCGGCAGCCGTCCTGCGCTCTCAAAATTTTTCTCGCAGTTTCACATGCCCATCTTCAAACGACGATTCCCAAGCAACTAAAAGAGTCTAACTATCGCAGTAAGTTTCAGAATCTGCGAAATGTATTCTAGTTTCATAATAACATCACCGGGAATTTTGCACGGTGAAACTTTAGGCCCGGGGGGCGTTTTTACGCGGACTTTCGGCAGCCGTCCTGCGCTCTCAAAATTTTTCTCGCAGTTTCACATGCCCATCTTCAAACGACGATTCCCAAGCAACTAAAAGAGTCTAACTATCGCAATAACTTTCAGAATCTGCGAAATGTATTCTAGTTTCATAATAACCGCACCGGAAATTTTGCACGGTGAAACTTTGGGCCCGGGGGGCGTTTTTACGCGGACTTTCGGCAGCCGTCCTGCGCTCTCAAAATTTTTTTCGCAGTTTCACATGCCCATCTTCAAACGACGATTCCCAAGCAACTAAAAGAGTCTAACTATCGCAGTAAGTTTCAGAATCTGCGGAATATATTCTAGTTTCATAATAACCGCACCGGAAATTTTGCACGGTGAAACTTTGGGCCCGGGGGGCGTTTTTACGCGGACTTTCGGCAGCCGTCCTGCGCTCTCAAAATTTTTCTCGCAGTTTCACATGCCCATCTTCAAACGACGATTCCCAAGCAACTAAAAGAGTCTTACTATCGCAGTAAGTTTCAGAATCTGCGAAATGTATTCTAGTTTCATAATAACCGCACCGGAAATTTTGCACGGTGAAACTTTGGGCCCGGGGGGCGTTTTTACGCGGACTTTCGGCAGCCGTCCTGCGCTCTCAAAATTTTTCTCGCAGTTTCACATGCCCATCTTCAAACGACGATTCCCAAGCAACTAAAAGAGTCTAACTATCGCAGTAAGTTTCAGAATCTGCGAAATGTATTCTAGTTTCATAATAACATCACCGGGAATTTTGCACGGTGAAACTTTAGGCCCGGGGGGCGTTTTTACGCGGACTTTCGGCAGCCGTCCTGCGCTCTCAAAATTTTTCTCGCAGTTTCACATGCCCATCTTCAAACGACGATTCCCAAGCAACTAAAAGAGTCTAACTATCGCAATAACTTTCAGAATCTGCGAAATGTATTCTAGTTTCATAATAACCGCACCGGAAATTTTGCACGGTGAAACTTTGGGCCCGGGGGGCGTTTTTACGCGGACTTTCGGCAGCCGTCCTGCGCTCTCAAAATTTTTCTCGCAGTTTCACATGCCCATCTTCAAACGACGATTCCCAAGCAACTAAAAGAGTCTAACTATCGCAGTAAGTTTCAGAATCTGCGAAATGTATTCTAGTTTCATAATAACATCACCGGGAATTTTGCACGGTGAAACTTTAGGCCCGGGGGGCGTTTTTACGCGGACTTTCGGCAGCCGTCCTGCGCTCTCAAAATTTTTCTCGCAGTTTCACATGCCCATCTTCAAACGACGATTCCCAAGCAACTAAAAGAGTCTAACTATCGCAATAACTTTCAGAATCTGCGAAATGTATTCTAGTTTCATAATAACCGCACCGGAAATTTTGCACGGTGAAACTTTGGGCCCGGGGGGCGTTTTTTCCCGGACTTTCGGCAGCCGTCCTGCGCTCTCAAAATTTTTTTCGCAGTTTCACATGCCCATCTTCAAACGACGATTCCCAAGCAACTAAAAGAGTCTAACTATCGCAGTAAGTTTCAGAATCTGCGGAATATATTCTAGTTTCATAATAACCGCACCGGAAATTTTGCACGGCGAAACTTTGGGCCCGGGGGGCGTTTTTACGCGGACTTTCGGCAGCCGTCCTGCGCTCTCAAAATTTTTCTCGCAGTTTCACATGCCCATCTTCAAACGACGATTCCCAAGCAACTAAAAGAGTCTAACTATCGCAGTAAGTTTCAGAATCTGCGAAATGTATTCTAGTTTCATAATAACATCACCGGGAATTTTGCACGGTGAAACTTTAGGCCCGGGGGGCGTTTTTACGCGGACTTTCGGCAGCCGTCCTGCGCTCTCAAAATTTTTCTCGCAGTTTCACATGCCCATCTTCAAACGACGATTCCCAAGCAACTAAAAGAGTCTAACTATCGCAATAACTTTCAGAATCTGCGAAATGTATTCTAGTTTCATAATAACCGCACCGGAAATTTTGCACGGTGAAACTTTGGGCCCGGGGGGCGTTTTTACGCGGACTTTCGGCAGCCGTCCTGCGCTCTCAAAATTTTTCTCGCAGTTTCACATGCCCATCTTCAAACGACGATTCCCAAGCAACTAAAAGAGTCTAACTATCGCAGTAAGTTTCAGAATCTGCGGAATATATTCTAGTTTCATAATAACCGCACTGGAAATTTTGCACGGTGAAACTTTGGGCCCGGGGGGCGTTTTTACGCGGACTTTCGGCAGCCGTCCTGCGCTCTCAAAATTTTTCTCGCAGTTTCACATGCCCATCTTCAAACGACGATTCCCAAGCAACTAAAAGAGTCTAACTATCGCAGTAAGTTTCAGAATCTGCGAAATGTACTCTAGTTTCATAATAACATCACCGGGAATTTTGCACGGTGAAACTTTAGGCCCGGGGGGCGTTTTTACGCGGACTTTCGGCAGCCGTCCTGCGCTCTCAAAATTTTTCTCGCAGTTTCACATGCCCATCTTCAAACGACGATTCCCAAGCAACTAAAAGAGTCTAACTATCGCAGTAAGTTTCAGAATCTGCGAAATGTATTCTAGTTTCATAATAACATCACCGGGAATTTTGCACGGTGAAACTTTAGGCCCGGGGGGCGTTTTTACGCGGACTTTCGGCAGCCGTCCTGCGCTCTCAAAATTTTTCTCGCAGTTTCACATGCCCATCTTCAAACGACGATTCCCAAGCAACTAAAAGAGTCTAACTATCGCAATAACTTTCAGAATCTGCGAAATGTATTCTAGTTTCATAATAACCGCACCGGAAATTTTGCACGGTGAAACTTTGGGCCCGGGGGGCGTTTTTACGCGGACTTTCGGCAGCCGTCCTGCGCTCTCAAAATTTTTTTCGCAGTTTCACATGCCCATCTTCAAACGACGATTCCCAAGCAACTAAAAGAGTCTAACTATCGCAGTAAGTTTCAGAATCTGCGGAATATATTCTAGTTTCATAATAACCGCACCGGAAATTTTGCACGGTGAAACTTTGGGCCCGGGGGGCGTTTTTACGCGGACTTTCGGCAGCCGTCCTGCGCTCTCAAAATTTTTCTCGCAGTTTCACATGCCCATCTTCAAACGACGATTCCCAAGCAACTAAAAGAGTCTTACTATCGCAGTAAGTTTCAGAATCTGCGAAATGTATTCTAGTTTCATAATAACCGCACCGGAAATTTTGCACGGTGAAACTTTGGGCCCGGGGGGCGTTTTTACGCGGACTTTCGGCAGCCGTCCTGCGCTCTCAAAATTTTTCTCGCAGTTTCACATGCCCATCTTCAAACGACGATTCCCAAGCAACTAAAAGAGTCTAACTATCGCAGTAAGTTTCAGAATCTGCGAAATGTATTCTAGTTTCATAATAACATCACCGGGAATTTTGCACGGTGAAACTTTAGGCCCGGGGGGCGTTTTTACGCGGACTTTCGGCAGCCGTCCTGCGCTCTCAAAATTTTTCTCGCAGTTTCACATGCCCATCTTCAAACGACGATTCCCAAGCAACTAAAAGAGTCTAACTATCGCAGTAAGTTTCAGAATCTGCGAAATGTATTCTAGTTTCATAATAACATCACCGGGAATTTTGCACGGTGAAACTTTAGGCCCGGGGGGCGTTTTTACGCGGACTTTCGGCAGCCGTCCTGCGCTCTCGAAATTTTTCTCGCAGTTTCACATGCCCATCTTCAAACGACGATTCCCAAGCAACTAAAAGAGTCTAACTATCGCAATAACTTTCAGAATCTGCGAAATGTATTCTAGTTTCATAATAACCGCACCGGAAATTTTGCACGGTGAAACTTTGGGCCCGGGGGGCGTTTTTTCCCGGACTTTCGGCAGCCGTCCTGCGCTCTCAAAATTTTTTTCGCAGTTTCACATGCCCATCTTCAAACGACGATTCCCAAGCAACTAAAAGAGTCTAACTATCGCAGTAAGTTTCAGAATCTGCGGAATATATTCTAGTTTCATAATAACCGCACCGGAAATTTTGCACGGCGAAACTTTGGGCCCGGGGGGCGTTTTTACGCGGACTTTCGGCAGCCGTCCTGCGCTCTCAAAATTTTTCTCGCAGTTTCACATGCCCATCTTCAAACGACGATTCCCAAGCAACTAAAAGAGTCTAACTATCGCAGTAAGTTTCAGAATCTGCGAAATGTATTCTAGTTTCATAATAACATCACCGGGAATTTTGCACGGTGAAACTTTAGGCCCGGGGGGCGTTTTTACGCGGACTTTCGGCAGCCGTCCTGCGCTCTCAAAATTTTTCTCGCAGTTTCACATGCCCATCTTCAAACGACGATTCCCAAGCAACTAAAAGAGTCTAACTATCGCAATAACTTTCAGAATCTGCGAAATGTATTCTAGTTTCATAATAACCGCACCGGAAATTTTGCACGGTGAAACTTTGGGCCCGGGGGGCGTTTTTACGCGGACTTTCGGCAGCCGTCCTGCGCTCTCAAAATTTTTCTCGCAGTTTCACATGCCCATCTTCAAACGACGATTCCCAAGCAACTAAAAGAGTCTAACTATCGCAGTAAGTTTCAGAATCTGCGGAATATATTCTAGTTTCATAATAACCGCACCGGAAATTTTGCACGGTGAAACTTTGGGCCCGGGGGGCGTTTTTACGCGGACTTTCGGCAGCCGTCCTGCGCTCTCAAAATTTTTCTCGCAGTTTCACATGCCCATCTTCAAACGACGATTCCCAAGCAACTAAAAGAGTCTAACTATCGCAGTAAGTTTCAGAATCTGCGAAATGTACTCTAGTTTCATAATAACATCACCGGGAATTTTGCACGGTGAAACTTTAGGCCCGGGGGGCGTTTTTACGCGGACTTTCGGCAGCCGTCCTGCGCTCTCAAAATTTTTCTCGCAGTTTCACATGCCCATCTTCAAACGACGATTCCCAAGCAACTAAAAGAGTCTAACTATCGCAGTAAGTTTCAGAATCTGCGAAATGTATTCTAGTTTCATAATAACATCACCGGGAATTTTGCACGGTGAAACTTTAGGCCCGGGGGGCGTTTTTACGCGGACTTTCGGCAGCCGTCCTGCGCTCTCAAAATTTTTCTCGCAGTTTCACATGCCCATCTTCAAACGACGATTCCCAAGCAACTAAAAGAGTCTAACTATCGCAATAACTTTCAGAATCTGCGAAATGTATTCTAGTTTCATAATAACCGCACCGGAAATTTTGCACGGTGAAACTTTGGGCCCGGGGGGCGTTTTTACGCGGACTTTCGGCAGCCGTCCTGCGCTCTCAAAATTTTTTTCGCAGTTTCACATGCCCATCTTCAAACGACGATTCCCAAGCAACTAAAAGAGTCTAACTATCGCAGTAAGTTTCAGAATCTGCGGAATATATTCTAGTTTCATAATAACCGCACCGGAAATTTTGCACGGTGAAACTTTGGGCCCGGGGGGCGTTTTTACGCGGACTTTCGGCAGCCGTCCTGCGCTCTAAAAATTTTTCTCGCAGTTTCACATGCCCATCTTCAAACGACGATTCCCAAGCAACTAAAAGAGTCTTACTATCGCAGTAAGTTTCAGAATCTGCGAAATGTATTCTAGTTTCATAATAACCGCACCGGAAATTTTGCACGGTGAAACTTTGGGCCCGGGGGGCGTTTTTACGCGGACTTTCGGCAGCCGTCCTGCGCTCTCAAAATTTTTCTCGCAGTTTCACATGCCCATCTTCAAACGACGATTCCCAAGCAACTAAAAGAGTCTAACTATCGCAGTAAGTTTCAGAATCTGCGAAATGTATTCTAGTTTCATAATAACATCACCGGGAATTTTGCACGGTGAAACTTTAGGCCCGGGGGGCGTTTTTACGCGGACTTTCGGCAGCCGTCCTGCGCTCTCAAAATTTTTCTCGCAGTTTCACATGCCCATCTTCAAACGACGATTCCCAAGCAACTAAAAGAGTCTAACTATCGCAATAACTTTCAGAATCTGCGAAATGTATTCTAGTTTCATAATAACCGCACCGGAAATTTTGCACGGTGAAACTTTGGGCCCGGGGGGCGTTTTTACGCGGACTTTCGGCAGCCGTCCTGCGCTCTCAAAATTTTTTTCGCAGTTTCACATGCCCATCTTCAAACGACGATTCCCAAGCAACTAAAAGAGTCTAACTATCGCAGTAAGTTTCAGAATCTGCGGAATATATTCTAGTTTCATAATAACCGCACCGGAAATTTTGCACGGTGAAACTTTGGGCCCGGGGGGCGTTTTTACGCGGACTTTCGGCAGCCATCCTGCGCTCTCAAAATTTTTCTCGCAGTTTCACATGCCCATCTTCAAACGACGATTCCCAAGCAACTAAAAGAGTCTAACTATCGCAGTAAGTTTCAGAATCTGCGAAATGTATTCTAGTTTCATAATAACATCACCGGGAATTTTGCACGGTGAAACTTTAGGCCCGGGGGGCGTTTTTACGCGGACTTTCGGCAGCCGTCCTGCGCTCTCAAAATTTTTCTCGCAGTTTCACATGCCCATCTTCAAACGACGATTCCCAAGCAACTAAAAGAGTCTAACTATCGCAATAACTTTCAGAATCTGCGAAATGTATTCTAGTTTCATAATAACCGCACCGGAAATTTTGCACGGTGAAACTTTGGGCCCGGGGGGCGTTTTTACGCGGACTTTCGGCAGCCGTCCTGCGCTCTCAAAATTTTTCTCGCAGTTTCACATGCCCATCTTCAAACGACGATTCCCAAGCAACTAAAAGAGTCTAACTATCGCAGTAAGTTTCAGAATCTGCGGAATATATTCTAGTTTCATAATAACCGCACCGGAAATTTTGCACGGTGAAACTTTGGGCCCGGGGGGCGTTTTTACGCGGACTTTCGGCAGCCGTCCTGCGCTCTCAAAATTTTTCTCGCAGTTTCACATGCCCATCTTCAAACGACGATTCCCAAGCAACTAAAAGAGTCTAACTATCGCAGTAAGTTTCAGAATCTGCGAAATGTATTCTAGTTTCATAATAACATCACCGGGAATTTTGCACGGTGAAACTTTAGGCCCGGGGGGCGTTTTTACGCGGACTTTCGGCAGCCGTCCTGCGCTCTCAAAATTTTTCTCGCAGTTTCACATGCCCATCTTCAAACGACGATTCCCAAGCAACTAAAAGAGTCTAACTATCGCAATAACTTTCAGAATCTGCGAAATGTATTCTAGTTTCATAATAACCGCACCGGAAATTTTGCACGGTGAAACTTTGGGCCCGGGGGGCGTTTTTACGCGGACTTTCGGCAGCCGTCCTGCGCTCTCAAAATTTTTCTCGCAGTTTCACATGCCCATCTTCAAACGACGATTCCCAAGCAACTAAAAGAGTCTAACTATCGCAGTAAGTTTCAGAATCTGCGGAATATATTCTAGTTTCATAATAACCGCACCGGAAATTTTGCACGGTGAAACTTTGGGCCCGGGGGGCGTTTTTACGCGGACTTTCGGCAGCCGTCCTGCGCTCTCAAAATTTTTCTCGCAGTTTCACATGCCCATCTTCAAACGACGATTCCCAAGCAACTAAAAGAGTCTAACTATCGCAGTAAGTTTCAGAATCTGCGAAATGTATTCTAGTTTCATAATAACATCACCGGGAATTTTGCACGGTGAAACTTTAGGCCCGGGGGGCGTTTTTACGCGGACTTTCGGCAGCCGTCCTGCGCTCTCAAAATTTTTCTCGCAGTTTCACATGCCCATCTTCAAACGACGATTCCCAAGCAACTAAAAGAGTCTAACTATCGCAATAACTTTCAGAATCTGCGAAATGTATTCTAGTTTCATAATAACCGCACCGGAAATTTTGCACGGTGAAACTTTGGGCCCGGGGGGCGTTTTTACGCGGACTTTCGGCAGCCGTCCTGCGCTCTCAAAATTTTTCTCGCAGTTTCACATGCCCATCTTCAAACGACGATTCCCAAGCAACTAAAAGAGTCTAACTATCGCAGTAAGTTTCAGAATCTGCGGAATATATTCTAGTTTCATAATAACCGCACCGGAAATTTTGCACGGTGAAACTTTGGGCCCGGGGGGCGTTTTTACGCGGACTTTCGGCAGCCGTCCTGCGCTCTCAAAATTTTTCTCGCAGTTTCACATGCCCATCTTCAAACGACGATTCCCAAGCAACTAAAAGAGTCTAACTATCGCAGTAAGTTTCAGAATCTGCGAAATGTACTCTAGTTTCATAATAACATCACCGGGAATTTTGCACGGTGAAACTTTAGGCCCGGGGGGCGTTTTTACGCGGACTTTCGGCAGCCGTCCTGCGCTCTCAAAATTTTTCTCGCAGTTTCACATGCCCATCTTCAAACGACGATTCCCAAGCAACTAAAAGAGTCTAACTATCGCAGTAAGTTTCAGAATCTGCGAAATGTACTCTAGTTTCATAATAACATCACCGGGAATTTTGCACGGTGAAACTTTAGGCCCGGGGGGCGTTTTTACGCGGACTTTCGGCAGCCGTCCTGCGCTCTCAAAATTTTTCTCGCAGTTTCACATGCCCATCTTCAAACGACGATTCCCAAGCAACTAAAAGAGTCTAACTATCGCAGTAAGTTTCAGAATCTGCGAAATGTATTCTAGTTTCATAATAACATCACCGGGAATTTTGCACGGTGAAACTTTAGGCCCGGGGGGCGTTTTTACGCGGACTTTCGGCAGCCGTCCTGCGCTCTCAAAATTTTTCTCGCAGTTTCACATGCCCATCTTCAAACGACGATTCCCAAGCAACTAAAAGAGTCTAACTATCGCAGTAAGTTTCAGAATCTGCGAAATGTATTCTAGTTTCATAATAACATCAAAGGGAATTTTGCACGGTGAAACTTTAGGCCCGGGGGGCATTTTTACGCGGACTTTAGGCAGCCGTCCTGCGCTCTCAAAATTTTTCTCGCAGTTTCACATGCCCATCTTCAAACGACGATTCCCAAGCAACTAAAAGAGTCTAACTATCGCAATAACTTTCAGAATCTGCGAAATGTATTCTAGTTTCATAATAACCGCACCGGAAATTTTGCACGGTGAAACTTTGGGCCCGGGGGGCGTTTTTACGCGGACTTTCGGCAGCCGTCCTGCGCTCTCAAAATTTTTTTCGCAGTTTCACATGCCCATCTTCAAACGACGATTCCCAAGCAACTAAAAGAGTCTAACTATCGCAGTAAGTTTCAGAATCTGCGGAATATATTCTAGTTTCATAATAACCGCACCGGAAATTTTGCACGGTGAAACTTTGGGCCCGGGGGGCGTTTTTACGCGGACTTTCGGCAGCCGTCCTGCGCTCTCAAAATTTTTCTCGCAGTTTCACATGCCCATCTTCAAACGACGATTCCCAAGCAACTAAAAGAGTCTAACTATCGCAGTAAGTTTCAGAATCTGCGAAATGTATTCTAGTTTCATAATAACATCACCGGGAATTTTGCACGGTGAAACTTTAGGCCCGGGGGGCGTTTTTACGCGGACTTTCGGCAGCCGTCCTGCGCTCTCAAAATTTTTCTCGCAGTTTCACATGCCCATCTTCAAACGACGATTCCCAAGCAACTAAAAGAGTCTAACTATCGCAATAACTTTCAGAATCTGCGAAATGTATTCTAGTTTCATAATAACCGCACCGGAAATTTTGCACGGTGAAACTTTGGGCCCGGGGGGCGTTTTTACGCGGACTTTCGGCAGCCGTCCTGCGCTCTCAAAATTTTTCTCGCAGTTTCACATGCCCATCTTCAAACGACGATTCCCAAGCAACTAAAAGAGTCTAACTATCGCAGTAAGTTTCAGAATCTGCGGAATATATTCTAGTTTCATAATAACCGCACCGGAAATTTTGCACGGTGAAACTTTGGGCCCGGGGGGCGTTTTTACGCGGACTTTCGGCAGCCGTCCTGCGCTCTCAAAATTTTTCTCGCAGTTTCACATGCCCATCTTCAAACGACGATTCCCAAGCAACTAAAAGAGTCTAACTATCGCAGTAAGTTTCAGAATCTGCGAAATGTACTCTAGTTTCATAATAACATCACCGGGAATTTTGCACGGTGAAACTTTAGGCCCGGGGGGCGTTTTTACGCGGACTTTCGGCAGCCGTCCTGCGCTCTCAAAATTTTTCTCGCAGTTTCACATGCCCATCTTCAAACAACGATTCCCAAGCAACTAAAAGAGTCTAACTATCGCAGTAAGTTTCAGAATCTGCGAAATGTATTCTAGTTTCATAATAACATCACCGGGAATTTTGCACGGTGAAACTTTAGGCCCGGGGGGCGTTTTTACGCGGACTTTCGGCAGCCGTCCTGCGCTCTCAAAATTTTTCTCGCAGTTTCACATGCCCATCTTCAAACGACGATTCCCAAGCAACTAAAAGAGTCTAACTATCGCAATAACTTTCAGAATCTGCGAAATGTATTCTAGTTTCATAATAACCGCACCGGAAATTTTGCACGGTGAAACTTTGGGCCCGGGGGGCGTTTTTACGCGGACTTTCGGCAGCCGTCCTGCGCTCTCAAAATTTTTTTCGCAGTTTCACATGCCCATCTTCAAACGACGATTCCCAAGCAACTAAAAGAGTCTAACTATCGCAGTAAGTTTCAGAATCTGCGGAATATATTCTAGTTTCATAATAACCGCACCGGAAATTTTGCACGGTGAAACTTTGGGCCCGGGGGGCGTTTTTACGCGGACTTTCGGCAGCCGTCCTGCGCTCTCAAAATTTTTCTCGCAGTTTCACATGCCCATCTTCAAACGACGATTCCCAAGCAACTAAAAGAGTCTTACTATCGCAGTAAGTTTCAGAATCTGCGAAATGTATTCTAGTTTCATAATAACCGCACCGGAAATTTTGCACGGTGAAACTTTGGGCCCGGGGGGCGTTTTTACGCGGACTTTCGGCAGCCGTCCTGCGCTCTCAAAATTTTTCTCGCAGTTTCACATGCCCATCTTCAAACGACGATTCCCAAGCAACTAAAAGAGTCTAACTATCGCAGTAAGTTTCAGAATCTGCGAAATGTATTCTAGTTTCATAATAACATCACCGGGAATTTTGCACGGTGAAACTTTAGGCCCGGGGGGCGTTTTTACGCGGACTTTCGGCAGCCGTCCTGCGCTCTCAAAATTTTTCTCGCAGTTTCACATGCCCATCTTCAAACGACGATTCCCAAGCAACTAAAAGAGTCTAACTATCGCAATAACTTTCAGAATCTGCGAAATGTATTCTAGTTTCATAATAACCGCACCGGAAATTTTGCACGGTGAAACTTTGGGCCCGGGGGGCGTTTTTACGCGGACTTTCGGCAGCCGTCCTGCGCTCTCAAAATTTTTTTCGCAGTTTCACATGCCCATCTTCAAACGACGATTCCCAAGCAACTAAAAGAGTCTAACTATCGCAGTAAGTTTCAGAATCTGCGGAATATATTCTAGTTTCATAATAACCGCACCGGAAATTTTGCACGGTGAAACTTTGGGCCCGGGGGGCGTTTTTACGCGGACTTTCGGCAGCCATCCTGCGCTCTCAAAATTTTTCTCGCAGTTTCACATGCCCATCTTCAAACGACGATTCCCAAGCAACTAAAAGAGTCTAACTATCGCAGTAAGTTTCAGAATCTGCGAAATGTATTCTAGTTTCATAATAACATCACCGGGAATTTTGCACGGTGAAACTTTAGGCCCGGGGGGCGTTTTTACGCGGACTTTCGGCAGCCGTCCTGCGCTCTCAAAATTTTTCTCGCAGTTTCACATGCCCATCTTCAAACGACGATTCCCAAGCAACTAAAAGAGTCTAACTATCGCAATAACTTTCAGAATCTGCGAAATGTATTCTAGTTTCATAATAACCGCACCGGAAATTTTGCACGGTGAAACTTTGGGCCCGGGGGGCGTTTTTACGCGGACTTTCGGCAGCCGTCCTGCGCTCTCAAAATTTTTCTCGCAGTTTCACATGCCCATCTTCAAACGACGATTCCCAAGCAACTAAAAGAGTCTAACTATCGCAGTAAGTTTCAGAATCTGCGGAATATATTCTAGTTTCATAATAACCGCACCGGAAATTTTGCACGGTGAAACTTTGGGCCCGGGGGGCGTTTTTACGCGGACTTTCGGCAGCCGTCCTGCGCTCTCAAAATTTTTCTCGCAGTTTCACATGCCCATCTTCAAACGACGATTCCCAAGCAACTAAAAGAGTCTAACTATCGCAGTAAGTTTCAGAATCTGCGAAATGTATTCTAGTTTCATAATAACATCAAAGGGAATTTTGCACGGTGAAACTTTAGGCCCGGGGGGCATTTTTACGCGGACTTTAGGCAGCCGTCCTGCGCTCTCAAAATTTTTCTCGCAGTTTCACATGCCCATCTTCAAACGACGATTCCCAAGCAACTAAAAGAGTCTAACTATCGCAATAACTTTCAGAATCTGCGAAATGTATTCTAGTTTCATAATAACCGCACCGGAAATTTTGCACGGTGAAACTTTGGGCCCGGGGGGCGTTTTTACGCGGACTTTCGGCAGCCGTCCTGCGCTCTCAAAATTTTTTTCGCAGTTTCACATGCCCATCTTCAAACGACGATTCCCAAGCAACTAAAAGAGTCTAACTATCGCAGTAAGTTTCAGAATCTGCGGAATATATTCTAGTTTCATAATAACCGCACCGGAAATTTTGCACGGTGAAACTTTGGGCCCGGGGGGCGTTTTTACGCGGACTTTCGGCAGCCGTCCTGCGCTCTCAAAATTTTTCTCGCAGTTTCACATGCCCATCTTCAAACGACGATTCCCAAGCAACTAAAAGAGTCTAACTATCGCAGTAAGTTTCAGAATCTGCGAAATGTATTCTAGTTTCATAATAACATCACCGGGAATTTTGCACGGTGAAACTTTAGGCCCGGGGGGCGTTTTTACGCGGACTTTCGGCAGCCGTCCTGCGCTCTCAAAATTTTTCTCGCAGTTTCACATGCCCATCTTCAAACGACGATTCCCAAGCAACTAAAAGAGTCTAACTATCGCAATAACTTTCAGAATCTGCGAAATGTATTCTAGTTTCATAATAACCGCACCGGAAATTTTGCACGGTGAAACTTTGGGCCCGGGGGGCGTTTTTACGCGGACTTTCGGCAGCCGTCCTGCGCTCTCAAAATTTTTCTCGCAGTTTCACATGCCCATCTTCAAACGACGATTCCCAAGCAACTAAAAGAGTCTAACTATCGCAGTAAGTTTCAGAATCTGCGGAATATATTCTAGTTTCATAATAACCGCACCGGAAATTTTGCACGGTGAAACTTTGGGCCCGGGGGGCGTTTTTACGCGGACTTTCGGCAGCCGTCCTGCGCTCTCAAAATTTTTCTCGCAGTTTCACATGCCCATCTTCAAACGACGATTCCCAAGCAACTAAAAGAGTCTAACTATCGCAGTAAGTTTCAGAATCTGCGAAATGTATTCTAGTTTCATAATAACATCACCGGGAATTTTGCACGGTGAAACTTTAGGCCCGGGGGGCGTTTTTACGCGGACTTTCGGCAGCCGTCCTGCGCTCTCAAAATTTTTCTCGCAGTTTCACATGCCCATCTTCAAACGACGATTCCCAAGCAACTAAAAGAGTCTAACTATCGCAATAACTTTCAGAATCTGCGAAATGTATTCTAGTTTCATAATAACCGCACCGGAAATTTTGCACGGTGAAACTTTGGGCCCGGGGGGCGTTTTTACGCGGACTTTCGGCAGCCGTCCTGCGCTCTCAAAATTTTTTTCGCAGTTTCACATGCCCATCTTCAAACGACGATTCCCAAGCAACTAAAAGAGTCTAACTATCGCAGTAAGTTTCAGAATCTGCGGAATATATTCTAGTTTCATAAATACCGCACCGGAAATTTTGCACGGTGAAACTTTGGGCCCGGGGGGCGTTTTTACGCGGACTTTCGGCAGCCGTCCTGCGCTCTCAAAATTTTTCTCGCAGTTTCACATGCCCATCTTCAAACGACGATTCCCAAGCAACTAAAAGAGTCTAACTATCGCAGTAAGTTTCAGAATCTGCGAAATGTATTCTAGTTTCATAATAACATCACCGGGAATTTTGCACGGTGAAACTTTAGGCCCGGGGGGCGTTTTTACGCGGACTTTCGGCAGCCGTCCTGCGCTCTCAAAATTTTTCTCGCAGTTTCACATGCCCATCTTCAAACGACGATTCCCAAGCAACTAAAAGAGTCTAACTATCGCAATAACTTTCAGAATCTGCGAAATGTATTCTAGTTTCATAATAACCGCACCGGAAATTTTGCACGGTGAAACTTTGGGCCCGGGGGGCGTTTTTACGCGGACTTTCGGCAGCCGTCCTGCGCTCTCAAAATTTTTTTCGCAGTTTCACATGCCCATCTTCAAACGACGATTCCCAAGCAACTAAAAGAGTCTAACTATCGCAGTAAGTTTCAGAATCTGCGGAATATATTCTAGTTTCATAATAACCGCACCGGAAATTTTGCACGGTGAAACTTTGGGCCCGGGGGGCGTTTTTACGCGGACTTTCGGCAGCCGTCCTGCGCTCTCAAAATTTTTCTCGCAGTTTCACATGCCCATCTTCAAACGACGATTCCCAAGCAACTAAAAGAGTCTAACTATCGCAGTAAGTTTCAGAATCTGCGAAATGTATTCTAGTTTCATAATAACATCACCGGGAATTTTGCACGGTGAAACTTTAGGCCCGGGGGGCGTTTTTACGCGGACTTTCGGCAGCCGTCCTGCGCTCTCAAAATTTTTCTCGCAGTTTCACATGCCCATCTTCAAACGACGATTCCCAAGCAACTAAAAGAGTCTAACTATCGCAATAACTTTCAGAATCTGCGAAATGTATTCTAGTTTCATAATAACCGCACCGGAAATTTTGCACGGTGAAACTTTGGGCCCGGGGGGCGTTTTTACGCGGACTTTCGGCAGCCGTCCTGCGCTCTCAAAATTTTTTTCGCAGTTTCACATGCCCATCTTCAAACGACGATTCCCAAGCAACTAAAAGAGTCTAACTATCGCAGTAAGTTTCAGAATCTGCGGAATATATTCTAGTTTCATAATAACCGCACCGGAAATTTTGCACGGTGAAACTTTGGGCCCGGGGGGCGTTTTTACGCGGACTTTCGGCAGCCGTCCTGCGCTCTCAAAATTTTTCTCGCAGTTTCACATGCCCATCTTCAAACGACGATTCCCAAGCAACTAAAAGAGTCTAACTATCGCAGTAAGTTTCAGAATCTGCGAAATGTATTCTAGTTTCATAATAACATCACCGGGAATTTTGCACGGTGAAACTTTAGGCCCGGGGGGCGTTTTTACGCGGACTTTCGGCAGCCGTCCTGCGCTCTCAAAATTTTTCTCGCAGTTTCACATGCCCATCTTCAAACGACGATTCCCAAGCAACTAAAAGAGTCTAACTATCGCAATAACTTTCAGAATCTGCGAAATGTATTCTAGTTTCATAATAACCGCACCGGAAATTTTGCACGGTGAAACTTTGGGCCCGGGGGGCGTTTTTACGCGGACTTTCGGCAGCCGTCCTGCGCTCTCAAAATTTTTCTCGCAGTTTCACATGCCCATCTTCAAACGACGATTCCCAAGCAACTAAAAGAGTCTAACTATCGCAGTAAGTTTCAGAATCTGCGGAATATATTCTAGTTTCATAATAACCGCACCGGAAATTTTGCACGGTGAAACTTTGGGCCCGGGGGGCGTTTTTACGCGGACTTTCGGCAGCCGTCCTGCGCTCTCAAAATTTTTCTCGCAGTTTCACATGCCCATCTTCAAACGACGATTCCCAAGCAACTAAAAGAGTCTAACTATCGCAGTAAGTTTCAGAATCTGCGAAATGTATTCTAGTTTCATAATAACATCACCGGGAATTTTGCACGGTGAAACTTTAGGCCCGGGGGGCGTTTTTACGCGGACTTTCGGCAGCCGTCGTGCGCTCTCAAAATTTTTCTCGCAGTTTCACATGCCCATCTTCAAACGACGATTCCCAAGCAACTAAAAGAGTCTAACTATCGCAATAACTTTCAGAATCTGCGAAATGTATTCTAGTTTCATAATAACCGCACCGGAAATTTTGCACGGTGAAACTTTGGGCCCGGGGGGCGTTTTTACGCGGACTTTCGGCAGCCGTCCTGCGCTCTCAAAATTTTTTTCGCAGTTTCACATGCCCATCTTCAAACGACGATTCCCAAGCAACTAAAAGAGTCTAACTATCGCAGTAAGTTTCAGAATCTGCGGAATATATTCTAGTTTCATAATAACCGCACCGGAAATTTTGCACGGTGAAACTTTGGGCCCGGGGGGCGTTTTTACGCGGACTTTCAGCAGCCGTCCTGCGCTCTCAAAATTTTTCTCGCAGTTTCACATGCCCATCTTCAAACGACGATTCCCAAGCAACTAAAAGAGTCTAACTATCGCAGTAAGTTTCAGAATCTGCGAAATGTATTCTAGTTTCATAATAACATCACCGGGAATTTTGCACGGTGAAACTTTAGGCCCGGGGAGCGTTTTTACGCGGACTTTCGGCAGCCGTCCTGCGCTCTCAAAATTTTTCTCGCAGTTTCACATGCCCATCTTCAAACGACGATTCCCAAGCAACTAAAAGAGTCTAACTATCGCAATAACTTTCAGAATCTGCGAAATGTATTCTAGTTTCATAATAACCGCACCGGAAATTTTGCACGGTGAAACTTTGGGCCCGGGGGGCGTTTTTACGCGGACTTTCGGCAGCCGTCCTGCGCTCTCAAAATTTTTCTCGCAGTTTCACATGCCCATCTTCAAACGACGATTCCCAAGCAACTAAAAGAGTCTAACTATCGCAATAACTTTCAGAATCTGCGAAATGTATTCTAGTTTCATAATAACCGCACCGGAAATTTTGCACGGTGAAACTTTGGGCCCGGGGGGCGTTTTTACGCGGACTTTCGGCAGCCGTCCTGCGCTCTCAAAATTTTTTTCGCAGTTTCACATGCCCATCTTCAAACGACGATTCCCAAGCAACTAAAAGAGTCTAACTATCGCAGTAAGTTTCAGAATCTGCGGAATATATTCTAGTTTCATAATAACCGCACCGGAAATTTTGCACGGTGAAACTTTGGGCCCGGGGGGCGTTTTTACGCGGACTTTCGGCAGCCGTCCTGCGCTCTCAAAATTTTTCTCGCAGTTTCACATGCCCATCTTCAAACGACGATTCCCAAGCAACTAAAAGAGTCTAACTATCGCAGTAAGTTTCAGAATCTGCGAAATGTATTCTAGTTTCATAATAACATCACCGGGAATTTTGCACGGTGAAACTTTAGGCCCGGGGGGCGTTTTTACGCGGACTTTCGGCAGCCGTCCTGCGCTCTCAAAATTTTTCTCGCAGTTTCACATGCCCATCTTCAAACGACGATTCCCAAGCAACTAAAAGAGTCTAACTATCGCAATAACTTTCAGAATCTGCGAAATGTATTCTAGTTTCATAATAACCGCACCGGAAATTTTGCACGGTGAAACTTTGGGCCCGGGGGGCGTTTTTACGCGGACTTTCGGCAGCCGTCCTGCGCTCTCAAAATTTTTTTCGCAGTTTCACATGCCCATCTTCAAACGACGATTCCCAAGCAACTAAAAGAGTCTAACTATCGCAGTAAGTTTCAGAATCTGCGGAATATATTCTAGTTTCATAAATACCGCACCGGAAATTTTGCACGGTGAAACTTTGGGCCCGGGGGGCGTTTTTACGCGGACTTTCGGCAGCCGTCCTGCGCTCTCAAAATTTTTCTCGCAGTTTCACATGCCCATCTTCAAACGACGATTCCCAAGCAACTAAAAGAGTCTAACTATCGCAGTAAGTTTCAGAATCTGCGAAATGTATTCTAGTTTCATAATAACATCACCGGGAATTTTGCACGGTGAAACTTTAGGCCCGGGGGGCGTTTTTACGCGGACTTTCGGCAGCCGTCCTGCGCTCTCAAAATTTTTCTCGCAGTTTCACATGCCCATCTTCAAACGACGATTCCCAAGCAACTAAAAGAGTCTAACTATCGCAATAACTTTCAGAATCTGCGAAATGTATTCTAGTTTCATAATAACCGCACCGGAAATTTTGCACGGTGAAACTTTGGGCCCGGGGGGCGTTTTTACGCGGACTTTCGGCAGCCGTCCTGCGCTCTCAAAATTTTTTTCGCAGTTTCACATGCCCATCTTCAAACGACGATTCCCAAGCAACTAAAAGAGTCTAACTATCGCAGTAAGTTTCAGAATCTGCGGAATATATTCTAGTTTCATAATAACCGCACCGGAAATTTTGCACGGTGAAACTTTGGGCCCGGGGGGCGTTTTTACGCGGACTTTCGGCAGCCGTCCTGCGCTCTCAAAATTTTTCTCGCAGTTTCACATGCCCATCTTCAAACGACGATTCCCAAGCAACTAAAAGAGTCTAACTATCGCAGTAAGTTTCAGAATCTGCGAAATGTATTCTAGTTTCATAATAACATCACCGGGAATTTTGCACGGTGAAACTTTAGGCCCGGGGGGCGTTTTTACGCGGACTTTCGGCAGCCGTCCTGCGCTCTCAAAATTTTTCTCGCAGTTTCACATGCCCATCTTCAAACGACGATTCCCAAGCAACTAAAAGAGTCTAACTATCGCAATAACTTTCAGAATCTGCGAAATGTATTCTAGTTTCATAATAACCGCACCGGAAATTTTGCACGGTGAAACTTTGGGCCCGGGGGGCGTTTTTACGCGGACTTTCGGCAGCCGTCCTGCGCTCTCAAAATTTTTTTCGCAGTTTCACATGCCCATCTTCAAACGACGATTCCCAAGCAACTAAAAGAGTCTAACTATCGCAGTAAGTTTCAGAATCTGCGGAATATATTCTAGTTTCATAATAACCGCACCGGAAATTTTGCACGGTGAAACTTTGGGCCCGGGGGGCGTTTTTACGCGGACTTTCGGCAGCCGTCCTGCGCTCTCAAAATTTTTCTCGCAGTTTCACATGCCCATCTTCAAACGACGATTCCCAAGCAACTAAAAGAGTCTAACTATCGCAGTAAGTTTCAGAATCTGCGAAATGTATTCTAGTTTCATAATAACATCACCGGGAATTTTGCACGGTGAAACTTTAGGCCCGGGGGGCGTTTTTACGCGGACTTTCGGCAGCCGTCCTGCGCTCTCAAAATTTTTCTCGCAGTTTCACATGCCCATCTTCAAACGACGATTCCCAAGCAACTAAAAGAGTCTAACTATCGCAATAACTTTCAGAATCTGCGAAATGTATTCTAGTTTCATAATAACCGCACCGGAAATTTTGCACGGTGAAACTTTGGGCCCGGGGGGCGTTTTTACGCGGACTTTCGGCAGCCGTCCTGCGCTCTCAAAATTTTTTTCGCAGTTTCACATGCCCATCTTCAAACGACGATTCCCAAGCAACTAAAAGAGTCTAACTATCGCAGTAAGTTTCAGAATCTGCGGAATATATTCTAGTTTCATAATAACCGCACCGGAAATTTTGCACGGTGAAACTTTGGGCCCGGGGGGCGTTTTTACGCGGACTTTCGGCAGCCGTCCTGCGCTCTCAAAATTTTTCTCGCAGTTTCACATGCCCATCTTCAAACGACGATTCCCAAGCAACTAAAAGAGTCTAACTATCGCAGTAAGTTTCAGAATCTGCGAAATGTATTCTAGTTTCATAATAACATCACCGGGAATTTTGCACGGTGAAACTTTAGGCCCGGGGGGCGTTTTTACGCGGACTTTCGGCAGCCGTCCTGCGCTCTCAAAATTTTTCTCGCAGTTTCACATGCCCATCTTCAAACGACGATTCCCAAGCAACTAAAAGAGTCTAACTATCGCAATAACTTTCAGAATCTGCGAAATGTATTCTAGTTTCATAATAACCGCACCGGAAATTTTGCACGGTGAAACTTTGGGCCCGGGGGGCGTTTTTACGCGGACTTTCGGCAGCCGTCCTGCGCTCTCAAAATTTTTCTCGCAGTTTCACATGCCCATCTTCAAACGACGATTCCCAAGCAACTAAAAGAGTCTAACTATCGCAGTAAGTTTCAGAATCTGCGGAATATATTCTAGTTTCATAATAACCGCACCGGAAATTTTGCACGGTGAAACTTTGGGCCCGGGGGGCGTTTTTACGCGGACTTTCGGCAGCCGTCCTGCGCTCTCAAAATTTTTCTCGCAGTTTCACATGCCCATCTTCAAACGACGATTCCCAAGCAACTAAAAGAGTCTAACTATCGCAGTAAGTTTCAGAATCTGCGAAATGTATTCTAGTTTCATAATAACATCACCGGGAATTTTGCACGGTGAAACTTTAGGCCCGGGGGGCGTTTTTACGCGGACTTTCGGCAGCCGTCGTGCGCTCTCAAAATTTTTCTCGCAGTTTCACATGCCCATCTTCAAACGACGATTCCCAAGCAACTAAAAGAGTCTAACTATCGCAATAACTTTCAGAATCTGCGAAATGTATTCTAGTTTCATAATAACCGCACCGGAAATTTTGCACGGTGAAACTTTGGGCCCGGGGGGCGTTTTTACGCGGACTTTCGGCAGCCGTCCTGCGCTCTCAAAATTTTTTTCGCAGTTTCACATGCCCATCTTCAAACGACGATTCCCAAGCAACTAAAAGAGTCTAACTATCGCAGTAAGTTTCAGAATCTGCGGAATATATTCTAGTTTCATAATAACCGCACCGGAAATTTTGCACGGTGAAACTTTGGGCCCGGGGGGCGTTTTTACGCGGACTTTCAGCAGCCGTCCTGCGCTCTCAAAATTTTTCTCGCAGTTTCACATGCCCATCTTCAAACGACGATTCCCAAGCAACTAAAAGAGTCTAACTATCGCAGTAAGTTTCAGAATCTGCGAAATGTATTCTAGTTTCATAATAACATCACCGGGAATTTTGCACGGTGAAACTTTAGGCCCGGGGAGCGTTTTTACGCGGACTTTCGGCAGCCGTCCTGCGCTCTCAAAATTTTTCTCGCAGTTTCACATGCCCATCTTCAAACGACGATTCCCAAGCAACTAAAAGAGTCTAACTATCGCAATAACTTTCAGAATCTGCGAAATGTATTCTAGTTTCATAATAACCGCACCGGAAATTTTGCACGGTGAAACTTTGGGCCCGGGGGGCGTTTTTACGCGGACTTTCGGCAGCCGTCCTGCGCTCTCAAAATTTTTCTCGCAGTTTCACATGCCCATCTTCAAACGACGATTCCCAAGCAACTAAAAGAGTCTAACTATCGCAATAACTTTCAGAATCTGCGAAATGTATTCTAGTTTCATAATAACCGCACCGGAAATTTTGCACGGTGAAACTTTGGGCCCGGGGGGCGTTTTTACGCGGACTTTCGGCAGCCGTCCTGCGCTCTCAAAATTTTTTTCGCAGTTTCACATGCCCATCTTCAAACGACGATTCCCAAGCAACTAAAAGAGTCTAACTATCGCAGTAAGTTTCAGAATCTGCGGAATATATTCTAGTTTCATAATAACCGCACCGGAAATTTTGCACGGTGAAACTTTGGGCCCGGGGGGCGTTTTTACGCGGACTTTCGGCAGCCGTCCTGCGCTCTCAAAATTTTTCTCGCAGTTTCACATGCCCATCTTCAAACGACGATTCCCAAGCAACTAAAAGAGTCTAACTATCGCAGTAAGTTTCAGAATCTGCGAAATGTATTCTAGTTTCATAATAACATCACCGGGAATTTTGCACGGTGAAACTTTAGGCCCGGGGGGCGTTTTTACGCGGACTTTCGGCAGCCGTCCTGCGCTCTCAAAATTTTTCTCGCAGTTTCACATGCCCATCTTCAAACGACGATTCCCAAGCAACTAAAAGAGTCTAACTATCGCAATAACTTTCAGAATCTGCGAAATGTATTCTAGTTTCATAATAACCGCACCGGAAATTTTGCACGGTGAAACTTTGGGCCCGGGGGGCGTTTTTACGCGGACTTTCGGCAGCCGTCCTGCGCTCTCAAAATTTTTTTCGCAGTTTCACATGCCCATCTTCAAACGACGATTCCCAAGCAACTAAAAGAGTCTAACTATCGCAGTAAGTTTCAGAATCTGCGGAATATATTCTAGTTTCATAAATACCGCACCGGAAATTTTGCACGGTGAAACTTTGGGCCCGGGGGGCGTTTTTACGCGGACTTTCGGCAGCCGTCCTGCGCTCTCAAAATTTTTCTCGCAGTTTCACATGCCCATCTTCAAACGACGATTCCCAAGCAACTAAAAGAGTCTAACTATCGCAGTAAGTTTCAGAATCTGCGAAATGTATTCTAGTTTCATAATAACATCACCGGGAATTTTGCACGGTGAAACTTTAGGCCCGGGGGGCGTTTTTACGCGGACTTTCGGCAGCCGTCCTGCGCTCTCAAAATTTTTCTCGCAGTTTCACATGCCCATCTTCAAACGACGATTCCCAAGCAACTAAAAGAGTCTAACTATCGCAATAACTTTCAGAATCTGCGAAATGTATTCTAGTTTCATAATAACCGCACCGGAAATTTTGCACGGTGAAACTTTGGGCCCGGGGGGCGTTTTTACGCGGACTTTCGGCAGCCGTCCTGCGCTCTCAAAATTTTTTTCGCAGTTTCACATGCCCATCTTCAAACGACGATTCCCAAGCAACTAAAAGAGTCTAACTATCGCAGTAAGTTTCAGAATCTGCGGAATATATTCTAGTTTCATAATAACCGCACCGGAAATTTTGCACGGTGAAACTTTGGGCCCGGGGGGCGTTTTTACGCGGACTTTCGGCAGCCGTCCTGCGCTCTCAAAATTTTTCTCGCAGTTTCACATGCCCATCTTCAAACGACGATTCCCAAGCAACTAAAAGAGTCTAACTATCGCAGTAAGTTTCAGAATCTGCGAAATGTATTCTAGTTTCATAATAACATCACCGGGAATTTTGCACGGTGAAACTTTAGGCCCGGGGGGCGTTTTTACGCGGACTTTCGGCAGCCGTCCTGCGCTCTCAAAATTTTTCTCGCAGTTTCACATGCCCATCTTCAAACGACGATTCCCAAGCAACTAAAAGAGTCTAACTATCGCAATAACTTTCAGAATCTGCGAAATGTATTCTAGTTTCATAATAACCGCACCGGAAATTTTGCACGGTGAAACTTTGGGCCCGGGGGGCGTTTTTACGCGGACTTTCGGCAGCCGTCCTGCGCTCTCAAAATTTTTTTCGCAGTTTCACATGCCCATCTTCAAACGACGATTCCCAAGCAACTAAAAGAGTCTAACTATCGCAGTAAGTTTCAGAATCTGCGGAATATATTCTAGTTTCATAATAACCGCACCGGAAATTTTGCACGGTGAAACTTTGGGCCCGGGGGGCGTTTTTACGCGGACTTTCGGCAGCCGTCCTGCGCTCTCAAAATTTTTCTCGCAGTTTCACATGCCCATCTTCAAACGACGATTCCCAAGCAACTAAAAGAGTCTAACTATCGCAGTAAGTTTCAGAATCTGCGAAATGTATTCTAGTTTCATAATAACATCACCGGGAATTTTGCACGGTGAAACTTTAGGCCCGGGGGGCGTTTTTACGCGGACTTTCGGCAGCCGTCCTGCGCTCTCAAAATTTTTCTCGCAGTTTCACATGCCCATCTTCAAACGACGATTCCCAAGCAACTAAAAGAGTCTAACTATCGCAATAACTTTCAGAATCTGCGAAATGTATTCTAGTTTCATAATAACCGCACCGGAAATTTTGCACGGTGAAACTTTGGGCCCGGGGGGCGTTTTTACGCGGACTTTCGGCAGCCGTCCTGCGCTCTCAAAATTTTTCTCGCAGTTTCACATGCCCATCTTCAAACGACGATTCCCAAGCAACTAAAAGAGTCTAACTATCGCAGTAAGTTTCAGAATCTGCGGAATATATTCTAGTTTCATAATAACCGCACCGGAAATTTTGCACGGTGAAACTTTGGGCCCGGGGGGCGTTTTTACGCGGACTTTCGGCAGCCGTCCTGCGCTCTCAAAATTTTTCTCGCAGTTTCACATGCCCATCTTCAAACGACGATTCCCAAGCAACTAAAAGAGTCTAACTATCGCAGTAAGTTTCAGAATCTGCGAAATGTATTCTAGTTTCATAATAACATCACCGGGAATTTTGCACGGTGAAACTTTAGGCCCGGGGGGCGTTTTTACGCGGACTTTCGGCAGCCGTCGTGCGCTCTCAAAATTTTTCTCGCAGTTTCACATGCCCATCTTCAAACGACGATTCCCAAGCAACTAAAAGAGTCTAACTATCGCAATAACTTTCAGAATCTGCGAAATGTATTCTAGTTTCATAATAACCGCACCGGAAATTTTGCACGGTGAAACTTTGGGCCCGGGGGGCGTTTTTACGCGGACTTTCGGCAGCCGTCCTGCGCTCTCAAAATTTTTTTCGCAGTTTCACATGCCCATCTTCAAACGACGATTCCCAAGCAACTAAAAGAGTCTAACTATCGCAGTAAGTTTCAGAATCTGCGGAATATATTCTAGTTTCATAATAACCGCACCGGAAATTTTGCACGGTGAAACTTTGGGCCCGGGGGGCGTTTTTACGCGGACTTTCAGCAGCCGTCCTGCGCTCTCAAAATTTTTCTCGCAGTTTCACATGCCCATCTTCAAACGACGATTCCCAAGCAACTAAAAGAGTCTAACTATCGCAGTAAGTTTCAGAATCTGCGAAATGTATTCTAGTTTCATAATAACATCACCGGGAATTTTGCACGGTGAAACTTTAGGCCCGGGGAGCGTTTTTACGCGGACTTTCGGCAGCCGTCCTGCGCTCTCAAAATTTTTCTCGCAGTTTCACATGCCCATCTTCAAACGACGATTCCCAAGCAACTAAAAGAGTCTAACTATCGCAATAACTTTCAGAATCTGCGAAATGTATTCTAGTTTCATAATAACCGCACCGGAAATTTTGCACGGTGAAACTTTGGGCCCGGGGGGCGTTTTTACGCGGACTTTCGGCAGCCGTCCTGCGCTCTCAAAATTTTTCTCGCAGTTTCACATGCCCATCTTCAAACGACGATTCCCAAGCAACTAAAAGAGTCTAACTATCGCAGTAAGTTTCAGAATCTGCGGAATATATTCTAGTTTCATAATAACCGCACCGGAAATTTTGCACGGTGAAACTTTGGGCCCGGGGGGCGTTTTTACGCGGACTTTCGGCAGCCGTCCTGCGCTCTCAAAATTTTTCTCGCAGTTTCACATGCCCATCTTCAAACGACGATTCCCAAGCAACTAAAAGAGTCTAACTATCGCAATAACTTTCAGAATCTGCGGAATATATTCTAGTTTCATAATAACCGCACCGGAAATTTTGCACGGTGAAACTTTGGGCCCGGGGGGCGTTTTTACGCGGACTTTCGGCAGCCGTCCTGCGCTCTCAAAATTTTTCTCGCAGTTTCACATGCCCATCTTCAAACGACGATTCCCAAGCAACTAAAAGAGTCTAACTATCGCAGTAAGTTTCAGAATCTGCGAAATGTATTCTAGTTTCATAATAACATCACCGGGAATTTTGCACGGTGAAACTTTAGGCCCGGGGGGCGTTTTTACGCGGACTTTCGGCAGCCGTCCTGCGCTCTCAAAATTTTTCTCGCAGTTTCACATGCCCATCTTCAAACGACGATTCCCAAGCAACTAAAAGAGTCTAACTATCGCAATAACTTTCAGAATCTGCGAAATGTATTCTAGTTTCATAATAACCGCACCGGAAATTTTGCACGGTGAAACTTTGGGCCCGGGGGGCGTTTTTACGCGGACTTTCGGCAGCCGTCCTGCGCTCTCAAAATTTTTTTCGCAGTTTCACATGCCCATCTTCAAACGACGATTCCCAAGCAACTAAAAGAGTCTAACTATCGCAGTAAGTTTCAGAATCTGCGGAATATATTCTAGTTTCATAATAACCGCACCGGAAATTTTGCACGGTGAAACTTTGGGCCCGGGGGGCGTTTTTACGCGGACTTTCGGCAGCCGTCCTGCGCTCTCAAAATTTTTCTCGCAGTTTCACATGCCCATCTTCAAACGACGATTCCCAAGCAACTAAAAGAGTCTAACTATCGCAGTAAGTTTCAGAATCTGCGAAATGTATTCTAGTTTCATAATAACATCACCGGGAATTTTGCACGGTGAAACTTTAGGCCCGGGGGGCGTTTTTACGCGGACTTTCGGCAGCCGTCCTGCGCTCTCAAAATTTTTCTCGCAGTTTCACATGCCCATCTTCAAACGACGATTCCCAAGCAACTAAAAGAGTCTAACTATCGCAATAACTTTCAGAATCTGCGAAATGTATTCTAGTTTCATAATAACCGCACCGGAAATTTTGCACGGTGAAACTTTGGGCCCGGGGGGCGTTTTTACGCGGACTTTCGGCAGCCGTCCTGCGCTCTCAAAATTTTTCTCGCAGTTTCACATGCCCATCTTCAAACGACGATTCCCAAGCAACTAAAAGAGTCTAACTATCGCAGTAAGTTTCAGAATCTGCGGAATATATTCTAGTTTCATAATAACCGCACCGGAAATTTTGCACGGTGAAACTTTGGGCCCGGGGGGCGTTTTTACGCGGACTTTCGGCAGCCGTCCTGCGCTCTCAAAATTTTTCTCGCAGTTTCACATGCCCATCTTCAAACGACGATTCCCAAGCAACTAAAAGAGTCTAACTATCGCAGTAAGTTTCAGAATCTGCGAAATGTATTCTAGTTTCATAATAACATCACCGGGAATTTTGCACGGTGAAACTTTAGGCCCGGGGGGCGTTTTTACGCGGACTTTCGGCAGCCGTCCTGCGCTCTCAAAATTTTTCTCGCAGTTTCACATGCCCATCTTCAAACGACGATTCCCAAGCAACTAAAAGAGTCTAACTATCGCAATAACTTTCAGAATCTGCGAAATGTATTCTAGTTTCATAATAACCGCACCGGAAATTTTGCACGGTGAAACTTTGGGCCCGGGGGGCGTTTTTACGCGGACTTTCGGCAGCCGTCCTGCGCTCTCAAAATTTTTTTCGCAGTTTCACATGCCCATCTTCAAACGACGATTCCCAAGCAACTAAAAGAGTCTAACTATCGCAGTAAGTTTCAGAATCTGCGGAATATATTCTAGTTTCATAATAACCGCACCGGAAATTTTGCACGGTGAAACTTTGGGCCCGGGGGGCGTTTTTACGCGGACTTTCAGCAGCCGTCCTGCGCTCTCAAAATTTTTCTCGCAGTTTCACATGCCCATCTTCAAACGACGATTCCCAAGCAACTAAAAGAGTCTAACTATCGCAGTAAGTTTCAGAATCTGCGAAATGTATTCTAGTTTCATAATAACATCACCGGGAATTTTGCACGGTGAAACTTTAGGCCCGGGGAGCGTTTTTACGCGGACTTTCGGCAGCCGTCCTGCGCTCTCAAAATTTTTCTCGCAGTTTCACATGCCCATCTTCAAACGACGATTCCCAAGCAACTAAAAGAGTCTAACTATCGCAATAACTTTCAGAATCTGCGAAATGTATTCTAGTTTCATAATAACCGCACCGGAAATTTTGCACGGTGAAACTTTGGGCCCGGGGGGCGTTTTTACGCGGACTTTCGGCAGCCGTCCTGCGCTCTCAAAATTTTTCACGCAGTTTCACATGCCCATCTTCAAACGACGATTCCCAAGCAACTAAAAGAGTCTAACTATCGCAGTAAGTTTCAGAATCTGCGGAATATATTCTAGTTTCATAATAACCGCACCGGAAATTTTGCACGGTGAAACTTTGGGCCCGGGGGGCGTTTTTACGCGGACTTTCGGCAGCCGTCCTGCGCTCTCAAAATTTTTCTCGCAGTTTCACATGCCCATCTTCAAACGACGATTCCCAAGCAACTAAAAGAGTCTAACTATCGCAGTAAGTTTCAGAATCTGCGAAATGTATTCTAGTTTCATAATAACATCACCGGGAATTTTGCACGGTGAAACTTTAGGCCCGGGGGGCGTTTTTACGCGGACTTTCGGCAGCCGTCCTGCGCTATCAAAATTTTTCTCGCAGTTTCACATGCCCATCTTCAAACGACGATTCCCAAGCAACTAAAAGAGTCTAACTATCGCAATAACTTTCAGAATCTGCGAAATGTATTCTAGTTTCATAATAACCGCACCGGAAATTTTGCACGGTGAAACTTTGGGCCCGGGGGGCGTTTTTACGCGGACTTTCGGCAGCCGTCCTGCGCTCTCAAAATTTTTTTCGCAGTTTCACATGCCCATCTTCAAACGACGATTCCCAAGCAACTAAAAGAGTCTAACTATCGCAGTAAGTTTCAGAATCTGCGGAATATATTCTAGTTTCATAATAACCGCACCGGAAATTTTGCACGGTGAAACTTTGGGCCCGGGGGGCGTTTTTACGCGGACTTTCGGCAGCCGTCCTGCGCTCTCAAAATTTTTCTCGCAGTTTCACATGCCCATCTTCAAACGACGATTCCCAAGCAACTAAAAGAGTCTAACTATCGCAGTAAGTTTCAGAATCTGCGAAATGTATTCTAGTTTCATAATAACATCACCGGGAATTTTGCACGGTGAAACTTTAGGCCCGGGGGGCGTTTTTACGCGGACTTTCGGCAGCCGTCCTGCGCTCTCAAAATTTTTCTCGCAGTTTCACATGCCCATCTTCAAACGACGATTCCCAAGCAACTAAAAGAGTCTAACTATCGCAATAACTTTCAGAATCTGCGAAATGTATTCTAGTTTCATAATAACCGCACCGGAAATTTTGCACGGTGAAACTTTGGGCCCGGGGGGCGTTTTTACGCGGACTTTCGGCAGCCGTACTGCGCTCTCAAAATTTTTCTCGCAGTTTCACATGCCCATCTTCAAACGACGATTCCCAAGCAACTAAAAGAGTCTAACTATCGCAGTAAGTTTCAGAATCTGCGGAATATATTCTAGTTTCATTATAACCGCACCGGAAATTTTGCACGGTGAAACTTTGGGCCCGGGGGGCGTTTTTACGCGGACTTTCGGCAGCCGTCCTGCGCTCTCAAAATTTTTCTCGCAGTTTCACATGCCCATCTTCAAACGACGATTCCCAAGCAACTAAAAGAGTCTAACTATCGCAGTAAGTTTCAGAATCTGCGAAATGTATTCTAGTTTCATAATAACATCACCGGGAATTTTGCACGGTGAAACTTTAGGCCCGGGGGGCGTTTTTACGCGGACTTTCGGCAGCCGTCCTGCGCTCTCAAAATTTTTCTCGCAGTTTCACATGCCCATTTTCAAACGACGATTCCCAAGCAACTAAAAGAGTCTAACTATCGCAATAACTTTTAGAATCTGCGAAATGTATTCTAGTTTCATAATAACCGCACCGGAAATTTTGCACGGTGAAACTTTGGGCCCGGGGGGCGTTTTTACGCGGACTTTCGGCAGCCGTCCTGCGCTCTCAAAATTTTTGTCGCAGTTTCACATGCCCATCTTCAAACGACGATTCCCAAGCAACTAAAAGAGTCTAACTATCGCAGTAAGTTTCAGAATCTGCGGAATATATTCTAGTTTCATAATAACCGCACCGGAAATTTTGCACGGTGAAACTTTGGGCCCGGGGGGCGTTTTTACGCGGACTTTCGGCAGCCGTCCTGCGCTCTCAAAATTTTTCTCGCAGTTTCACATGCCCATCTTCAAACGACGATTCCCAAGCAACTAAAAGAGTCTAACTATCGCAGTAAGTTTCAGAATCTGCGAAATGTATTCTAGTTTCATAATAACATCACCGGGAATTTTGCACGGTGAAACTTTGGGCCCGGGGGGCGTTTTTAAGCGGACTTTCGGCAGCCGTCCTGCGCTCTCAAAATTTTTCTCGCAGTTTCACATGCCCATCTTCAAACGACGATTCCCAAGCAACTAAAAGAGTCTAACTATCGCAATAACTTTCAGAATCTGCGAAATGTATTCTAGTTTCATAATAACATCACCGGGAATTTTGCACGGTGAAACTTTAGGCCCTGGGGGCGTTTTTACGCAGACTTTCGGCAGCCGTCCTGCGCTCTCAAAATTTTTCTCGCAGTTTCACATGCCCATCTTCAAACGACGATTCCCAAGCAACTAAAAGAGTCTAACTATCGCAGTAAGTTTCAGAATCTGCGGAATATATTCTAGTTTCATAATAACCGCACCGGAAATTTTGCACGGTGAAACTTTGGGCCCGGGGGGCGTTTTTACGCGGACTTTCGGCAGCCGTCCTGCGCTCTCAAAATTTTTTTCGCAGTTTCACATGCCCATCTTCAAACGACGATTCCCAAGCAACTAAAAGAGTCTAACTATCGCAGTAAGTTTCAGAATCTGCGGAATATATTCTAGTTTCATAATAACCGCACCGGAAATTTTGCACGGTGAAACTTTGGGCCCGGGGGGCGTTTTTACGCGGACTTTCGGCAGCCGTCCTGCGCTCTCAAAATTTTTCTCGCAGTTTCACATGCCCATCTTCAAATGACGATTCCCAAGCAACTAAAAGAGTCTAACTATCGCAGTAAGTTTCAGAATCTGCGAAATGTATTCTAGTTTCATAATAACATCACCGGGAATTTTGCACGGTGAAACTTTAGGCCCGGGGGGCGTTTTTACGCGGACTTTCGGCAGCCGTCCTGCGCTCTCAAAATTTTTCTCGCAGTTTCACATGCCCATCTTCAAACGACGATTCCCAAGCAACTAAAAGAGTCTAACTATCGCAATAACTTTCAGAATCTGCGAAATGTATCCTAGTTTCATAATAACCGCACCGGAAATTTTGCACGGTGAAACTTTGGGCCCGGGGGGCGTTTTTACGCGGACTTTCGGCAGCCGTCCTGCGCTCTCAAAATTTTTCTCGCAGTTTCACATGCCCATCTTCAAACGACGATTCACAAGCAACTAAAAGAGTCTAACTATCGCAGTAAGTTTCAGAATCTGCGGAATATATTCTAGTTTCATAATAACCGCACCGGAAATTTTGCACGGTGAAACTTTGGGCCCGGGGGGCGTTTTTACGCGGACTTTCGGCAGCCGTCCTGCGCTCTCAAAATTTTTCTCGCAGTTTCACATGCCCATCTTCAAACGACGATTCCCAAGCAACTAAAAGAGTCTAACTATCGCAGTAAGTTTCAGAATCTGCGAAATGTATTCTAGTTTCATAATAACATCACCGGGAATTTTGCACGGTGAAACTTTAGGCCCGGGGGGCGTTTTTACGCGGACTTTCGGCAGCCGTCCTGCGCTCTCAAAATTTTTCTCGCAGTTTCACATGCCCATCTTCAAACGACGATTCCCAAGCAACTAAAAGAGTCTAACTATCGCAATAACTTTCAGAATCTGCGAAATGTATTCTAGTTTCATAATAACCGCACCGGAAATTTTGCACGGTGAAACTTTGGGCCCGGGGGGCGTTTTTACGCGGACTTTCGGCAGCCGTCCTGCGCTCTCAAAATTTTTTTCGCAGTTTCACATGCCCATCTTCAAACGACGATTCCCAAGCAACTAAAAGAGTCTAACTATCGCAGTAAGTTTCAGAATCTGCGGAATATATTCTAGTTTCATAATAACCGCACCGGAAATTTTGCACGGTGAAACTTTGGGCCCGGGGGGCGTTTTTACGCGGACTTTCGGCAGCCGTCCTGCGCTCTCAAAATTTTTCTCGCAGTTTCACATGCCCATCTTCAAACGACGATTCCCAAGCAACTAAAAGAGTCTAACTATCGCAATAACTTTCAGAATCTGCGAAATGTATTCTAGTTTCATAATAACATCACCGGGAATTTTGCACGGTGAAACTTTAGGCCCGGGGGGCGTTTTTACGCAGACTTTCGGCAGCCGTCCTGCGCTCTCAAAATTTTTCTCGCAGTTTCACATGCCCATCTTCAAACGACGATTCCCAAGCAACTAAAAGAGTCTAACTATCGCAGTAAGTTTCAGAATCTGCGGAATATATTCCAGTTTCATAATAACCGCACCGGAAATTTTGCACGGTGAAACT
>CAWVNO010002171.1:0-63000 GCA_963930645.1 Salticus scenicus | reverse complement strand
GAAATAGCCTAGTTGTAAATTTTTTTCTGATTGAAAATATTTTCTATTTTTGAGGGCTAAGGGACATGGTTTCTACCCCTTATGTTGGCAATGACCCATATAGCATTTACTCATTGATACCTTTCCATTCACATCTCTTATACTATGAAAGCATGTGTTTTAAAAGAAATGATATGAAATTCCAGCAACGCTGTGGTGTTACATTAAATGATTTTTTACTTTTAAAACATTAAAACCCGTTAAAAATTACCTTTAGCTAGCGCTTTCAGCTGCTTCATGCAGCCTTCTTCAGGCATTTACGCTTTCATGAACCATCGTTGCTTGGTGGCTATATATCTTTTCTTCTCCTCCTCTCTCCAGGATATCGCGCCACCTTGCGTCGATTTCTGTTTGGTTGGTATTGCATGATTCCTTATTCGCTAAAATTTCGACGGTTTCGCACTTTGCGGCATAAAGATAGTTATTATAGTTAGCTAGTTTATTATAATTTTTAAAATCTATTTCTATTTTTTCTTCTTGATTTATTTTGGTTAAGGCTGTGGTTATATGGTTATATTTTGTATCATTTTGGTGTTCTTTTATTCGCGTTTTTATTTTTTGTTTCGAAAAATAAACGAAATTTTTAACGGGTTTTAATGTTTTAAAAATTTTAATGTTTTTACCTTTTTAAATCATTTTAAATTAAATGATTTGTTTTTAAATTTCATTGAAATTATTTTGTTTTGCATATTAAAGTATATGTGCACATTGAAATATTGCTTTTAATTTTCAAATACGCTGTCAAATATATCACTTTCATTAAGCTTATATTATGTACTGAAATATATTTATTTCAATGAATTATTCTATCTTTTGTGTCACGTCATCCAAAACTGAAAAAATTTTCACAATTTTTTTCTTTGCAGCACAATATCTATTTGCATGCATTTTCAATTTATTTGGATGAAATGACACAAAGTAAACATTTTCATATATTTTACTTACAGTTTTGGATGGCATGACGCAAAAGATAGAATAATTCATTGAAATAAATATATTTCAGTACATAATATAAGCCTTATGAAAGTGATATATTTGACAGCGTATTTGAAAATTAAAAGCAATATTTCAATGTGCGCATATACTTTAATATGCAAAACAAAATAATTGCAGTGAAATTTAAAAACAAATCATTTAATGTAACACCACTGCGTTACTGGAATAATTTCATATCATTTCTTTTAAAACACATGCTTTCATAGTATAAGAGATGTGAATGGAAAGGTATCAATGAGTAAATGCTATATATTATTTTATGTTGAAAATAACGTTTACACTGTAAATATAAATAAAAGGAAAAAGCAAATTCAAATAAGAAAATCTATGTATAATTTAATTAATATCAAAGCGTCACTGAAAATTTTATATCATTATTTTTAAGACCCGTATTTCTAATTCTTATACCCATAAAGTACAGTGCTGCGTCACAAACTTTTAACCCGTTAAGGGTTTTTTGTATTGATATCATTACTTTTTAGGTGTTAATGATCAAAACGTAAAATTAAAGGAGCATGGTAATGAGTTATAACACTGAATAAAAAGTGTTGTTTTATAGGTCATACTCGAACAAAATAACAAACGAAATGAAATTTCAAAATTTTATAAAAAGTGATTAAAAAAAAAAAACTTTAAGAAAGAATATTTTTTGAGGGATGGAAACATGCAACACTACAAAGGCATAATATAGTACATTTTAAAAATGACAAAATTTTCTACAAATAAAAAAATAAATAAAAAAGATTTTTTATTTTATTCAATATTCAATTTCTTATATAGCTCATTGGTTCAACTATTTCTTAGATAGTCCAACAGAAAATTCAAAGTAAATGTTTAAAAAAATAATTTGTGTACGAAAGTTTTTGTAAAAAAGTGTTACAAATAAAGAAAAACAAATGTATCACACTTAGTTCTTTAAAGAGGAACAGTTTTTTATATAGTGTTTCTTAACTGAAAAATTTATTGTTTATGTTTGAGAAGTTGTGCATTATATAGAACTGCATTATACAGATCTTCTACTGTAATTTTAAAGCCAGTTTTGATAATGTATAGAGATGGGAATGGTCAGAAAAAAACCTGGAAATTTTGAGAAAGAAAAAAAAAAAAAAAAAAAAAAACATTTTTTTTTTTTTTTTTTTTTTTCCCCGAAGAGGTTTATTTCCACCCTGAAAATTTGAAATTTCTAGCATAAAATAACGTATTCAGAAATTTATAATATTTATATTCCGAAGCTTTTTTCTTGAAATATTTTTTCATGTTCAGTGTCTTACATGAAAATACTGATTCTGATAATGTTCATATTTGAAAAATAAAGTTTTAACCATATAATCAAATGGTAATCCTGAAATATTTATGTATTATAATGACCTCCCTCCTATCACATTCATTTGAAATTGCTCATTCTTTTCAAGTTCCTTTATACTTTAGTCTTTTATCTTGAATGTATATCCTTAGACTTATCTAATTGTAGTAGTATTTAAATGTGTGTGGGTATATATTATGCACACACACACACACATATACTATATAAATGCATGTAACAGTTAAAAAAAAAAAAAAAAAAAAAAAAAATCTGTCAAAAAATTTATTTTACAATTAAAAAAAATTATATATGCGAAAACCTACTTGATTTATGTCCTTAAGTCTGAGTTAATAACTTTTATATTATAAAAGAATAATAAATTAATAATAAAATGCTGTTTTAAACTTCTGAAGTTCAATTAACTTTAAATTAAACTTTTATTTTATCTTTGTGATTAACTTCATTTTAAGACAAAATATGAATTAGAGTCTATCACCAGGTTCAGTAAACCAGTTTCACCTGAGCCTGACCTGCAATTAAGTTTGGGTCTGTTGACTAAATGTTTTCTCTTGCATGTGAGGTTCGGTTCAGGTTATTGATTTATTTTTCTTATGGGTCAGGTTGACTGAAATTTTTTCTTGGGGACTGGGTTAACTGAATTTTTTTCTTGCTGGTTAAGTTAAGTTTTCAACGAGCCGGATTGACTTGAGAAAATCTTTCAAAAAATTTTATCATAAGCAGAAATTTGTTTCATATAATTATAAACATACTACATATTCCCATGATTAAATATTAAATGTAAACAAATTATTACATATGTATTGCAGAAAGGCAATAAACAAAGAAAAATCAAATATATATATATATATATAGTAAATTTATAGCATATTTTTGCACTCTTGAAGTACACAACACACATAAATAGTTAAATGTTATTAATCCATTTTTCAAATTTTTAATTTAGTGTATCAGTAACTCCATTAAAAAAATAAATAAATAAATGATTTACTAACTCTGTGACAATGAAAATTTATTTTATTTTATAACTTTAAAAAGTTTTGCATGATTTTCAGATGAATCATTAAATTTCATTTAGTTTTTGGGTCTTGGATATAAAAAAAAATCAGGTTTGGGTTGATTATTATTATTATTTTTAATCAGTTTGATTTTAATCTAAATTCATTGTATCAATGTGCTGGGAGAAAAAATTCCATAGAAATGCACACCCTATGCAAAATTAATTGTTGAATGGTGATTTGACTAGTTTTCAGTGTTTTGTACAAGATACCAGCTGTTTAGAAACAGAAAGGCTCATTTTTTAATAGTAAAATCTTTTTGTATATTTGTGTTACGAAAAAATAGTATGGATTGCATGTATTTTTAAATGTTTAACACTTTATATTTTCTAACATATTATAAGTATTAAGAAACCCTATTTTTATCTGTAAAAATTCAATTTTTCCCATTTTTTCCAACGCCTCAAAATTTCTGGAAATTTTACATCTCTAATAAAGCATAGTATACTACGCTAAACTCACTTTTTGATGTAAAGTAAGAGGCTTTTAATATGATGTCTTCTGAATTTAATAAAACACAGTGTGCATAATAATCTATTCTTCTACTGCAGGAAATCTGCAATGTTTTTCCCTGCTCTCATCAAGCCTGGAATTAAAAAACAATCTATTCTTATTCAGTTTTTAGTGAATATGCTCAAATACTTTGCAATTTGGCAGCTGCAACCCTGAAAAATGCTCTATAAATATTCCTTGAGTAGCCATTCCATTTTTATGCATAGCCACATACATATATGCATGTTAGTGAGCTTTAACAATGCCTTTTCACAAAAAATCATGCAGAGAATGACGATTACAAGTAGCAAGGCTTTAATCTACCAATCTCTTTGGTGCTATCTATGGCCACAATGAGGCATTCTTACATTATTCCTATAAGTCTGTCCCCTTCCCTCTGTCTATCTTTACTTACTTGTCAACTATTTTAGAAACACCCTATGCATGTGTGACAATGATACATATTTTTTTTAGATCTGAATAAGTCTATATTTTAAAGTAAAAGCATTTCTTTACACAACACATTTTTATAGAAAGTTTGACATGATGTTAACAAGAGCAAAAAATAGCTATGCCAAGAATCGAACATGGATACTTTGGTGATAAAGAGAATTTATAACTTTGACTACATGTAGATTTCATAAGATCAAAGTTATAATCCTCATTTTCCATTGTCATCCAGCAATAGCGGAATTAAAAATTATTTAAAAAATTCATCTATAAAACCTGCATTGTTATTTACAGAGCAAAGAGTGATGCCCAGAAATTGACTAGGTTAATTCAGTAGTAGAATATTGAAACATTGTGCCAAAGAATTCAGATTTGATTCCTAGCCTGGTCATTTTTCACTCGTGTTAAAATTAATTTGGCCATGTATAGCAGATTAAATTACAATCCTCATTAGCATCTTTGAGCAATAATGAAGTTTAAAAATATTTAAAAATTTTCATACAAGACTACATGATTATCAATAAACAGGCGAAAATTTCTAAATTTCATGTAAATGAATAGTGTTGATCATAATTTAAGTCATTTTAGTAAGTAGAGTGTAGAGCATAGGCAACTTATGCCAAAGAATTCAGGCTAGATTCTTAGCCTCAGTCTGGTTACCTTTTCCACTTGTTAGAATTAGTTTAGCCTTTTAATAAAAAATGTGTAGTATACACAAGGTTAAAGTTACAATCTTTATCATCTTTTTTTGTAAACATCCTTTAAATTTTAGAATTTTTAAGTGTTGAATAAAAAATTTTAATATATAGAATCATAATAAATTTCTTTATTCACATTAAATATGTATATGAACAATTAAATAGTCAAAACATTTACAACAACATTTATTTTTTAGATTTTAAAATTTCAAAACTTCCAAACACTTTTTTAAAAACATCTGGATCTAAAATTTTACCAAATCTTAACGTCATGTAAAAAGTTTCATTAGAATTAGTTCTATGCAACTTAACAAAAGCATCCAATGGATTATTATCACAATCACTAAGAGGAATAATTTCATCTACCGGAATTATTATATCTTTTCTTTTTCCCCAAAATGTAAGATGAGCAATTTTCAAATATTTTTTATCTTCGTCAATGTAAATTATTCCAATAAGTCGTTTAAAAAATGAAGTTAATACATAGAGAGATAAACATGTGAAGGATGCAACTCCTGTCACAACTAATACAGTTGTAATATTTGTCTTACCATAACAGTAGAAGCCAATTGTCATGGGTGTAACAACTATGGTAAATACTGTCTGACACAATTTTAGACGATGAATTAGAGATGCAGCTCTAATATTTGGCATTGTATAAATTGGCTTCCAAGTTAAGTTACTGACAGATTTCTGATCGTGAGTACTATTACTCTCATGTTTACTACTGCCGATGCTCCTGAGGGAATTAATCTTTGTGATTTGCATAGAATTCTTGAAATTGATTGTTCTGTGAATTCCATAAGCCTAAAATACAAATAAGAAATTTTTGCAATCTATTTACTTATCAATCAAGTTTATCATTGTTTATTTTATTTTTAAATAAATTAGTACAAAAGTTATCAAAATTGTTAGTGATAAAGTGTAATTACCAATATGCATATATATGTTGTATTTATATATATGTATATATAATATAAATATAACACATTTACATTATATATTTTAAACACTATACATATATATATATATATATTGTGTTTATATAACTTTTAATTTCAATAGTAAAATAAAATGACAAACTTTTGAAAACTGTAATGCATACATATTTCAGCATTAGAATAATTAAATGCCAGGAAGAAAAACTTTATTTCAAAAAATATATAAAATAATATTATATATTACTTTGTAGTAAATATGATACCCAAAGAGAAAAATACAAACAACATACACAGAAAAATATTAAAACATTACAATCAATATATATATATAATCCTTTGTAGTGAGTGGAATGAGTGATTCATCATCGCTCAGCCCAAACCCCTGGACTTAGAAGCAGAAATTTTGTAACAATGTTCTTTCTATTACTTAGACATCCACTAAGAAGTGATTTTACAAAATCCCCCCCCCCCCCCGAAGTGGGGGAGGGAGGGCAAAACATGATTTCACAAAAAATTCTTCATATCTCAAAAAAGAAAAAAAAAAAATATCCATAAAAATTTTGCTTTAAAATATAGCTAACACAAATATCTAAAAACCAATTTCTGGAACTTTAGAAATTCGGTCCCCAAGAAGGGGTGGGGGGTGGAGGAGGGGGGGCATGATTTCACATGTGCAAAATGTGATTTCACATAATCCTATATATCTCAAACAAAAATGCTGATATACATGAAATTTTTGCTCTAAAATATAGCTATATAGCTAATACAAATACCTAAAACCCAATTTCTGAAATTTTAGAAATGCAGCCCCTAAAGGGTAGAGGGGGCAAAACGTGATTTCAAATAATCCTTTATATCGCAAACAACAACAACAAAAAAAGATATATGTGAGATTTTTGCTCTAAAATATAGCTCACACAAATATTTAAAAACCAATTTCTGGAATTTTAGAAATTTGCCCCAGGTGGGGTGGGAAGGGGAGGGAGGGGGCTATGAGGCAAAAGAAATAGAAATACAGTTGGATCATTCAAAACTGGTACAGAACAGATAGGTTTTACAGGCCTACAAATCGAATGAGGATATTTTCGAAAGTGTAAAGTTATTAGGAGAGGCGGATTGGCAAGAAAATAAAAATAGAGTTAGATTGTTCAAAATTGGTACATAGAGGTTTTTGATACCTACAAATCGATTGCAGATAATTTCAAATTTGTAACATTTTTAGGAGAGCCAGGAAGGAGAAGGGGCAAAACAATAGAAATAGAGTTAGACCATTCAAAATTGGCACATATAGGTTTTTCGGACCTACAAATCGAATGCAGATATTTTCAAAAATCAAAATTTATTAGGATAGCAAAAATATAGAAATAAGCGTTAGAGCATTGAAAATTAGTATTACTAGGTTTTAAGGCCTGATAAATCGATTGCGGATATTTTTGAAAGTCTAACATTATTACGAGGGGCTGGACTCTCGCGCAGGCATAGGGGCGAAAAATAAAAAATAAATAAAAATAGAAATTCAGATAGAATGCAGGAAATTAGTATTATTAGGTTTAAAAGCCTGAGAAAATGATTGCGGATATTTTTGAAAGTGTAAAATAATTAGGAGGGGAAGAAACCGTAGGCAAAGGAACACATGCGCTGGTGTATACGCTGCCACAGGCAGTAGGGGCCCTGGCTAATTATTCCATTGATGAGAGAATTTTTTTTTTTGTATTTTATATTTATGTTTTTCCCTTACAATAATACAGTGATTCATTACGAGTGTCGAACATAAACGTGCATGTGCAGCAGTGCACAATAGCCTGCGCTGCTGAAGGCAGTGGGGACCCAGTGTGACATTTTTCCGCATCAGAATTTTTTTTTCTTTTTTTTTCACATGATAAAAATTAATGCGATTTTGAGAATTCATTAATTATAGTGATTCATTTAAAAATAGTGACCAGCGAAGAGGACGTAGTCTGCTAGTATGCTATATAAAGCATGAGAAAAAAAATGTAATAGAAACAACTGCTTATAATATAACTGCACAAAAGATCATGACTTTATTCTAGAATGTTAATTAAAGCACTTGAATTTTAAGAATATACTTTTGACAACAACAAAAAAAAGCTATATTGGGTTATTTATTTTTTTAAAGAGAATTTGGCAACAAGTTTCTTTTTTTTTTTCCTTTCTTTTTTATGCAAAAATGAACTAACTGTATTTTGCGCAAAATAATTTAATTTGCCCAGCAGTACAAAAAATTTAAGATGGTAAATATCTTTTGAGCTCAAACCAATGCATTGTTATCTATTTTTTAATTTTAACGGATAAAAATTTCCAGCCCTTTTACTTAGGGTTCAGGTTTACATTCCTACTTTAGTTTATTATATTAAGATTTGGTGCTAGTCACTACACAAGCCCTGTGGATGAAATCTCGAGTTGCCCGAGATATGTGTAGTGTGATTCGACCATTTCAATTTTCATTAAATATTTCTCAGAATTATAAAGAATAAGGAAGAAATAAGGCATTCAAATTCTATTGGAACTAAGTATTTTTTCTTATTTTTTTTCTTTGTGTGTGTGTATGTGCGGTTTGTACTCTCAAATCTCAAACAGTATGGTATCTGTAGATTTTATGTTATAGATTTATTAAATGAAAGTTCTTAGAGACACAAATTTGTGACTTTTAACATTTTATTTAAAACTTAATTTATTTTATTCGTCTATCTCTGTATTACGAAATAAAATCAATAGATAATTGTTCTTAAAAGAAAAAAAAAACAGTATTTTGGAATAATAGAACAATCCTTCATCAGGTTAAAAAATAGGCAAGAGTGCAGAATCAAAGCGGCAACATACCAGCAATGCATACTTTGAAAAGTGTAAAAATATTAGGGCGCAGATGAGGGCGCCATCAAGCAGGAGTTTGCTATGGTCAGAGTAGTTTTCATGGTGAGCAAACAAGCTGCTTCATTCACATTACAGAATAAGCAGAGCATGCCACAGAAATCACCAAGTAGGAAATTTCTTACAGTCCCCCCCACAGATCCTGCTTATATTAAATGATACTTGGATATACCTATATTAAATGATATTGCATATTGTTATACATTCAGATAGATGTACATTCTCAGCAGCAGAATTTTCTGTACCTATCAGCAAAATAAAATTTATTTGCAATCCAAGAATGTAGAACTAAATCTGGTACACAAGTAGCATTAGAGTCATTCCATTTTAAATCAACAAATGGGGTGTGCAACACCATTTTTGATTTTGATGACAATTTGCACATGCTTTCCCCATACCTTTTAGACCACAAAAATATATTTTTTTTATTTAAAAAAAATTTACCCTTCGATATGTAGGCTATTTTTGTCGTTGCCAACAGCGAAAATTGGATATTTTGATGCTTTGCGTTATGAACTATAACTTTTTTTCTATAAAAGCTATCAAGCTCAACTATATCTCATTGGAAAGCTAAAAAAAAGATCTTTTTCCATATGGTATCAATAAATTTGAGATTTAAAAACAAAGGTTATTTTTTCAAGGTCAAAGTTTGTGATGCAAAATTAATTTTTTGCCACTTTTGAAAATTAAAAAACCTATGAAGGGCTTGGAATAACAAGCCCTCTTTTTTTTCTTATATACATATATATGGTTGCTTATTGTATTAAAAAGTTTGGCTTGTTATTCAGCCCCCTTCACAAGATACGACCCCCCAAAGTTGCAAATTTTCTAAAAAATCCAATTTTCAATGCTAAAAAAATGCATGTGGGGGGCAAGGTAGATTTTTTTTTACTTGTGTGATTTTAAGTACTTCTTACCATCTTTCAAACAAAAAAAAAAGTTACTTTGTTATTCAAAGGCGTTTGGCAGCTATAAGGGTCTAAATTTTCAAATAATTATACTGAAACAACGCAATTATTTTCATACTTCTTAATCTTAGGTGTTAGTGAAAAGTTATTTTTTACTTAATTGTTAGTTTTAAATGGTGAAAACAACTAAAAAGACTAAGAAGAGTTGTCAAAGAACACATTTAAACTTTGATAAGCTAATTTAAGGTTTCTAACATCTTGGTATATAGAATTTAACTTACCTCTCAAAACATGCAAAACTTTTTTGTTCAGTGGTTTATTGTCTCATAGAGAAGAGTTGACAAATGTTCACTCATCACAGGTGTGATATTATGACCTCTTCCCTGTGCTGACCATAGTTCTGACGCAGTCAGGATTTTCAAAATATCTTGAAACCGAACCCAAGTTTGGTTATCATGACTTGATTTTTTAAACGATGTTCCAGGTCCTTTAGGATGAAAAAAGTGGATCCTGTATTCTTCTTCGACATCAAATACCTTTATTTCCACCACTTCTCCTAGCCACCAGTCACCATCATATACGCAACAAACATAATCGGACAACTTTGGTCAGGTTGTTGGTGTGGATAATCTAAGGTTGATAGGTCCTGGATGGCTATGTTTGTTGATGTATGTTTGTATGTTTGTCTTTGATGACATGAAAGGTTGTAAAATCTAAAGAAAATGATGTACGTCTGGCATGAATGATATATCTGTTGAGTGGAATGTAGCTGTGGAAAGACCGAGTTTGGGGTAATGATAGTGCTGTTTTATATCTTTCCTCAAGAACTTTTCCTACTGCATTAACATCATCACAGGAAACATAGAAAAACGTTACACTATTAATATGTTCAGTGCAGTATTCAAAGACATCTAATGGATTCAAGATTTGATTACTGACCGGTCGTTGCAAACTAGCCTTTCGCACTAGCCTCTTCACTGTTCCTCCAATCCCATCGCAAGGGCCTTTCCCGTGGGATGTAGCAAAAAAATGCCACTCTGCTTTTATCCCAAAGTCTTGTTCATGATGGCTCAAGTTAATGAAGTTTTTCCTGTTTTTGTACTGTGCGGCAGATCCATCTGAAAAATAGAATAATTTTGAAATTAAAGCATGATCTGCCTTCAGTTTTTTAACAAGGATCATTTGAAAGGCGTAGAATGTAGTTGTGTTGTGGTCAAGGCAGTCGCTTACAAAGCAAAAACTTTGAGTTTGAATTTCTCCATCTTTTTCCCAGTAGACAACAAAAGGATGAAGCGTACATTGCACACCTGACCAGTGATAGGTCTTCACCTCGTCTTGAACAACACAAGAGAAATTCTCTGAAAAATCTCCAAGTATCAAAAATTCCCCCTTATCCAGATCTTCTTTCTTTGATTTTAGAAACGCTGCTTGTTTACTGGCAATGAAATGGTGGCTCTTTAGATGCTCAAGTTTTTCACAACACTTAACCAAGAATTCTTGTAAAGGTAGCACACATGATGTCAGTTCACACCTGTCTGTGAACATCCACTGCTTATATGAAACTTGCAAATTCTCAAATTCATCATTTTCCAAGTCAATTTGGGTGCTGTTACTTGGAGAAATCAGTGATAAAATGGCATCCACACCTGGACATGCAGTACATTCCGAAAACATACAATTCTCATTTTCAGTATCATAGACCATAATCTGCAGCAGATCTTTGTAGCTATGATCACTTTTAATCGCTGATAGCATAAGTTTTACATTTTGATGGTACAAACAAACGCACACTGAATGTGTACCAGATGCTCCAGCTAACACACAAAATTTTGGTCTAAGATCGGCAAATTTAGATAACCCTACTTTCAAATCAGGATAATTTTCTTTAAAATGTATGTAAAGTTCCTTCAAGTCACATAAAATGAGCCTTTTTTGAAGGTTTGACTTTTCCCCATTCATTCCTCTCACAGAAATACAGTCCTTTTTTCCAGGCATCATGCGACTACAGGCATCTCTCTGATAAAAATCCTCTATAGCTTTTATTGTACTAGAACCAAGAATATTGCTTGGCTTCTTAGGTTCCAGTTTTGGTAAAACTCCTTGTGTTTTAACTAAATCTTTAGTTTTTCGAATTAAATACTGGCTGACTCCAAATTCTGCTTGAATTTTTGCATAGCTCCAAGTTACAGGCAACAAACTTAAAATGTTTACTTTATCCTGCAGACACTCAGCAGTTTTCATTCTCTCTTTAAGGTCTTCTATTAATTTTTCATAATTATCACATATGTGCTTTTGGCAAGAACTATTGTTTTCTTCATGTGAAACAATTGAAAGGTCAAATGATTTATTTAGTTTATTTGTGACACATTCTGTTATCGCTGAAACTTTTCTTTTTAATGTAGATGATTTACGATCGCGCGATAATTTGGCAACTTTCACAGGTGATACTCCAAGGGCACTACATGCTACATTTACAGACTCGACTAAATCACATTCAGGTATGTACATTTCTTCATTATTATCTTTATAGGTTTCAACTCTCTGATTTTGAATTTTATTTAAACATTTAGAGCACAGAGTTTTTCCAGGGATAAGATTCAAATTTGTGTTTTTCAAATACAAATCTTTGCTTATGATTCTCAGCGATTTTGTAATCACCTTATTATGTTCCGAAAATGGGTCACAGCAGGAAGTTCCATAAAGGTGAGAAAATTTATCTAAAAACTTTTTTGCATGGTAAGTACAAACAGTTTCAATTGTTTTACATCCAGTTCTCAATTGCAGTAAAGTTTTATCATCATCATTATACTTAGAAATACTCTCTACAGTTGACTGCCTACTATAACTTAAAATGTTACAATTATCTTTCATAAAAATTCCTATGGAGCATTTAGAGTTATCCATAATTCATTTACTCTTTATATGCAGAAAAACAAACTTATATTTAAGAATTCTAAAAAATAATTTCTTTTTTTACCTTCAACAAGGACAGTTATTCACCAAAATATTCTGTAAATATGTATATTTCTTGACCTTGAAATGAAAAAACCTACATGAAAGACAAAAATTTACAAGATTTTACAGCAAGAACACTTCCCAGCAACCTACTCCTTTCAGAGTTTAAGAAACAACTAAGTTATAAAGCAGTTCCATGTGACATCATTGGCAGGCAGATCATTTGTCTTACCCTATATTATTGGTCAAATTGTATCCAATAATATTCAAGCAGCCTTGTCATTGGCACAGTTCCTACCACAGGTAGGTACTGTTTGCCTAAAGGGAACTGTTCTATACATGTGGGAGCAAGGCTGGACAAGTTGAAATCTGTCTATTCTTGCTTTTAACTGGCAAATAGATTACTATAAATGAGGAAAAGTAGGAATATGATATATTCTTATTTGTGAGGTCAATCTAAGTCCATCAAATAAAAAAAAATAATAATAAATGACATGTTTCCAAAAAAAAGTACATGAAAAAATTGGATGGTTTTAGTGTGATTATTTGAAAATTCAGACCTTTATAGCTGCCAAACGCCTTTGAATAACAAAGTAATATTTTTTTTTTGTTTGAAAGATGGTATGAAGTACTTAAAATCACACAAGTAAAAAAAAATTTACCTTGCCCCCACATGCATTTTTTTAGCATTGAAAATTGGATTTTTTAGAAAATTTGCAACTTCGGGGGGGTCGTATCTTGTGAAGGGGGCAGAGTAACAAGCCAAACTTTTTAATACAATAAGCAACCTTATATATGTATATAAGAAAAAAAAGAGGGCTTGTTATTCCAAGCCCTTCATAGGTTTTTTAATTTTCAAAAGTGGCAAAAAATTAATTTTGCATCGCAAACTTTGACCTTGAAAAAATAACCTTTGTTTTTAAATCTCAAATTTATTGATACCATATGGAAAAAGATCTTTTTTTTAGCTTTCCAATGAGCTATAGTAGAGTTTGATAGCTTTGATAGGAAAAAAGTTATAGTTCATAAAGCAAAGCATCAAAATATCTAATTTTTGCTGTTGGCAACGACAAATATAGCCTTCATATCAAAGGGTAATTTTTTTTTAAATAAAAAAAATATATTTTTGTGGTCAAAAAGGTATGGGGAAAGCACATGCAAATTGCCATCAAAATCAAAAATTGTCATGCAACAACTTTTTTGAAAATTTGTTGATTTAAAATGGAATTACCCATTAGCAATTCATAAAATACATAACATTTGCATCTACAAAGGCAGTATAAATTATTACATTCTGCTAATACATTAATGTTGTTGTTGTTGTTGTTGTTGTTACTTCGAGCTATTAAATTAATTTTCAGAGCCATAAACAATCTGCAGTGTTTACTGCCATGATGCACAATTTCAGCTACTGAGTATGCATTTATTATTTTTTCAACAGAACAAACAGCAAAATGCAAATTACTCTAGTTGTACATGGGAAGGAGGAAGGGGGGTGGGGGGTGTCAGGGTAATTTGGGTATAAAAATGACCCAATTTGAACTTTCAAGTCCTGTAATAAATTTATTTTTATTTTTTTGTTCTAACATAGCATTGTGACCTTCTAGAATAGTTTAGTACAGATTTCACGTTAATAGACCCATTTGTAGTATAAAATAGCTAACATTAGTTTCAGTATACCTAAATTACCTCATGGATGGGATAATTTGGGTGTAGTACGTATGCTTTGAAAGCAAAACATACTTTTAATAATCATCTTAATATCTTCCAGCTTAGGTTGAACATAGATATAGAAATAATGAGGTATTAGGAACAATTATTTTTATTAGTACAGTAGAGAGCCAGAAATCCGCCGACTTAAAATCCGCCGAAGTCCGAAATCCGCACAGATTTTCAAATACAAACAATGAAATTTAAGTTACAAAACTGCAAATTAGAATTTTTATAAAAGATCTTGAATGCAGATTTTGTGCTTGCATTTTATGATTACAATAATAAAAATATGAAAAACTGCAAGAACAAAGTTGCTGGTAAGGAAATTATCTACAGTATATAAATTAATCAAAAGAAAATTATGATTATTATGATGATGATATCAATAAAGAAAATAATAAACTATCTTTTAAAAAGGGATGTTATCTGAAGAAGGCATAGTTGTACGGAAGAATTCAGTTAAATTCTTGGAAAAATAAATTTGTGTTACAAAATAAGAATATAAAACAATTTGCAATAGACAAAAAAAAAAAAAAAAAAAAAAATCTCAATGATATATGTGTGCATGTTCAAGTGTAGCTTAAAACAAACTGCATGTGAACAGATTTTTGTAAAGATTTGATGAATATTTTTAAATTTTCATTTATTGTTTTCATTATAAATACTTTTTTAATGTTCAGTGTTATTCTTATATACCTAATAATATAATATACAAGTAAAATTGTGTTATTATTCACTGGTATATGTTTAGTTTAATTAATATTCTGCTTTTATTATTCAAATTGAATATGATTTTTTATGGGCTCCAAAATCCGCACAACCTCTGGTCCCGAGCTGTGCGGATTTTTGACTCGCTACTGTATTAAGATAAAATTTAGGCTGAAAATTACACAGAAATAGCACAAAATGTCAAATGTTCATTGACCATAAGTAGTGTTTTTGTGACAGGTTTCTTAAACAAATTTGAAAAAAACTTCCATTGTAATCAGGAACAGCAAACAAATCAGAAATCTGTCCCATATTAATCCATTCAATGTCGCCTTTGTATGGGAAAATATAATGTTCACCTTCACCTTTACATAAAATTTGACTCAATAACATTCTTTATTTTAAGGATTGTGAGCAGTTGTTTACCCACTATACTTCTTTACTGTTTTCCCACATTCACTCTGATAGTGGATAGATTTAATGAAACTTAAACATATATGTATGCATATCTAAATTTTTTAAATATACAGCATCAGGTTAACTAACAGCACTGTTTGGAAGTTGTTTTTGTTTACATTGCTAACTTTAGAAAACAAAACTTTTGTCAGTATCAGTGTTGCCAGCATATTTTCAGCAAATGTAATCTTAGGTTAATCACACAAATGCCCATTTTTATAGGTGTATAAAATGATTATTTTTTATTCTAATTAATAAAATGTAATATATACCCGAATTACCCCATGTTTTTAAATCATTAATTACATTAAAACTATTAAACATAAATGTTTCAATGCAATTAAAAATTAAAGTAAACATATGTAATGTATATTATATACCTAAATTTGGAAAATACTTAGCAGCATCTTAATTAGCATCACTGCTCGAAAGTAGTTTTTTTTTGTTTGCATTGCCATCTTCAGAAATCAAAATATTTTTTGTCAATTTCAATATCAGTGTTGCCAGAACATTATTAGTATATAATCATAGGTAATGATGATGTACATAAATGTGAATTTTTGTAGGTGTATGAATTACTAGTTTTCATTTTATTCAATGAAATATATTTTATACCCAAATTACCCCCCCCCCTATAAAATTATGGCACTCTACTGTAATTCATTTATTATATTAATCATTTACACATATAAAATTAAAAATTATCCACAATATTTTATTTATTCTAAATTAAATTATATAGAAGTTTAATATTATTAATAAAGTCTCAGATAACAGTTGAAATGTGCTTTACCCCACTGCTTGATGACTTTCTTTGGATTGACGATAAACATGCCAAATTTGGCAATCTGGATATTTGTAGTCATGAAACAACTTATTTATGAAATGTGGCAACTTCAATAAAAATAGCTATGCAATGATTTTGCATTTTCGCACATGTGATTGCGCTGCAAAACGAAATTCCCTTCCTTTTTTTCAACGTAAAAATTTCCAGTGATTTTTTTTTTTGGAGTGGGGGGGGGGGTGTTCATGTACACTGAATATACATACAGGCGTTGGACAAAATGAAAACACTTCCAATTTTTTTACGTTTTGTAGAATATCTCGAAAAATAATTAATGCGCTATTCTTGAATTTTAGGAATAAAGAAAACATGTATTTCCTCATATTTTTCAGAAAAGATTTTGCCACAAATGCCTTTAGGGGGCGAACAACAAATCCAATGAAATAAAAAATGTTTATAATTACCCTGTAGCTGAAAGTGCATCCTTTCATCTGCAAATTTTAGATGTAGTTATAAATGTTATATATTTTATACATGTGTAGAGTTTTGTGAAGCTAACTCGAATATTTAAAGAGTTATAAATGTTTTATTAAAAATGCAAAAAACTTTCGCAAATTTTTACTTTATAACTCTAAAGATTTTTTTTTTGAAATTTCATAAAACTTTCAGAAAACATGACAACATATTCCTAAATCATTATACTATAGTTTAAAGCAAATACATTTAATATTCAAAGAGATATGGACAGTTGTAGTAAATAGTTTATTATTAGCAAAAAGGATATAGTTTAATACTCAACAGTATAAAGTACCTTATAAAAAAAATCCAGTTGAATATCAAGGAAATTCATAGCGATATTGGTGATTAAATAAGCTGTTTTCTAAAAAGGTCTTTATGATAAGGGCTCATTCTTCATTCACAAATGAAAATTTGTATCATAAAAAAAGTTTCATTTTTCTTTTCAAACAATTCTTTTTTTCTTTTTCCTTGTATGTAGTACATACCTATGAAAAAAAGAAAAATGAATCGCAAATATTGTATTAACCCGTTAGTAGTTGCAAGTTGGTCGATTCGCTGGCCATCCTTTCAGTGTTGCCAGATTTTTTTTTATTCAATAGCCACCAAAAATTTTTAGAAGTGACATTTGATACACATAAAAGGTGAATCGACTCGAATAATCGTTGATTATGTATATTAAATGCCACTTCTAAAAATTTTTGGTGGTTATTAAATAAAAAAGTCTGGCAACACTGAAGGGATGGGCGGCAAATCGACCAACTAGTGACTACTAACGGGTTAAGTTTCATTGTGTCACATAGATTTTTCTGATACAATTTTCATTTCTTTATCATAAAAACCTTCTTAGAAAACAGCTCCTTTAATCACCGATCTATGAATTTTCATGATACTGAACTGGATTTTTATTTTTTATAAGGTATTCTATATTGTTGAGTATTAAACTACATCAAAGTTTTTTTTTTTTGCTACAGTCTATGCATGCACAGTAATAAATTATTTACTACAACTGTCCATATCTCTTTGAATATTAAATGTAATTTGTTTGAAACTATAGTATAATGATTTAGGCATATGTTGTCATGTTTTCTGAAAGTTTCATGAAATTTCAAAAAGAAAAAAAAAAACTTTAGTATTATAAAGCAAAAACTTGTGAAAAATTTTTGCATTTTTAATAAAACATTTATGACTCTTTAAATATTTGAGATAACCTCACAAAACTCTACACACATATAAAATACAACATTTATAACCACATGTAAAATTTGCAGATGAATGGATGCACTTCCATATACAGAGGAATCACAAATATTTTTCATTTTATTGCATTTGTTGTTCACCCCCTAAAGTTTTTCATGACAAAATCTTTGCTGGAAAATATGAGGAAAGACATGTTTTCCTTATTCCCAAAATTCAAGACCATCACATTAATTATTTTACGAGATATTCGACAAAAAGTAAAAAAATTAAAGTGTTTCCATTATTTTGTCGAACACCTGTTTATTGCATGTTAGTGATTGCTGCAAAATGGAATTCCACGCATTTTTAAGATTCATACATATCAAAGCAGCGATTTTTAAAAATTATTTTTATGTATGCAAAGTGTACATACATGCAAATATACTATTGCAGTGAAATGAAATGTTGTGCATTTTTTAGATTCATGCACATTGAGGGGTTTATATTTTACTTAATTTGTGTACATATTTAATAAAGAAATTATTTCTAATCAAAATTGCATATGGAAATACGAAATTATATACATATACATGAAATTGAGAAGATGAATGAAATCTTTGTAAGCCAGTACTATAAACTCAAAACGTGAAACACCATTGCTGGCCAAGGTGTAAGATACACAACCCCATTTGGTGCACTGTATTTGTAAGAGCGATAAACAGTCAGTGACTGTGTGCGTATTACTTTAAATGTTTTAGGGCGAATTATCAGACTTCATTCAATCCAGGCCGGGTCACAGCAGACCTATCAAAAATAATCTTAGCATAGAAAATAGCAGACTAAACGTAAACAAAAATTCAAAAGTGCATTTATATTAAGCAAATATATTTGAAAATGTAACTGAAAGCATAATAAAAAGAAGAAAGAAAGTAAAATATAATTATATATACCAGTCGTGGAAGAAATCTGCAAACAAAAGACATTTGCATTGTAATTCTCATATTAAAGCACTAAAGAAATAATCATTAAAAATTATTTTTTTTTAATTTTGAGAATGAAATACTAAATTTTCAAAAATTAGCGTTTTTTTTTTTTTTTTTTTTTTTTTTTTTTAATAAATATTTTAAACCTGTTTCGTTAAATAAACATTTTCCTAACACTCGCCGCTGGATCCATTACGATGTAAACAAATAGCAACATTTGGCACTAAAACACCGACTTATCGGCAAAAGAAAATCCTTTCAAAAGTATGATTGCGCATGCGTAAGATTAAATTTTAGCTTTTAATTTGTTCCGCTCTTTAAAGTCCTATTTCTACAGATAAACACTAGCGTCTCCATGACAGCCAAATAAACAAAAGAGAAGATCCATATTTATCTGAATTAAATACATAAACGATAAACTTTAAATAAAGAAGAAGTTTAGGCTCTGATGATTCGCTAAAAGTAATGCAGTTTGAATTGTTTTAAAGAAAAAGAATAGTATCAAGTGTACCTATGGTAAGAATTACATTTTTAAATGATACTTTCTCATTTTATTTCAGTTATTATTTTTTATTACAAATTAAAAGAAATCTTCAAGTTACTTCGTACAGAAGGTTTTGGCATGTCAAGTATAATCTATATTAATAAAATCAGTCTATATTAATAAAATCAGACTTTTGTCTGTAAATTTGTCAGAATCAAAAAATTTTGCGATATCTTCAAGTTTCACACACCATGAGAGCCGAAAATGACTTCAGAAAATTCTGTCTGTGTGTGTGTGTGTGTCATCGTGTCTGTGTATGCCTGTAACGCTACTTTTTTCCGGGTATCACGTGAGAATGGCTAGACGGAATTCAACAGCGCTCGGCAGGAATTTAGATCTTTATCCAACTTAAAATTATATCAAAAAACTTCTTCGAGATCCCCCCGTCCCTCTCCCCTGGGGAGTGGGGGGGGGAGGAAAGTCAAAAACGCATTTGTAAGCATAACTCGGCTCCAAATTATTTCACACCTTCACAGTAAAGAAATTGCAGATGGAAAGACTATACATGACTACAAATAAAACGTTATCTGCAATTTAGGAATTTTCGATTTTTAAGAGGAAGGGGGAAGGGAATCGGTTTTTGGCGGAAAATTTCGCAAATTCCTGATTTTTGAGTAGAACTCCACCAAAAATGGAACAAAGACGTTGAAAAAAGGCTAACTTTCTTAGGATATTTCCAAAAACACATTTTTTTTTTTTTTTTTTTTTTTTTTGGGGGGGGGGGGTTACGATTTCTTTTTTTTGGGGGGAGGGGAGGTTATGAGGGGTAAAAACGAGATACCCCTTTTAGCGTTAAATTTTTTCTGAGAAATCTATGGAAGCTGCGGTCACGAATTTTGGTTCTTGGATTGTTTAATGGATACATTAATGTAGCCAACACCTAAAGTAACGGGATTTATAAAAACTACCGCCGTCCCCCCCCCCTCCCTTAGGGGGAACAAAAGACAAAAACACCTTTGTAAGAATAACTCGGCTCTTAATTACTTCTCAATGAAGAAATTGCACATAGGGAGACTGCACATGAGCACAAATAAAACATTATCTGCGATTTAGGAAATTTCGAATTTGAAGGAGAGAGAGAAAATCGATTTTAGGCGCAGTTATAATTAATTAAATAGGTGTATTCTTTTTTAGTGTATATAATTACTGTGGCTCCTTTTCTGGGATACATAAAAGAATTTCGTACTATTACGGTCTATAGTCGGTATTTCTTAAAAGTGTATTTTAACATGGTTACATCTCGCTAAATATTATAAAATTTTATTAGAATTTTAAAAAAATGCTTTTCAGTGGAGAAGTGCTGGGATAGATTTGGTAATTCACTTACAGGGTTACACAAAATAATTCCGAAATGTTATGTAATCATTTTGCAAGAAATTTGATATAAGTATTTATGAATTACAGGGAATTAATACAAGAACTTTTTACTTTTAACAAAAAAACTTCGAAAAAAATCTTTTTTTTTTTTTTTTTTTAATTATTGTTACTGAGTGAATATGTATAGGAAAATATAGAAGAAAGTCTTGTGGTGGTCACAACATACTAGTTTTTGTTTGTAAAGCGATATAGAAAAGAGTTTCCTTTAAATATAGTGACCAGCGAAGCGAGAAAAGCCTTCGTTGATTCATTACCTTCATTGATTTCACATTCCGTCATTTTTGACGGGGTTATATACTAGTAAATAAATAAATAAATAAAAAATTATGATAATCAAATCTTCTCTCGGTAAAGATTTTACATATATAGTTTTGGAGCAAACTGAACCAATTGATACTAAGATGTAGCCATATAAGGAAAATCTCAGAAGGTGAGTAATGGAGATGTCCTCTTTCAAACGATATTCATAAAGTCAGCATTTTTTTTTTTTCCTCCCGCAATTGCTGTCTCATATATCAAGTTTAGTGCATTTATACGCTATAGAAGCTCAGATATACCCTTCCCGCGTGTAGGGAAAATTGTAACCTTATAGCGTCACCTGACTGTGAATATACACCAAATTAATTAAACATTCTTTTTTATAATGGCCATTTTATATATAAAGTTTGATGTATTTATAAGCGACAGAAACTAAGAAATTGTTTTCTGTGAACGGAGAAAATTGCAGCATAGCACCTCACCCACCTGTCAGCTGATATGCACCCAAAGTGAATCGACATACTTTTTCCTGGCATTTTACATCTTATATTTTGTGCAGTAATACGCCATAAATGCTGACATATAACTTTCCCATAAATGAGCACGGAGCACATGTAAACACACATGTAAGCAGCCTAGTAGCGCCACCTGTGGAATAATATGCATCAAAAGTTAATAGATACCAATTTATGTCAAAGTTCAACGAAATATAAGCTTCAACAAAGAAATAATAAACGTCTTGAACACCAAATTAAATAATAAACTAATAATTACTACTACTACTATTAATTGTAATATTTCATTCAGCGTTTAAGGCGTTTATTATTCCTGTGTTTATCTAGCGCTAAGTTCCTTGTCAATATTAAATATAAAGTTTTAGAAAATTCTGTGCAGGTTAAAAGGGTTAAGAATTAATAACTTTTCACAAAACACTGGCGCGAAGGATCAGCAATTTGAAAGAGAGATGTCACGTTCGAACCCAAACCACACGCATCAGTTTAGCCATTTGGAATTTCCCGTATTTTACCATGTTTTTATTAATTTCTATTCTTGTTTGTTTGTTTGTTTGTCCGGTAATAATCTTGCAATCTATTTTTAACTAACTTCCCTACTAGCTAGACATCTGAAACTTTCACAGTAGCTCAGAACCCGGTGACAACACAATACTTCGAAGTCAGATTTTCGAATAGTTTTATTTTAATTAATTAAAATATGAAAATGGTAAGCTCCTAATAGCAATAAAAAATAGTCATTAAAATATTAGCTATAATTTAATTTTTGGAAAAAAAAAAAAAAAAGTACGAGTTCATTTTCTTTCGACATAAAAATAAATACATTTAATTAAATGTGAGCGTTAGTTCATGATGCAAATATATGTTGTTCGGAAAGGATTAATATTTTATTTTTAAAACCATTTTTTTTTTTTAATTCAAATTTCCCCTTAACTCTTTAACCAATCACATTAGAACGTCCATTTCTTGAATAACGATAATAAGGATTTTCTCGCCAAAAGTCGCCAAGGGTAACTAAAAAAGTCGCCAAATTTGGCGCCAAATCCATTACCTGCCTATTGGAGCTTTTTAATACGTTTTAAAGGGAAGATTAAGCTATTTTAACGCGAAAAAGAGCTGAAAATACAGAAAATTGACATTTTATTAACTTACTAAGCCTCTTTGAAAGAATTTATACAAAAATAAGTACAATTATTTACAATTTCGTAACAATACGCATTGATAATGTACTAATGTAGTTAGTTCTATAGCTATGATTCAACAGAAATTTTAAAAACATGGTTCATAAAAAGTTTTTTATCTTATAATTATTTCTAAGAAACTTGTGTGAATATACAGACTAGAAGCACTCGAGGGAAAAAAAAAATTCTTGGAGGGTATTTTTTTCATATATTGATGCTGCTGGTGCACAAATTGCAATTCTTTAATTACTACTAGCTTGGGGAATAAAATATTACCATTGTTTCAAAAGATTTGTAAATTGTTTACTGTTGAAAATCCTTAAAAAATTGCTTCTTCATAAATTCAGCTAATTAAAAAACAATTTAACTCATTTTTTTAACACGCTTATATTAGCTTCACCTGTATGTATGTATGTATGTTTGTTTGTAACTTCTCTGGGAGCAAAACGTGATTGCACAAAATCCTTCATATCTCAAACAAAAAAATCTGGAGTGACTCCACTCGACTTTCCGAACATTGAGTATCTAACAGTTTTGTAGATAAAATAAAGAAAGAGGAGTTGCTAAACAAACAAAAAAGAGAAAACCATAACAGAGTGTTTCAGTATTTTTCTCCCTATATCACACGAGGTTTTATTTAACGCTACTGAACTTTGAGCCCTTAGATCATAATGATAAAGAATTTTTCGTTGTGTCCAGTGTCCTTGTAAAAATCTATAAATGCTAGATTCACCAAAATGCTTATAGTTAGTGCAACAGTGATTTATAATATTCATACAAATTTTCAGCTCAATTGAATAAGGCGTTTAGATGCTATCGCTGGTCTCATAGGCCATAAAGATAAATAATTTTTCTTTGTGTCCCTGTAAAAAAACTGTAAGTGCTAGATTCACGAAAATCTATACAGTTGGTTCAAATGTGACCTATAACATGTGTACAAATTCTTTGCTGAGATTAATAAGGCGTTTAGACGCTATCACACTTTTAAAAATTTGGCAAAGAATTTTTCTTTGTGTCCCTGTAAAAAAACTATAAGCGCTAGATTCTCCAAAATCTATACAGATTGAGTATCTGTGACCTATAATATGTGTATAAAGTTTTTGCTCAATTGAATAAGGGCGTTTAAATGCTATCGCACTTTTAAGATTTTGGTCCCTTGGCCATAATGATAAAGAAATTTTCTTTGTGTCCCTGTAAAAAAACTATAAGTGCTAGATTTACCAAAATCTATAGGGTTCGTACTATGGTGACTTACAATATACGTACTAACTTTCATCTTATTCGAACAAAGCGTTTAGACGCTAGCGTGTTCACTCACAGACATACACACATACATACACACATGCATACACACATACATACACACACACATACATACATCATCGTAAAAATAGTGAAAACGGACTCGTTGGACCTCGAAACGTACAGAAACATCAAAATTTCGAATTCGGATTTTTGACATGATTACAATACTTTCCTCACTATAGTGTTCGGAAAGTAAAAACAGATATCCGTAAAATTTTTGCTTTGAAATATAGCTAATACAAATGTCTCAAAATCGGTTTCTGGAATTTTTGAAATTCGGTCCCCAAGGGGGTCGGGGGGAGGGGGGTAAAACGTGATTTCACATGCGTAAAACGTGATTTCGCATAATCCTATATATCCCAAACAAAAAAAAATAGATATACGTGAAATTTTTGCTAACAAAATATAGCTAAGGCAACTATCTAAAAACCAATTTCTGGAATTTTAGAAATTCAGCCCCCAGGTGGGGCAGCAAGGGGGGGGGGCTATGGAGCAAAAACAAATAGAAATACAGTTAGTTCGTTGAATACTGGTACACATAGGTTTTAAAGTTCTGCAAGTCGAATGGGGATATTTTCGATTGTGTAAAGTTATTAGGAGGGGCAACAGGGGGGGGGGGAAGGGAGGGGGGGGGGGGCAAAAAAATAAAAATAGTGTCAGATCGTTCAAAATTGGTACATAGAGGTTTTCGATACTTACAAATCGATTGCGGATATTTTTGAATTTGTAAAATTATTAGGAGGGGCGGGTAGGGGGGGCTATGGGGCAAAAACAAATAGAAATACAGTTAGGTCGTTCAAAATTGGTACAGATAGATTTAACAGGCCTGCAAGTCGAATGGGTATATTTTCGATTGTGTAAAGTTATTAGGAGGGGCAAGAAATGGGGGAAGGGAGGGGGGGCAAAAAAATAAAAATAGTGTCAGATCGTTCAAAATTGGTACATAGAGGTTTTCGATACTTACAAATCGATTGCGGATATTTTTGAATTTGTAAAATTATTAGGAGGGGCAAGAAGGGGGGAAAATGAAAATAGTGTCAGATCGTTCAAAATTGGTACATAGAGGTTTTCGATACTTACAAATCGATTGCGGATATTTTTGAATTTGTAAAATTATTAGGAGGGGCGGGTAGGGGGATGAGGGGGTAAGGGGGGGCTATGGGGCAAAAACAAATAGAAATGCAGTTGGGCCGTTCAAAATTGGTACAGATAGATTTAAGAGGCCTGCAAGTCGAATGGGGATATTTTCGATTGTGTAAAGTTATTAGGAGGGGCAAGAAGTGGGGGCGGGGAGGGGGGAGGCATAAAAATAAAAATAGTGTCAGATCGTTCAAAATTGGTACATAGAGGTTTTCGATACTTACAAATCGATTGCGGATATTTTTGAATTTGTAAAATTATTAGGAGGGGCGGGTAGGGGGGTGGGGCGGTAAGGGGGGTCTATGGAGCAAAAACAAATAGAAATACAGTTAGGCTGTTGAAAATTGGTACAGATAAGTTTTAAAGGTCTGCAAGTCGAATGGGGATATTTTCGATTGTGTAAAGTTATTAGGAGGGGCAAGAAGGGGGGGGCAAAAAAATAAAATTAGTGTCAGATTGTTCAAAATTGGTACATAGAGGTTTTCGATACTTACAAATCGATTGCGGATATTTTTGAATTTGTAAAATTATTAGGAGGGGCGGGTAGGGGGGTGAGGGGGTAAGGGGGGGCTATGGGGCAAAAACAAATAGAAATACAGTTAGGCCGTTCAAAATTGGTACAGATAGATTTAAGAGGCCTACAAGTCGAATGGGGATATTTTCGATTGTGTGTAAATATTTTAACCAAAAACTTACATACTGTAGCTATTTATGTGATAAATAATAAAATAATAAATATAGTTTAAAATATAGTTCAAAAAGCATGATTTCATAGCACATCGAACTAAAAAGTGAAAAATAATTCTTAATATAAGCTGAAAACAATAATGAACAAAAAATACTAGTATAATTGTGAAAAAAGCGTGGGTTGCTCGATATACGAAAAATATGGCACAAAGCACCCCACCCTTTTTTCACAATTATACTAGTATTTTTCGTTCATTATTGTTTTCAGCTTATATTAAGAATTATTTTTCACTTTTTAGTTTGATGTGCTTTAAAAGCGTGTTTTTTAGTTTTTTTAAACTATATTTATTTTTTTCCTTTTATTATAAATAAAAATTATGGCGGAAAATTAATACATAATTGATGTTGACACAGTAAACCGACGGCACCTTTTAGAACATCAATTAAATTTTATTTCTTATTAAATCGCATACCAATCTTTAATAATAATAATCTGTATATATATATAAATTACGTGTCACGATGTTTGTCCGGGGTAAACTCCTAAACTAAGGAACCGATTTTAATGAAATTTTGCACACTGTGTGCAGTTTGGTCCAACTTGAGAGATAGGATAGTTTTTATCTCAATTTATTGTCACAATATTGTTTTATTGCAATTATTTGTTAATTATAGACCTTTATTAAAGTTGCTCCAAAATATCTGTGAGTTCCATTAATTTAATTGTTGCCAAAAAAAAAAAAAAAAATACGAGTTCATTTTCTTTCGACATAAAAATAAATACATTTAATCAAACGTGAACGTTAAAAAATTATAAAAAGTTAAATTATGCATCTCACGAAAATTGACGTCATAATCAATTTAAAGATTTTATACACATTGATAAAGTACTAATGTAGTTCTATCATAGATATAGTAATATATATAGATCTCTCATCCCCATGTTATCGTACAAAGATTTTTGATCACGAAAAAAAAAAAAAAAAGAAAAGAAAGAAAGAAATATGAATTTGAAACTGTATCTGGAGTCTTCCATTCCCCTTTAGCAAATAAATTATTCATAAATTTTATTTGCTAAAATATTAGTATGTATTCCCGTGTGTATTCACTCGGGGAAAGACGGCCATATTTTGGTAAAAACGTCATCTTTTCCCAAATGAAAAGGAATAACTTTTTTCTCCCCAATGATCACTCTATTCTATATATGCTATACTATATCTATGAGTTCTATACGCAAGCGAAGTGTGACTCACTGACCGTCTGTGCAGCCAAGAAAAAGATTTCCTATGTTAATTGTCCACTGGATTTTTTGTAAGAAATTATTAAAAATCGAGGAAATTTATTTCCCGATTTTAATCCTTATATTTGGGTATAGATATGTATTAGTTATCGCGGGTGTTAGATTGAATAATTTTGCTGTCAAATTGACAAAATTTTAATTTTAAATTTCAAAACTCTGTCGCCCTTGGCTTTTTTATTATTATTATTATTTGGCGATCAAAAGCGTAACACGAAAATATACATGCCAGATGTATGCATTGTACGAAATGTAATATGTATTATTCATTGTACGTATGTATGACATGTAATATGTATTGTACGAAATATTGTTTCATATTATTCATTACTCTTTTAATATAAGTTGTTAAAATAACCATGATTTTTGAAAGGAATTAAATATTTTCGCCAGATAATTTGGCGATATTCTTTTTTTTTCCGCCAAGGATGACAGAAATGAAATCTATTCCGCTGCAAAATATTAGTATCTTACATCAGATATTTTATTCAGATATTTGAAAACAAATTTGACTTCAAACTATGATAGAATATTTATCATTTTCCTTTTAATTAGTATATTAAAATTTAAAAGCATGGTATATAAAAAGTTTTTTTTTTTTTTTTTTTTTTTTTTTTTTTTTTTTTTTCTTATAACTAGCAGGCTTTGCCCGCTTCGCTGGTCACTAAATTTAAAGGAAACTCTTTTCTATATAGCTTTATAAAAATAAAATAAAATACTAAAATTGCTCAAAAGCTCGCTTCGGATCCCTGCTGCCTTCGGTAGCGATTTGGTCATCCGCTAAAACTCGGGCGCTTGTCCCTATTACCTGAGACAATGGTTTACCAATAGGCTTGCATTAAGTCCTTATTAGATAACAGTTTCGAAATAGATAGTATCGAAAAAAAAATGATGTATCCCCTTTATATTTGAATCCCAGTTACATATGAACAACACTATACGTGGTGCACATAATATTTGCTTTTACGTTATTTCCTATGTTTATTTTGTTTATCCCTGATCAACCATAAAAATGATAACAATTTCACGCTAAATATTATAATATGCTATGACCGGCTACGTCTGTTGCATGAGACAATTAATTTTTTGTGGTTATTAGTATTCATGGTTTGTAAGCATGATCATAGTACCGCCTTAATATAGCTCTCTTTGGCGACTTTTGAATTTTTGTCACCATTTTAGATTTTATCCCTTGTAAAAATAAGACTTAATACCTTGTAACAATATGCTATGAGCGCTATTTCTGACATATTTTAGACAACTAAACTTTTAATGGTTATATATATTTCCCATTAAGCATATTTTTATTTTCATTTATTTATTTAAATATTGATGAAATTTGAACTTCAATTTGGTCTAGTGTTGTACAGGCTGTATACTACACGTTTGTGTTTGTGAAAGAAAATTTATAAAATACATACATTAGTTAATTTTAAAAAATCTAATTGTCCGATCGATAAGCTGTTTAATCCGTTGGATTCACAAAAATTGCATCTTTCATTTGGTATCTTATTTGTAACGATACGACTGATATTTCTAATTTTTTTAATTTACTTTCCTCATTTTAAATACATGTAATTTTTATTGTTCACGTTTTTTTTTTTTTTTTCCGTCGAAAAAATAATGATAATTTTTTTGGCAACAATTAAATTAAGGAATAAAATTAAATATTTTAAATAAATGTAATTTTTATTGTTCACGTTTTTTTTTTTTTTTTTCTGTCCAAAAAAGAATAATTTTTTTTGGCAACAATTAAATTAAGGATTAAAATTAAATGGCCAATTTATCAGTTATTAGAAGGTTTTTATTTTAACATTTTGATTAATTAAAAGAAAACTAAAACAAAATTCGAAAATCCGGCTTCGAGGTGCATCAGGGGAGGTCATTACGAATCAACATGCAAATTTTTGTAGCTCAGCCATCAGCCGTTAGGAACACACCTAAACTTTATTGCATAGCAATAAAGTTCAAATTAACTCTAGAAAACGTTTGTATGGGAAATAGAAAAGGGCTGTTTTTAGGGTTTTCCCGGAAATTATTCGATTTTTTCTCGCCTTTTAAACCTTCCCTAGACCTCCACGAACATTTCAAGACTAAGATAAGATAAATCCGTTCAGCCGTTCTCGAGTTTTAGTGAGACTAACGAACAGCAATTCATTTTTATATATATAGATTATTCTTATCTTAATCCTCAATGTTTCCCATCTTTATTAACTTGAATTTACTATTAAAATTTTAACATACTCAAAAACTTCTCATCACTTCGTTAAAATACACTAAACTTTTCCAAAATCTTTTTCTATTTAAAATGATACATGTATTTACTTTAAATGTCCAATATTTCATAAGATTTCCAATTTTAAAGTTTTAAAATATTTATCAAATTTACTTATTTTTCTGGTTTAGCCTTATTGTTTTCCTTTTTATAACTACAGCTGTTGCCCTCTTTAAAATATTTAAAATGATGAGGTCATTTTATAGTAAAATTATCCATTATAGCATATATTATATTTCACTCCTCCATAAAAATTGATTTTAAAATCGTCTGTTTCTTTTATACTTTTATTTTAATAGAATTTAATTTAAGGTCATTGTGCCTAAATGCGACATGATTTTTGGTAAGTTTATCGCATTTAGGAAACTTATGACATTTTAGTAAACAAATAATTATAAAAAGAAAGAAAAAATGGTTGAATATTATACTCATAGTTCTAAACTAGTGTTTTGTGTCATTTTTTTTCAAGAAATTAAAAAAATATCAGTAATTTATGAAAATATATACCAGCGTCGCATTTAGGAAATTTTTGTCGCATTTAAGGTACTATGTCCTAAATGCGATGTTCAAACTCCCTAAATGCGATAATGCATTTAATGCATGGGAGTTACTTTAATGTTATTAACATTTTCCAAAGAAGGTTGAAAACTGTTATTAACACTTTCCAACAAGGTTGAAAAGTGTTTATGACTTCGGTTTGTCTGTCTGTCTGTCTGTCCGTCCTTCTGTCTGTCCACACTCTAACTCCCGTAAATATTTATGGAATTTCTTGAAACTAATATATGTTATTCAAGATCACTATTGGACGTTCCCTATTGAAAATGGAGTTTATAACTCTACTAGTTTGTGTACAGGGACACCCGAAAGTATTTCAAAGCATTTGTGTTCTATGAGAGGTATTTCTACAAACCATATTTTCCTACCTTTACTGTAGACATATTTTAATGAAATTGAAAGACGTTATTAAAGTTTACTATAGGATGTTTTCTGTGTAAAATGGAGGAAATATCACCATCGGTTTATGTACAGGGACACTCAAAAGTATTCCAAAGCATCGCGTTCTATGAGAGATATTTCTATAAATCAAATTTTAATAACTTTACTTTCCACGAAGTTTTTGGAAATTTAAATATGATATTTATATGCACAAAAGAATGCTTTGCACAGAATATAGCATGATTAGCATTAGATTTACAGGGTGGCACAAAAATATACAGTTACATTAACAGCTATTAAAAAAAATGGCTAGAATTGTACTTTCGTTTACGTTAAGCGTTTTTAACACAGTCTAACATTTTTTAAGGGTGAATATGATACCTTGACTGGTTTGTGTACAGGGACACCCAAAAGTATTTCAAAGCATTGTGTTCTATGAGAGGTATTTCTATAAACCATATTTTCATACCTTTACTGCAGACATATTTTAATGAAATTGAAATATGTTATTCAAGATCACTATCGGGCGTTCCCTATTGAAAATGGAGTTTATACCTCTACTGGTTTGTGCACAGGACACCCAAAAGCATTCGAAAGCATTGTGTTCTATGAGAGGTATTTCTATAAACCATATTTTCATACCTTTACTGTAGACATATCTTAATGAAATTGAAATATGTTATTCAAATTCCCTATTGGATGTTTCCTGTATAAAATGGAGGAAATACCACCACCGATTTATATACAGGGACACTCAAAAGTATTCCAAAGCATTGCGTTCTATTAGAGATATTTCTATAAATCAAATTTTAATAACTTTACTTTCCACGAAGTTTTTGGAAATTTAAATATGGTATTTATATGCACAAAAGAATGCTTTGCACAGAATATAGCATGATTAGCATTAGATTTACAGGGTGGCACAAAAATATCCAGTTACATTAACAGCTATTTAAAAAAATGGCTAGAATTGTACTTTCGTTTACGTTAAGCGTTTTTAACACATTCTAACATTTTTTAAGGGTGAATATGATACCTCTACTGGTTTGTGTACAGGGACACCCGAAAGTATTTCAAAGCATTGTATTCTATGAGTGTATTTCTATAAACCATATATTCATACCTTTACTGTAGACATATTTTAATGAAATTGAAATATGTTATTCAAGATCATTATCGGGCGTTCCCTATTGAAAATGGAGTTTATACCTCTACTGGTTTGTGCACAGGACTCCCAAAAGCATTCGAAAGCATTGTGTTCTATGAGAGGTATTTCTATAAACCATATTTTCATACCTTTACTGTAGACATATCTTAATGAAATTGAAATATGTTATTCAAATTCCCTATTGGATATTTCCTGTATAAAATGGAGGAAATACCACCACCGATTTATATACAGGGACACTCAAAAGTATTCCAAAGCATTGCGTTCTATTAGAGATATTTCTATAAATAAAATTTTAATAATTTTACTTTCCCCGAAGTTTTTGAAAATTTAAATATGGTATTTATATGCACAAAAGTATGCTTTGCACAGAATACAGCATGACTAGCATTAGATTTACAGGGTGGCACAAAAATATCCAGTTACATTAAGAGCTATTAAAAAAAATGGCTAGAATTGTACTTTCGTTTACGTTAAGCGTTTTTAACACATTCTAATATTTTTTAAGGGTGAATATGATTTCAGTTTTGTGTATCTGCCTGTCCGCCTGTTTGTCTGCCTGTCTGTCTGTCCAAACTCTAAATCTCATAAATATTTATGGAATTTCTTCAAAGTGATATATGTTATTCAAGTTCACTGTCGGATGTTCCCTATTTAAAATGGAGTTTATACCTATACTGGTTTATGTATACGGACTCCCTGAAGCATTCCAAAGCATTGTGCTCTATGAGAGGTATTTCTATTGGTTTTACTGTAGACATATCTCAATTAAATTGAAATATGTTATTCAAGTTCACTACTGGATGTTTCTTGTATAAAATGGCGGAATACCACCGCCGATTTTTGTACAGGGACAGTTAAAAGTATTCCAAAGCATTGCGTTCTATGAGAGATATTTCTATAAATGAAATTTTAATAACTTTACTTTCCACGAAGTTTTAGGAAATTGAAATATGTTATTTATATGCAGAAAAAAATGCTTTGCATAGAATACAGCATGATTAGCATTAGGTTTACAGGATGACACAAAAATATCCATTTCTATTAAGAGCTACTTATAAAACAATTATAGAATTGCACTTTCGTTTACATTAAGCGTTTTTAACACTTTCTAACATTTTTAAGTGTGAATATGATTTCAGTTTGTGTATCTGTCCGTCTGTCTGCCCGCGCTCTAACTCCTGTAAATATTTATGGAATTTCTCGAAACTGATATATTTTATTAATGTTTACTATCGGATGTACCATATTGAAAATGGAGTGAATATCTTTTCTGGTTTGTGTACAGGGATAACCAAAAGCATTCGAAAGCATTGTGTTTTATGAGTGTTATTTTTATAAACATTATCCCTATAGAATGTTCCCCTTTCAAAACGACATAAATAGATCCTGTACAACTAGTTTGTTCACAGGGACAAAAAAAAAAAAAAAAAAAAAAGAAAAATGCCAATGCATTACGGTTTAGGACAGAATTTTTTGAAAGTTAAGTCTTTCTACTGCAAAAATCATAAAAATATTGAAATGTATTGTTAATATTCTAAAATAATATTTTGTATAGAATATGGTATGATTAACTTTCTGATTTAAAGGGCTAGACTAAAATATTCAGAGAGATCAAAAGCTGTAATTATAATTTAATGGCTGCATTTTATTTTGCGTTAAGCCTTTTTAACTCTTTCCAAAATGCCTAAGAGTAATTTTAAAATCAGTTAGTCTATCTGTATATTTTTCAGTCCTTCTGTCTGTTGTGTGATAATGTTGTAAAGTTTGCGTTGACGCAAACTCCATCTTAACTTAATTAGATCACTAAATGGATAAGTAAGAGAACACAAAACTTGAATTAACAATAACTAAAGTTTATTTGAGCAGATTAATGGGGAGGGTGGCCTGACAATTAAACTAGCTCAGTCAGTGTATTACTCAATCAAAATATATATATCAACAATTAAATTAGATTATCTTAAATATCTCACCACAGCAAGCAATTGAAGGTGTAGCGACACGTTGCACTCGTAACTCCACTGCTGCGACTTCACTTTCGATCAGAGGATTCCCTACAGATCGAAATTCACTTTCACGAGCGCTAGCAAGTACTCGTACTAACACTCATCATGACTTATTCCTCACTCATCTAAATTTCTACTACTCAATATTCGCCGAAGTAAGGCTTTCAACAATCCACTATAATACTCCAATATTCACACTATAATATGCTCCGACATCCACTATAATATCCTCCAACATCCACTATAATATTCTCCAACATCCACTCCCATCTACTAAAACCATCGCCATTTTATACTTCTTCCTACATCCTCCTCTCTCTTCATTTCAATCCGTCCTTTTAAAATCACTTCTAATTTATCTAACATTCAAAATCTAAGTCTTTCATTGCAGCACCTTGCCGACACAAAGCTAACTCGACCTCAACTTTCGCCGAGTCACTGGCGACGAAGCGATTTTAACCGTCCCCACTTTCTACTTTGCTGGATCCAGCTTAATTAAAACAATTGTGGTGACGTTCTGACGTCTCAACCTCACAACGTAGGCAAAGAATATTAAAAGTTATTCGATACAACAATTACGTACAGTTGGAAGGTGTTACTAATCAATAGGTACTGCATGATTTTTCTTTCTTGTTTAAGTCTTAACGTGTTTTCAATTTCTGTATCTATGTGCCCGAATCTCCATTTGTCTATCTGTCCGTGTACCGCACTTAGCGTTCGGAAATATTTTCTGAATTTTTAAAAAAATATATATGTTGTTCATATTCACTATTGAATGTTCCCAAATAAAAAGGGCATTAATAGGTACTGTACAACATGTTTATGTACAGGAACGCGCAAAAAATGCCAATGCGTTGCATTTTAGGACATACATTTTTATAATTTACATTTAAAGAACTTTCATACTGTACTTTCAACTGTAAAATCATAAAGAAATTGGCATTTATTGTTAATTTGCTAAAATAATGTTTTGTATAAAATATGATTTTGTTAACCTTCAAATTTACAGGGCTACACTGAAATTTTCAGATAGATTAAGGGCTGGAATTACAATCGAAGGGCGACGGTTTCTTTTGTGTTAAGCATTTTTAACACTTTCAAACAGTGTTTAAGAATGATTAGGAATTCAATTAGTCTGTCTGTATGCCTTTCAGAACTACTGTTTGTTTGTTGTGTGATAACTTAGGCACAGAACTTTCAAAGTTATAAGATACAACAATTACGTGCAATTGGAAAGTGTTAATAATCATTGCGTAATGCATGATTTTTCGTTCTTTTTTTATAGTTTATAAAATACTTAATACCACATAACTATTTCAAGATAAAATGTTGTGTAACTCTCTGACTTTAACAGTGTGTGTAACTCTTCCTTTTTATTAACAGTGTGTGGAACTTTGTGTCTAAATCTGCTGTTTGTTAACAGTGTGTAGCTCTTCTTTTTTTTAACAGTGTGCGTGTAATTCTGTGTGTATTGTTGAACTTTTCTAACAGTGTACGTAACGCTATGTGAAACTGTCACTGTGTGTGCAACCCTGTATGCAATTAACAGTGTGTGTGTAGCTCTTCTTTCTTTTTAACAGTGTGTGTAACTCCATGTGTAATTTTGTTTTTTATTAACAGTTTTTTTTAACATTGTGTGTGTAACACTGTGTGTATCGCTGATTTTTAGCAAACAACGTGTGTAATTTTACTAACAGTGTGTGTAACCCTGTACGTAATTAAAAGTGTGTGTGCAACTCTGCCTTCTTATTAACTCTGTGTGTGTAACTCTGTATGTAACTCTTTATTAACAGCGCCTTTTTATTAACAGTGCATGTAACTCTGTGTATAATCCTGCCTTTTTATTAGCAGTGTGTGTAATTCAATGTTCAATTCTTTTTTTTTTTTTTTTTTTTTGAACAATGTGTGTAACTTTTCGTGTATCACTGATTTTTTGCTGTGTATAATTCCGCCTTTGTATTAACAGTGTGTGTAACTCCGTATGTAAATCTCTTTTTTTTTTTTTTTTTTTTTTTTTTGACAATGTGTGTAACGCTGTGTGTACCGCTAATTTTTTGCTAACAGTGTGTGTGTAACTCTGCATTTTTATTAACAGTTTGTGTGTAATTGTGTGTAATTGTGTGTAATTGTGTGTGTAACTCAGCATTTTTATTAACAGTTTGTGTGTAATTGTGTGTGTAACTTTGCCTTTTTATAACAGAGTGTGTAACTCCGTGTTTAACTCTTCTTTTCTGAGTAGTGTATGTGTAACTCTGATTCCATGAATATTTATGGGAGAGAGAGCACGGACAGACAGACAGACAAACCTAAGTCATTAACACTTTTCAACTTTATTGGAAAGTGTTAAAAACATTTAGAAAGTGATAAAAACGCTTATTGTAAACGAAAATGCAATTCAATCAATTTTCCAATAATACCTCTTAATGTATCTGAATATTTTTGTGTAGCCCTGTAAATATAATGCTAATAATATTATATTTTATGGAAGGCATTCTTTTGTGCATATGAATAATATATATATATATATATATATATATATATATATATATTTACGACTTGTGCAAAGTAAAATCATTAAAATTTGGTGCTTAGAAATACCTTCCGTAGAACGCAATGCTTTTAAATACTTTCGGATGTCCCTGTATACAAACCAGTGATGGTATTTACTTCAATTTACATGGGGAATATCCGGAAGTGGACTTAAATGATATATTTCAATTTCATTAAAATTTCTTTAAAGTAAACGTATCAAAATACGGTTTGGAATCTATCATGGAACACAGAGCTTTGGAAAATTTTGGTGTCCCTGTAGACAAATCAGAAGAGGAATTCCCTCCATTTTCAATAGGGAACATCCGATAGTGAACTTGAATACGATATATCAGCTTCAAGAAATTCCATGAAAATTTACAGGAGTTCGACTGCGGACAGACAGACAAACCGAAGTCATTGACACTTTTCAACCTTGCTGGAAAGTGTTAAAAAAAGAACGAAAAATCATGCAGTACGCACTGGTTATTAATACTCTCCAATTGTACGTGCTTGTTGTATCGTATAACTTTCAATATTCTTTGCCTGCATTATCAAACAAAAGAGAGAAGCATAGAAAAATATACAAATTGACTAATTCAATTTAAAACCGCTCTCAGACATCGTTGAAGAAAGTTAAAAAGGCTTAATGCAAAAGAAAATCCAGCCGTTAGATTATAATTGCTTCCCTTAATGTATTTGAATATTTTATTGTAGTCCTGTAAATCTGAAGGTTGATCATATCATATTCTATACAAAACATTATTTTAGAATATTAAAATACATTTCAATTTATTTATAATTTTTACAGTAGAAAGTTATTTAGATGTGATTTATAAAAATGTCTGTCCTAAAACGCAAAGCATTGGAAGTTCCCTGTACACAAACACGTTGTGTAGGACATATTAATGGCATTTTAAATAGGAAACATTCCATAGTGAACTTTAATAACATATATCAATTTTTCAAAATTCTGAAAATATTTAAGAACTCTCGGGACGAGAGCCAGATAGAAAGACAGACAATCGGACAGAAAGAGAACGAAATTAAAATCATATTCGCGGTTAAAAATTGTTAGAAAGTGTTAAAAATGCTTATTGTAAAAGAAAATGCAATTACAGCAAATTTTTATTAATAGCTCATAATGTAACTTAATATTTTTATGTGGCCCTGTAAGATTAATACTAATCATACTGTATTTATAAAAAGCATTCCTTTTTGCATATGAATAACATTTTTCAATTTCATTAAGATTTATGCAAAGTAAAGTTATTAAAATTTGGTTTGCAGAAATACCTCTCATACACGCAATACTTGTAAGTCTCCCTGTACACAAAACAGTGGTAATATTTTCTCCATTTCACATAGGAAACATCCGATAGCGAACTTAAATAACATATTTCAATTTCATTAAGATTTGTGTAAAGTAACGGTATTAAAATATGGTTTATAGAAATGCCTCTCATAGAAAAAAAAATAGTTTGCAGTACTTTCCGATGCCCCTGTACACAAATCAGTAGAGTTATTCACTCCATTTTTAATAGGGGACATCAGATAGTGAACTTGAAAAACATATATTAGTTTCAAGATATTCCATGAATATTTACCGGAGTTAGGGCGCCGAAAGACAGACAGATGGGCAGACAAACAGATACACAGATACACAAATTGAAATTATATTCGCACTTAAAAATTGTTAGAAAATGTTAAAAACGCTTAATGTAAACGAAAGTGCAATTCCAGCAAACTTTTCTTAATAGCTCTTTATGTATCTGAATATTTTTTTGTTGCTCTGTAAAACTAATACTAAACATACTATATTCTATAGAAAGCAGTCTTTTGTGCATATGAATAAAACATTTCAGTTTCATTAAGCTTTGTGGAAAGTAAAGTTATCAAAATTTGGTTTATAGAAATACTTCTCATATAACGCAATGCTTTGGTATGCTTTCAAGTGTCTCTGTGCCCAAACCAGTGGTGATATTTACTCCATTTAATATATAAAACATCCGATAGTGAACTTGAATGACATTTCTCAATTTCATTAAGGTTTGTGTACAGTAAAGGTATTAAAATATGGTTTATAGAAATATCTCTCATAGAACACAATGCTTTGTAAAAGGTTTGGGTGCCTCTGTACACAAACCAGTAGAGATATTAACGCCTTTTTCAGTAGGGAACATCCGATAGTGAACATAAATAACATATATCAGTTTCAAGAAATTACATAAATATTTACTGGAGCTAGAGCGCGGACAGACGAACAGACAGATACTTAAATTGAAATTATATTCACAGATTAAAATTGTTAGACAATGTTAAAAACTCATAATGTAAACGAAATTGAAATTATAGCAAATTTTTATGAACAGCTCTTAATGTAACTGAATATTTTTGTGTGGCCCTGTAAATGTAATGCTAATCATGCTATATTCTATGCAAAGCATTCTTTTGTGCATATGAATAACATATTTCAATTTCATTAAACTTTGTGGAAAGTAAAGTTATTAAAATTCGGTTTATAGAAATACCTCTCATAGAACGCAATGCTTTGGAGTACTTTCGAGTGTCCCTGTGTACAAACTAGTGGTGGTATTTATTCCATTTTATATATGAAACATCCGATAGTGAACTTGAATAACATGATTTAATTTCACTAAGATTTGTATACAGTTAAGGTATTAAATATGGTTTACAGCAATACCTCTCATAGAACACAGTGCTTTGGAATACTTTCGTGTGTCCCTACAGGAATTAGAGCGCGGACAGACAGACAGACAGACGGACAGAGGGACAGACAAGCCTAAGTCACTTTTAAACCTTGTTGGAAAGTGTTAAAAAGGAAAAAATGCTTAAACTTCCCTTAATATATCAACTGTAAAAATTGCCGCATTTAAGGGATAAAATTTGTCGCATTTAGGAAAATGGTGTAAACAGACCCTTAAATGCGATAAAAATTTTTAACCCCTCTTTTTAAAAAAATGTAGCATTTTTTTTTATTTTCTTCTGGTAGGTATAAAAGGTATTCAAGCACATGACGTAACAGTGGTTATTTGACCTTGAAAGATTAAAGGATAAAATTACAGTTACTATTTGAAAATTTTTCATCGCAATTAGGAAAAGACGTCGGAAAGCCATAATGGACAATGTTTACTGCAAAAGAAAATTCTACTAGAAAAAACCTTTAAAATTTAATGAAAAGTTTCGCGAACCGTTCTTGAAATGTGTATGTTCCATTATGATTTATAAGTTTGTGATTTAAGCATTTAGATTTTGAGTAGAAGAACTTTGTCGCATTTATGGGTTATCGCATTTAGGCACAATGACCTTATATATTAGTCATTTTAGCAATTTTATCCAAAGTAGCATTAGAAATAATATATATCACTTCTCCATTAAAATTTATAGGACCCTACAATAAAATTAATTTGTGCTTAATATCAACACTACGAAAATTTTTATCAATCGCTTCCAAATTTTGACCTAAGTTTCAAATCTCAACCCTGTGGGTTTTTACATCGGCTACAACGTTTTCGTCTTTGTTCGTAAATAATAATTTGACTGTACTAAATAATTTACAGCCGTATAATTCAACGTATAACTTAGTCACAGCAACGCGTGGCCGGGTCTGCTAGTAATAATAATAAAAACGCATTTTACAATATGCAAGCTGAATTATTTATAGATGATATTTGAATTTTGCAATCGCACAATCGCTTAGAAATATTTAATTCTGTTCATATTTTGAGAAGTAAAAAAAAACTAGTATGTTGTGGCCACCACAAGACTTTCTTCTATATTTTCCTATATACATATTCAATCAGTAACAATAAAAAAAAAAAAAATACGATTTTTTTTCTAAGTTCTTTTTTTGTTAAAAGTAATACATATTCAACCAGTAACAATATTAAAAAAAAAAAAAAAAAATTCTAAGTTTTTACTTTTTTCTATATGTAATATAGAGAAAGTATTGGATTCGCGAAAATTTTCGACCTCCGTTTTTTGACGGATCTACACGTTTTGGGATGTCCTGAACACGAATTGATAGTTTTTGAAAATGTCTGTCTGTGTGTCTGTCTTTCTGTCTGTCTGTGCGTCTGTCTGTCTGTCTGTGTGTGTCTGTGGTTTAGTGTTTTCACCATATCTCACGAACCAATGAATGAAATTCAACCAAACTTGGTATATAGTTGGACTCTGGCGGGGCATTGTGCTGATTAGATTTAGGGATCAAACGTCCAGCAGGTGGTGCTGTGATCGCAAAATTTCGTATTTTTCACCGTATCTCACGAACCGATGAATGAAATTGAACCAAACTTGGTGTATAGTTGGACCCTGACATGGTAAGGGTTTGATTAGATTTTGGGATCAATCGCCCAGCAGATGGCGCTGTGATCGCATTTTATGCAAATTTTAACATGGCAGTATAGGACAAATTTTCGTATTTTTCACCGTATCTCACGAACCAATGAATGAAATTCAACCAAACTTGGTATATAGTTGGAACCTGACGGGGCGTGGTGCTTATTAGATTTGGGGATCAATCGTCCAGCAGGTGGCGCTGTGATCGCAAAATTTCGTATTTTTCACCGTATCTCACGAACCGATGAATGAAATTGAACCAAACTTGGTGTATAGTTGGACCCTGACATGGAAAGGGTCTGATTAGATTTTGGGATCAATCGCCCAGCAGATGGCGCTGTGATCGCATTTTATGCAAATTTTTAACATGGCAGCATAGGACAAAATTCCGTATAAATAGGCATAATGAGAGTTATTTTAAACTTGTGATTGTAAAATTAATATGAATTATTGATAATAGTAGTAGTTAACTAGGAAAAAAATTTTGTGCATGTGGGGGCATCGGTTCCCCCCCGGGGAAGTAAATTTTCAAGATGGGTATCTTTCGAAAGGTCTCGTTGATAATAGTAATAGTTAACTGGGAAAAAATTTTTGTGCATGTGGGGGCATCGTGGGGAAGTACCCACCCGGGGGGTCAAAGTTTCAAGATGGGTATCTTTCGAAAGGTTTCGTCAATACCTTTAAAACGATTGGTTGAACCACAAATCTGTGATAATTTAAAACAAAGTTATCGATTTTTTAGTTCCCCATCATACTATAGGTATGGGGAACTTAGGTAATCGTGAAAATTTTCGACCTCGGTTTTTTGACTTTTCTACACGTTTTCAGGTGTGAGGAATCCGAAAATGACAAAATTTCTATGGTGTCTGTCTGTAGGGTGTCTGTTAGTGTGTTAGTGTGTTAGTGTGTTAGTGGGTCAGTCCGTTAGTGTGTTAGTCCGTTAGATTGTTAGTCTGTTTACACGATATCTCCCGAACAAATGATCGCAAAGAGGTCAGATCAGTTTTAAAATATTACTTTCGATACTGGCAAGAACCCTATTTATTTGGAACATTCAAATTAAAAAACTTCGCAAGTTATTAGAAATTTACGATTTTCTTAACATGGGAGAATAGGACAAAAATTCACTTAAACGTGCATTAAATGAAAACTTTTTACTGTAAAAATGTCAGACCAGTTTTAAAATATCAGTTTTGATGCCGGAATGAACATCAGTAACTATAAATATGCTACTTTCAAAATTTCGCAAGTTATTGGAAATTTACGAATTTCTTAACATGGCAGTATAGGGTAAAATTTCACATAAACGTCAGTTTTGAGCGATATTTTCATGGTAAAGATGTCAGACTACTTTTGAAATATTATTTAGGACACTGGCATGAATATTAATGACTATGAATTTTCCAATATAAAAATTTCGTGAGTTATTGGAAATTTACTAATTTCTTAACACGGCAGTAAAGGGCAAAATTTCACATAAACGTCAATTTTGAGGGATATTTTCATCGTAAAGATGTCAAACCACTTTCGAAATATTATTTAGGATACTGGCATGAATATCATAGACTATGGTTTTTCCATTTTAAAAAATTCGTAAGTTATTTGGAATTTACGATTTACTTAACATGTCAGAATAAAGCAAAATTGAGCATAAATTTCCATTTTGAGGATCATAAATACATTAGACAACTTCAAAATTACATTTATGATATTTGTTTGAACATGGTTTGAACAAATATTCTAATAGGAAAATTTCGTAAATTATTCGTAATTTACGATTTTATCAACATATCGAAATTGTAAATTTTTCATATAAATATGAATTTTGAGGATTATTGCATTGGAAACAGTAGCATGAAAACTAAACAACGGAATTGACCCTGATAAAATAAATTAATAGATTAGAATGAGATAAATATATCGAAGTGAACGGTGGATAGCCTATTAGGCGGGGATTTCGTTCTGTCACTGTACCAAGCTTTGGTCAAATTCATTTCTTTTAACATGGTTATAATATGTCTCGCACTAGAAATTTATGAGAACATATATATGATGGGGAACTGAGCAGAGTCCACCTATGCCGACTAGTTTTACTTTTAACGAAAAAAAAACTTCGATTTTTTTTTTTTTTTTTTTTAACGAAATTTTACCAAACTTGGTATTTAGTTGGTCCCCGACATAAACTGGTGCTGATTATATTTGGGGATCAATAGCTCAACAGGTGGCGCTGTGATAACATTTTATCTAAATTTTTAACATGGCAGTATAGGACAAAAATTCGTATTAATATGCATAATAAGAGTTATTTTAAACTTGTGATTGTAAAATTAATATGAATTATTGATAATAGTAGTATGTAACTAGGAAAAAAATTTTGTGCATGGGGGGGCATCGCTTCCCCCCTAGGGTTGAAATACCCCCCCAGGGGGGGTAAATTTTCACAATGGGTATCTTTCGAAAGATCTCGTTGATAATAGTAATAGTTAACTGGGAAAAAATTTTTGTGCATGTGGGGGCATCGTGGGGAAGTACCCACCCGGGGGGGCAAAGTTTCAAGATGGGTATCTTTCGAAAGGTCTCGTCAATACCTTTAAAACGATTGGTTGAGCCATAAATCTGTGATAATTTAAAACAAAGTTATCGATTTTTTTTTACTTTTAACGAAAAAAAAACTTCGAATTTTTTTTTTTTTTTTTTTTTTTTTTTTAACGAAATTTTACCAAACTTGGTATTTAGTTGGTCCCCGACATAAACTGGTGCTGATTATATTTGGGGTCAATAGCTCAACAGGTGGCGCTGTGGTAACATTTTATCTAAATTTTTAACATGGCAGTATACGACAAAAATCCGTATAAATGTACATAATAAGAGTTATTTTACACTTGTGATTGTAAAATTTATAGATAATAGTAGTATATCGGGGGCATGGTGCTGATTAGATTTGGGGATCAATCGTCCAGCAGGTGCCGCTGTGATCGTAAAATTTCGTATTTTTCACCGTATCTCACGAACCGATGAATGAAATTGAACCAAACTTGGTGTATAGTTGGACCCTGACATGGAAAGGGTCTGATTAGATTTTGGGATTAATCGCCCAGCAGATGGCGCTGTGATCGCATTTCATGTAAACTTTTAACATGGCAGTATAGGACAAAATTTCGTATAAATGTACATAATGAGCGTTATTTTAAACTTGTGATTGTAAAATTAATATGAATTATTGATAATAGTAGTAGTTAACTACGAAAAAAATTTTGTGCACGTGCGGGGCACCGGTTCCCCCGTGGGGGTAAGTAACCCCCACGGGGGTAAATTTTCAAGATGGGTATCTTTCGAAAGATCTCGTCAATACCTTTAAAACGAATGGTTGAACTATAAATCTGTGACAATTTGAAACAAAGTTATCGATTTTTTTACTTTTAACGAAAAAAAAACTTAGAAAAAAAATCGTAATTTTTTTTTTCTTTTTTAACAAAATTTAACCAAACTTGGTATTTAGTTGGTCCCCGACATAAAGTGGTGCTGATTATATTTGGGGATCAATAGCTCAACAGGTGGCGCTGTGATAACATTTTATCTAAATTTTTAACATGGCAGAGTTATTTTACACTTGTGATTGTAAAATTTATATGAATTATAGATAATAGTAGTACGTAACTAGGAAAAAAATTTTGTGCATGGGGGGGGCATCGCTTCCCCCCCCCCCTGGAGGGAAGTAAACCCCCGGGGGAGGTAAATTTTGAAGATGGGTATCATTCGACAGATCTCGTCAATACCTTTAAAACAAATGGTTGAACTATAAATCTGTGATAATTTAAAACAAAGTTATCGATTTTTTTTAAATATTGTTACTGATTGAATATGCATTACTTTTAACAAAAAAAAAACTTAGAAAAAAAATCATATTTTTATTTATTTATTTTTTTTTTTTTTTAAATATTGTTACTGATTGAATATGTATATAGGAAAATATAGAAGAAAGTCTTGTGGTGGCCACAACATACTAGTTTTTTTGTTAAAAGTAAAAAAAAAATCGATAATTTTGTTTTAAATTATCGCAGATTTATAGTTCAACCATTCGTTTTAAAGGTATTGACGAGATCTTTCGAAAGATACCCATCTTGAAAATTTACCCCAATTCCCCCCGGGGGGTACTTCCCCCCAGGGGGGGAACCGGTGCCCACACATGAACAATTTTTTTCCGTAGTTAACTACTACTATTATCAATAATTCATATTAATTTTACAATCACAAGTTTAAAATAACGCTCATTATGTACATTTATACGAAATTTTGTCCTATACTGCCATGTTAAAAATTTACATAAAATGCGATCACAGCGCCACCTGCTGGGCTATTGATCCCCAAATCTAATCAGCACAATGCCCCGCCAGGGTCCAACTATATACCAAGTTTGGTTGACTTTCATTCATTAGTTCGTGAGATTCGGTGAAAACACTAAACCACAGACACACACACACAGACAGACAGACAGACAGACAGACATTTTTTAAAAGCTATCAATTCGTGTTCAGGACACCCCAAAACGTGTAGATCCGTCAAAAAACGGAGGTCAAAAATTTTCGCGAATCCAATACTTTCTCTATATTACATATAGAAGAAAGTAAGACAGACAGACAGACAGACACACAGACATTTTTTAAAAACTATCAGTTCGTGTTCAGGACACCCCAAAACGTGTAGATCCGTCAAAAAACGGAGGTCGAAAATTTTCGCGATTCCAATACTTTCTCTATATTACATATAGAAGAAAGTAAAAAAAAAAGGGAGGGGGGGGGGAGAGAAAAAGAAAACACTCCTAATCTTCAAAATATAACCAGCCGATAAGGAACTTTTTTGCAAATGCCTCGGGGATGTTCTAGTTCTTTCAGGTTTCAATTAATAATGAGGGAGGAAAACTGTCAAAATGTCGCAAACTAAACTGTATCTGTATCCTGTATGCACGTTTCTCCATCTTTGAAGTGAAGTGATGATTAGGAATGACTTTTTTCCTCATTACACAGCAACCTTAAATTGCTCATCTGCGCAGCATTAGTTCGACGTAAAACCCAACCAACCAACGAACCACAGCAACCTTAAGAACAAATAATTGCAGTGTGTTCAAATTTTTAAGTTCATGTGAGGTTGCTACTTGAAAAACTCGACCAAGATTGGTAATTTTCAAGGAGTGGTGGCGGAAAATCTCACTGGGGGCTCCCCTAACTGGGGTCCCTACTACATTGAGCCCCCCCCCCCCCTTGCACTTCTTTACGAAGTTATTACAATAAAAAGGCATTGAAGTTAGTTTTCAAATTTATTTAGAAGCCAAACCAACAAGAGCACCAGGGGCATTGCTCAGGCTTGGAATAAATGAGTTTTTCTGGCTTTGGAGTTGCCATTTTATGGTCACATTTTGTATATTAAGGCTCATTAGACAGGATCCTACGGTTCAAAGGGGAATTGCAGGGAATGTTCCAGATTAAAATAATGGCACGATAAATAATGACACAATCAGATTAAAATAATGACAACTTCTCCAAATAAATGTACTTAAAGGTTAAGTTCCTTTTGAGGTGCCCTCATGACCAGAGGCCCGGGACGGACCTCCCCCTCCGTCCCGGGTCGCGAGTTGTGATACGCGAGTGTGGTGCAGTGCAAAGAAAATTATCAGAATAATTGGACATCTTTTAAATTTAAAAACAGTCTTGAATTCTGTATAATATAAGTAAATGTAGGTTCTATATTCAAACGAGAGGTTGGTGGAGTGGAGGGGGGGGGGGGAGAGCACCGTCCTCCTCACACAGACTCATTTGTGTAATAAAACTGTCCCTAAACCTAGTTTGAATTCTTTTCAACTTAAGTTTATGTACACTTCTTATTATTTTATCCCTTAATCTCTAATTTGTCTTTATAGTACATATTGAAACGCAGTGTAAGAGAAAGCTGCGCGAGTGCTACATCAGATTATTTAATATATTGTAGACTCTTTTTCAACCTATGATTATGAATTAATTCTCTCTTGTTACTTTCTTCTATATGTAATATAGAGAAAGTATTGGATTCGTAAAAATTTTCGACCTCGGGTTTTTGATGGATTTACACGTTTTGAGAGCTGTAGAATACGATTTGACTATTTTTAGAAAATGTCTGTCTGTCTGTCTGTCTGTCTCTGTGTGTGTGTGTGTGTGTGTGTGTGTGACAAAATTTTGTGGCAACTGTATCTCAGGAACTACTGCACAGAATTTTATACAAATTGGTATGTAGTTGCACCTTGACATAAATTAGTGCCTATCAACTTTTGGTAAAAATTGTCTTACAGGTTGCGTTGCCATCCCGCTTTTTCTAAATTTTTAACATGGTGATATAGGACAAAATTTTGTATAAATGTGCTTAAAGAGAATTATTTTTTAGTAATCATTATGAAATTTACAATAATTATTTATAATAGAGATAGTCAACTGGGAAAAAATTTTTGTACGTGTAGGAGCCTCGCCACCCCCCCTGGGGGGGGAAGTCCCCACTCGAGGGGAGTAAATTTTCAAGATGGGTATCTTTCGAAAGGTCTCATCAATACCTTTAAAACGAATGCTTGAACTATAAATCTGTGATAATTTAAAACAAAGTTATCGATTTTTTTTTACTTTTAACAAAAAAAATCGTATTATTATTATTTTATTTTTCTTTTTTTAACAAAACTTAACCAAACTTGGTATTTAGTTGGTCCCAGACATAATTTGGTGCTGATTACATTTAGGGATCAATAGCTCAACAGGTGGCGCTGTGATCGCATTTTTTCTAAATTTTTAACATGGCAATATAGGACAAAATTTCGTATAAATGTACATAATGAGCGTTATTTTAAACTTGTGATTGTAAAATTAATATGAATTATTGATAATAGTAGTAGTTAACTACGGAAAAAAATTGTGCATGTGGGGGCACCGGTTCCCCCCCTGGGGGGAAGTACCCCCCGGGGGGGAGGGGGGTAAATTTTAAGATGGGTATCTTTCGAAAGATCTCGTCAATACCTTTAAAACGAATGGTTGAACTATAAATCTGTGATAATTTAAAACAAAATTATCGATTTTTTTTAAATATTGTTACTGGTTGAATATGCATTACTTTTAACAAAAAAAGAACTTAGAAAAAAAATCGTATTTTTTTTTTTTTTATTGTTACTGATTGAATATGTATATAGGAAAATATAGAAGAAAGCCTTGTGGTGGCCACAACATACTAGTTTTCATTAGTCACTTATTTTTATTATATTTCCTCATTTTTACTTTCTTCTATATGTAAAATAGAGAAAGTATTGGATTCGCGAAAATTTTCGACCTCCGTTTTTTGACGGACCTACACGTTTTGGGATGTCCTGAACACGAATTGATAGTTTTTTAAAAATGTCTGTCTGTCTGTCTATCTGTGTGTCTGTGTGTCTATCTGTCTGTGGTTTCGTTTTTTCACCGTATCTCACGTACTAATGAATGAAATTCAACCAAACTTGGTGTATAGTTGGACCCTGGCGGAGCATTGTGCTGATTAGATTTGGGGATCAATTGCCCGGCAGGTGGCGCTGTGATCGCATTTTATGTAAATTTTTAACATGGCAGTATAGGACAAATTTTCGTATTTTTCACCGTATCTCACGAACCAATGATTGAAATTCAACCAAACTTGGTATATAGTTGGAACCTAACGGGGCATGGTGCTGATTAGATTTGGGGATCAATCGTCCAGCAGGTGGCGCTGTGATCGTAAAATTTCGTATTTTTCACCGTATCTCACGAACCGATGAATGAAATTGAACCAAACTTGGTGTATAGTTGGACCCTGACATGGAAAGGGTCTGATTAGATTTTGGGATTAATCGCCCAGCAGATGGCGCTGTGATCGCATTTTATGTAAACTTTTAACATGGCAGTATAGGACAAAATTTCGTATAAATGTACATAATGAGCGTTATTTTAAACTTGTGATTGTAAAATTAATATGAATTATTGATAATAGTAGTAGTTAACTACGAAAAAAATTTTGTGCACGTGCGGGCACCGGTTCCCCCCTGGGGGTAAGTAACCCCCCCGGGGGGGAGGTAAATTTTCAAGATGGGTATCTTTCGAAAGATCTCGTCAATACCTTTAAAACGAATGGTTGAACTATAAATCTGTGATAATTTAAAACAAAGTTATCGATTTTTTTTAAATATTGTTACTGATTGAATATGCATTACTTTTAACAAAAAAAAAAACTTAGAAAAAAAATCATATTTTTTTTTTATTTATTTATTTTTTTTTTTTAAATATTGTTACTGATTGAATATGTATATAGGAAAATATAGAAGAAAGTCTTGTGGTGGCCACAACATACTAGTTTTTTTGTTAAAAGTAAAAAAAAAATCGATAATTTTGTTTTAAATTATCGCAGATTTATAGTTCAACCATTCGTTTTAAAGGTATTGACGAGATCTTTCGAAAGATACCCATCTTGAAAATTTACCCCCCCTCCCCCCCGGGGGGTACTTCCCCCCAGGGAGGGAACCGGTGCCCCCACATGCACAATTTTTTTCCGTAGTTAACTACTACTATTATCAATAATTCATATTAATTTTACAATCACAAGTTTAAAATAACGCTCATTATGTACATTTATACGAAATTTTGTCCTATACTGCCATGTTAAAAATTTACATAAAATGCGATCACAGCGCCACCTGCTGGTCTATTGATCCCCAAATCTAATCAGCACAATGCCCCGCCAGGGTCCAACTATATACCAAGTTTGGTTGACTTTCATTCATTAGTTCGTGAGATTCGGTGAAAACACTAAACCACAGACACACACACACAGACAGACAGACAGACAGACATTTTTTAAAAGCTATCAATTCGTGTTCAGGACACCCCAAAACGTGTAGATCCGTCAAAAAACGGAGTTCGAAAATTTTCGCGATTCCAATACTTTCTCTATATTACATATAGAAGAAAGTAAAAAAAAAAGGGAGGGGGGGGGGGAGAGAAAAAGAAAACACTCCTAATCTTCAAAATATAACCAGCCGATAAGGAACTTTTTTGCAAATGCCTCGGGGATGTTCTAGTTCTTTCAGGTTTCAATTAATAATGAGGGAGGAAAACTGTCAAAATGTCGCAAACTAAACTGTATCTGTATCCTGTATGCACGTTTCTCCATCTTTGAAGTGAAGTGATGATTAGGAATGACTTTTTTCCTCATTACACAGCAACCTTAAATTGCTCATCTGCGCAGCATTAGTTCGACGTAAAACCAAACCAACCAACGAACCACAGCAACCTTAAGAACAAATAATTGCAGTCTGTTCAAATTTTTAAGTTCATGTGAGGTTGCTACTTGAAAAACTCGACCAAGATTGGTAATTTTCAAGGAGTGGTGGCGGAAAATCTCACTGGGGGCTCCCCTAACTGGGGTCCCTACTACATTGAGCCCCCCCCCCCCCCTTGCACTTCTTTACGAAGTTATTACAATAAAAAGGCATTGAAGTTAGTTTTCAAATTTATTTAGAAGCCAAACCAACAAGAGCACCAGGGGCATTGCTCAGGCTTGAAATAAATGAGTTTTTCTGGCTTTGGAGTTGCCATTTTATGGTCACATTTTGTATATTAAGGCTCATTAGACAGGATCCTACGGTTCAAAGGGGAATTGCAGGGAATGTTCCAGATTAAAATAATGGCACGATAAATAATGACACAATCAGATTAAAATAATGACAACTTCTCCAAATAAATGTACTTAAAGGTTAAGTTCCTTTTGAGGTGCCCTCATGACCAGAGGCCCGGGACGGACCTCCCCCTCCGTCCCGGGTCGCGAGTCGTGATACGCGAGTGTGGTGCAGTGCAAAGAAAATTATCAGAATAATTGGGCATCTTTTAAATTTAAAAACAGTCTTGAATTCTGTATAATATAAGTAAATGTAGGTTCTATATTCAAACGAGAGGTTGGTGGAGTGGAGGGGGGGGGGGGGAGAGCACCGTCCTCCTCACACAGACTCATTTGTGTAATAAAACTGTCCCTAAACCTAGTTTGAATTCTTTTCAACTTAAGTTTATGTACACTTCTTATTATTTTATCCCTTAATCTCTAATTTGTCTTTATAGTACATATTGAAACGCAGTATAAGAGAAAGCTGCGCGAGTGCTACATCAGATTATTTAATATATTGTAGACTCTTTTTCAACCTATGATTATGAATTAATTCTCTCTTGTTACTTTCTTCTATATGTAATATAGAGAAAGTATTGGATTCGTAAAAATTTTCGACCTCGGGTTTTTGATGGATTTACACGTTTTGAGAGCTGTAGAATACGATTTGACTATTTTTAGAAAATGTCTGTCTGTCTGTCTGTCTGTCTCTGTGTGTGTGTGTGTGTGTGTGTGTGTGTGACAAAATTTTGTGGCAACTGTATCTCAGGAACTACTGCACAGAATTTTATACAAATTGGTATGTAGTTGCACCTTGACATAAATTAGTGCCTATCAACTTTTGGTAAAAATTGTCTTACAGGTTGCGTTGCCATCCCGCTTTTTCTAAATTTTTAACATGGTGATATAGGACAAAATTTTGTATAAATGTGCTTAAAGAGAATTATTTTTTAGTAATCATTATGAAATTTACAATAATTATTTATAATAGAGATAGTCAACTGGGAAAAAATTTTTGTACGTGTAGGAGCCTCGCCACCCCCCCTGGGGGGGGAAGTCCCCCCTCGAGGGGAGTAAATTTTCAAGATGGGTATCTTTCGAAAGGTCTCATCAATACCTTTAAAACGAATGCTTGAACTATAAATCTGTGATAATTTAAAACAAAGTTATCGATTTTTTTTTACTTTTAACAAAAAAAATCGTATTATTATTATTTTATTTTTCTTTTTTTAACAAAACTTAACCAAACTTGGTATTTAGTTGGTCCCAGACATAATTTGGTGCTGATTACATTTAGGGATCAATAGCTCAACAGGTGGCGCTGTGATCGCATTTTTTCTAAATTTTTAACATGGCAATATAGGACAAAATTTCGTATAAATGTACATAATGAGCGTTATTTTAAACTTGTGATTGTAAAATTAATATGAATTATTGATAATAGTAGTAGTTAACTACGGAAAAAAATTGTGCATGTGGGGGCACCGGTTCCCCCCCTGGGGGGAAGTACCCCCCGGGGGGGAGGGGGGTAAATTTTAAGATGGGTATCTTTCGAAAGATCTCGTCAATACCTTTAAAACGAATGGTTGAACTATAAATCTGTGATAATTTAAAACAAAATTATCGATTTTTTTTAAATATTGTTACTGGTTGAATATGCATTACTTTTAACAAAAAAAGAACTTAGAAAAAAAATCGTATTTTTTTTTTTTTTATTGTTACTGATTGAATATGTATATAGGAAAATATAGAAGAAAGCCTTGTGGTGGCCACAACATACTAGTTTTCATTAGTCACTTATTTTTATTATATTTCCTCATTTTTACTTTCTTCTATATGTAAAATAGAGAAAGTATTGGATTCGCGAAAATTTTCGACCTCCGTTTTTTGACGGACCTACACGTTTTGGGATGTCCTGAACACGAATTGATAGTTTTTTAAAAATGTCTGTCTGTCTGTCTATCTGTGTGTCTGTGTGTCTATCTGTCTGTGGTTTCGTTTTTTCACCGTATCTCACGTACTAATGAATGAAATTCAACCAAACTTGGTGTATAGTTGGACCCTGGCGGAGCATTGTGCTGATTAGATTTGGGGAACAATTGCCCAGCAGGTGGCGCTGTGATCGCATTTTATGTAAATTTTTAACATGGCAGTATAGGACAAATTTTCGTATTTTTCACCGTATCTCACGAACCAATGATTGAAATTCAACCAAACTTGGTATATAGTTGGAACCTAACGGGGCATGGTGCTGATTAGATTTGGGGATCAATCGTCCAGCAGGTGGCGCTGTGATCGTAAAATTTCGTATTTTTCACCGTATCTCACGAACCGATGAATGAAATTGAACCAAACTTGGTGTATAGTTGGACCCTGACATGGAAAGGGTCTGATTAGATTTTGGGATTAATCGCCCAGCAGATGGCGCTGTGATCGCATTTTATGTAAACTTTTAACATGGCAGTATAGGACAAAATTTCGTATAAATGTACATAATGAGCGTTATTTTAAACTTGTGATTGTAAAATTAATATGAATTATTGATAATAGTAGTAGTTAACTACGAAAAAAATTTTGTGCACGTGCGGGCACCGGTTCCCCCCTGGGGGTAAGTAACCCCCCCGGGGGGGAGGTAAATTTTCAAGATGGGTATCTTTCGAAAGATCTCGTCAATACCTTTAAAACGAATGGTTGAACTATAAATCTGTGATAATTTAAAACAAAGTTCTCGATTTTTTTAAAATATTGTTACTGATTGAATATGCATTACTTTTAACAAAAAAAAAAACTTAGAAAAAAAATCATATTTTTTTTTTATTTATTTATTTTTTTTTTTTTAAATATTGTTACTGATTGAATATGTATATAGGAAAATATAGAAGAAAGTCTTGTGGTGGCCACAACATACTAGTTTTTTTGTTAAAAGTAAAAAAAAAATCGATAATTTTGTTTTAAATTATCGCAGATTTATAGTTCAACCATTCGTTTTAAAGGTATTGACGAGATCTTTCGAAAGATACCCATCTTGAAAATTTACCCCCCCTCCCCCCCGGGGGGTACTTCCCCCCAGGGAGGGAACCGGTGCCCCCACATGCACAATTTTTTTCCGTAGTTAACTACTACTATTATCAATAATTCATATTAATTTTACAATCACAAGTTTAAAATAACGCTCATTATGTACATTTATACGAAATTTTGTCCTATACTGCCATGTTAAAAATTTACATAAAATGCGATCACAGCGCCACCTGCTGGTCTATTGATCCCCAAATCTAATCAGCACAATGCCCCGCCAGGGTCCAACTATATACCAAGTTTGGTTGACTTTCATTTATTAGTTCGTGAGATTCGGTGAAAACACTAAACCACAGACACACACAGACAGACAGACAGACAGACAGACAGACATTTTTTAAAAGCTATCAATTCGTGTTCAGGACACCCCAAAACGTGTAGATCCGTCAAAAAACGGAGGTCAAAAATTTTCGCGAATCCAATACTTTCTCTATATTACATATAGAAGAAAGTAAGACAGACAGACAGACAGACACACAGACATTTTTTAAAAACTATCAGTTCGTGTTCAGAACACCCCAAAACGTGTAGATCCGTCAAAAAACGGAGGTCGAAAATTTTCGCGATTCCAATACTTCTCTATATTACATATAGAAGAAAGTAAAAAAAAAGGGAGGGGGGGGGGAGAGAAAAAGAAAACACTCCTAATCTTCAAAATATAACCAGCCGATAAGGAACTTTTTTGCAAATGCCTCGGGGATGTTCTAGTTCTTTCAGGTTTCAATTAATAATGAGGGAGGAAAACTGTCAAAATGTCGCAAACTAAACTGTATCTGTATCCTGTATGCACGTTTCTCCTTCTTTGAAGTGAAGTGATGATTAGGAATGACTTTTTTCCTCATTACACAGCAACCTTAAATTGCTCATCTGCGCAGCATTAGTTCGACGTAAAACCCAATCAACCAACGAACCACAGCAACCTTAAGAACAAATAATTGCAGTCTGTTCAAATTTTCAAGTTCATGTGAGGTTGCTACTTGAAAAACTCGACCAAGATTGGTAATTTTCAAGGAGTGGTGGCGGAAAATCTCACTGGGGGCTCCCCTAACTGGCGTCCTTACTACATTGAGCCCCCCCCCCCCCTTGCACTTCTTTACGAACTTATTACAATAAAAAGGCATTGAAGTTAGTTTTCAAATTTATTTAGAAGGCAAACCAACAAGAGCACCAGGGGCATTGCTCAGGCTTGGAATAAATGAGTTTTTCTGGCTTTGGAGTTGCCATTTTATGGTCACATTTTGTATATTAAGGCTCATTAGACAGGATCCTACGGTTCAAAGGGGAATTGCAGGGAATGTTCCAGATTAAAATAATGGCACGATAAATAATGACACAATCAGATTAAAATAATGACAACTTCTCCAAATAAATGTACTTAAAGGTTAAGTTCCTTTTGAGGTCCCCTCATGACCAGAGGCCCGGGACGGACCTCCCCCTCCGTCCCACCATTGATACGCGAGTGTGGTGCAGTGCAAAGAAAATTATCAGAATAATTGGGCATCTTTTAAATTTAAAAACAGTCTTGAATTCTGTATAATATAAGTAAATGTAGGTTCTATATTCAAACGAGAGGTTGGTGGAGTGGAGGGGGGGGGGGGGAGAGAGCACCGTCCTCCTCACACAGAATCATTTGTCAAATAAAACTGTCCCTAAACCTAGTTTGAATTCTTTTCAACTTAAGTTTATGTACACTTCTTATTATTTTATCCCTTAATCTCTAATTTGTCTTTATAGTACATATTGAAACGCAGTGTAAGAGAAAGCTGCGCGAGTGCTACATCAGATTATTTAATATATTGTAGACTCTTTTTCAACCTATGATTATGAATTAATTCTCTCTTGTTACTTTCTTCTATATGTAATATAGAGAAAGTATTGGATTCGTAAAAATTTTCGACCTCGGGTTTTTGATGGATTTACACGTTTTGAGAGCTGTAGAATACGATTTGACTATTTTTAGAAAATGTCTGTCTGTCTGTCTGTCTGTCTGTCTGTCTGTGTGTGTGTGTGTGTGTGTGTGTGTGTGTGTGTGTGTGTGTGTGTGACAAAATTTTGTGGCAACTGTATCTCAGGAACTACTGCACAGAATTTTATACAAATTGGTATGTAGTTGCACCTTGACATAAATTAGTGCCTATCAACTTTTGGTAAAAATTGTCTTACAGGTTGCGTTGCCATCCCGCTTTTTCTAAATTTTTAACATGGTGATATAGGACAAAATTTTGTATAAATGTGCTTAAAGAGAATTATTTTTTAGTAATCATTATGAAATTTACAATAATTATTTATAATAGAGATAGTCAACTGGGAAAAAATTTTTGTACGTGTAGGAGCCTCGCCACCCCCCCTGGGGGGGGGGAAGTCCCCCCTCAAGGGGAGTAAATTTTCAAGATGGGTATCTTTCGAAAGGTCTCATCAATACCTTTAAAACGAATGCTTGAACTATAAATCTGTGATAATTTAAAACAAAGTTATCGAGTTTTTTTTTACTTTTAACAAAAAAAATCGTATTTATATTATTTTATTTTTCTTTTTTTAACAAAACTTAACCAAACTTGGTATTTAGTTGGTCCCAGACATAATTTGGTGCTGATTACATTTAGGGATCAATAGCTCAACAGGTGGCGCTGTGATCGCATTTTTTCTAAATTTTTAACATGGCAATATAGGACAAAATTTCGTATAAATGTACATAATGAGCGTTATTTTAAACTTGTGATTGTAAAATTAATATGAATTATTGATAATAGTAGTAGTTAACTACGGAAAAAAATTGTGCATGTGGGGGCACCGGTTCCCCCCCTGGGGGGAAGTACCCCCCGGGGGGGAGGGGGGTAAATTTTCAAGATGGGTATCTTTCGAAAGATCTTGTCAATACCTTTAAAACGAATGGTTGAACTATAAATCTGTGATAATTTAAAACAAAATTATCGATTTTTTTTAAATATTGTTACTGGTTGAATATGTATTACTTTTAACAAAAAAAGAACTTAGAAAAAAAATCGTATTTTTTTTTTTTTTTATTGTTACTGATTGAATATGTATATAGGAAAATATAGAAGAAAGTCTTGTGGTGGCCACAACATACTAGTTTTCATTAGTCACTTATTTTTATTATATTTCCTCATTTTTACTTTCTTCTATATGTAAAATAGAGAAAGTATTGGATTCGCGAAAATTTTCGACCTCCGTTTTTTGACGGACCTACACGTTTTGGGATGTCCTGAACACGAATTGATAGTTTTTTAAAAATGTCTGTCTGTCTGTCTATCTGTGTGTCTGTGTGTCTATCTGTCTGTGGTTTCGTTTTTTCACCGTATCTCACGTACTAATGAATGAAATTCAACCAAACTTGGTGTATAGTTGGACCCTGGCGGAGCATTGTGCTGATTAGATTTGGGGATCAATTGCCCAGCAGGTGGCGCTGTGATCGCATTTTATGTAAATTTTTAACATGGCAGTATAGGACAAATTTTCGTATTTTTCACCGTATCTCACGAACCAATGAATGAAATTCAACCAAACTTGGTATATAGTTGGAACCTAACGGGGCATGGTGCTGATTAGATTTGGGGATCAATCGTCCAGCAGGTGGCGCTGTGATCGTAAAATTTCGTATTTTTCACCGTATCTCACGAACCGATGAATGAAATTGAACCAAACTTGGTGTATAGTTGGACCCTGACATGGAAAGGGTCTGATTAGATTTTGGGATTAATCGCCCAGCAGATGGCGCTGTGATCGCATTTTATGTAAACTTTTAACATGGCAGTATAGGACAAAATTTCGTATAAATGTACATAATGAGCGTTATTTTAAACTTGTGATTGTAAAATTAATATGAATTATTGATAATAGTAGTAGTTAACTACGAAAAAAATTTTGTGCACCTGCGGGCACCGGTTCCCCCCTGGGGGAAAGTAACCCCCCCGGGGGGGGGGGTAAATTTTCAAGATGGGTATCTTTCGAAAGATCTCGTCAATACCTTTAAAACGAATGGTTGAACTATAAATCTGTGATAATTTAAAACAAAGTTATCGATTTTTTTTAAATATTGTTACTGATTGAATATGCATTACTTTTAACAAAAAAAAAAAACTTAGAAAAAAAATCATATTTTTTTTTTATTTATTTATTTTTTTTTTTAAATATTGTTACTGATTGAATATGTATATAGGAAAATATAGAAGAAAGTCTTGTGGTGGCCACAACATACTAGTTTTTTTGTTAAAAGTAAAAAAAAAATCGATAATTTTGTTTTAAATTATCGCAGATTTATAGTTCAACCATTCGTTTTAAAGGTATTGACGAGATCTTTCGAAAGATACCCATCTTGAAAATTTACCCCCCCTCCCCCCCGGGGGGTACTTCCCCCCAGGGAGGGAACCGGTGCCCCCACATGCACAATTTTTTTCCGTAGTTAACTACTACTATTATCAATAATTCATATTAATTTTACAATCACAAGTTTAAAATAACGCTCATTATGTACATTTATACGAAATTTTGTCCTATACTGCCATGTTAAAAATTTACATAAAATGCGATCACAGCGCCACCTGCTGGTCTATTGATCCCCAAATCTAATCAGCACAATGCCCCGCCAGGGTCCAACTATATACCAAGTTTGGTTGACTTTCATTCATTAGTTCGTGAGATTCGGTGAAAACACTAAACCACAGACACACACACACAGACAGACAGACACACAGACATTTTTTAAAAACTATCAGTTCGTGTTCAGAACACCCCAAAACGTGTAGATCCGTCAAAAAACGGAGGTCGAAAATTTTCGCGATTCCAATACTTCTCTATATTACATATAGAAGAAAGTAAAAAAAAAAGGGAGGGGGGGGGAGAGAAAAAGAAAACACTCCTAATCTTCAAAATATAACCAGCCGATAAGGAACTTTTTTGCAAATGCCTCGGGGATGTTCTAGTTCTTTCAGGTTTCAATTAATAATGAGGGAGGAAAACTGTCAAAATGTCGCAAACTAAACTGTATCTGTATCCTGTATGCACGTTTCTCCTTCTTTGAAGTGAAGTGATGATTAGGAATGACTTTTTTCCTCATTACACAGCAACCTTAAATTGCTCATCTGCGCAGCATTAGTTCGACGTAAAACCCAATCAACCAACGAACCACAGCAACCTTAAGAACAAATAATTGCAGTCTGTTCAAATTTTTAAGTTCATGTGAGGTTGCTACTTGAAAAACTCGACCAAGATTGGTAATTTTCAAGGAGTGGTGGCGGAAAATCTCACTGGGGGCTCCCCTAACTGGCGTCCTTACTACATTGAGCCCCCCCCCCCCCCTTGCACTTCTTTACGAACTTATTACAATAAAAAGGCATTGAAGTTAGTTTTCAAATTTATTTAGAAGCCAAACCAACAAGAGCACCAGGGGCATTGCTCAGGCTTGGAATAAATGAGTTTTTCTGGCTTTGGAGTTGCCATTTTATGGTCACATTTTGTATATTAAGGCTCATTAGACAGGATCCTACGGTTCAAAGGGGAATTGCAGGGAATGTTCCAGATTAAAATAATGGCACGATAAATAATGACACAATCAGATTAAAATAATGACAACTTCTCCAAATAAATGTACTTAAAGGTTAAGTTCCTTTTGAGGTCCCCTCATGACCAGAGGCCCGGGACGGACCTCCCCCTCCGTCCCACCATTGATACGCGAGTGTGGTGCAGTGCAAAGAAAATTATCAGAATAATTGGGCATCTTTTAAATTTAAAAACAGTCTTGAATTCTGTATAATATAAGTAAATGTAGGTTCTATATTCAAACGAGAGGTTGGTGGAGTGGAGGGGGGGGGGGAGAGCACCGTCCTCCTCACACAGACTCATTTGTGTAATAAAACTGTCCCTAAACCTAGTTTGAATTCTTTTCAACTTAAGTTTATGTACACTTCTTATTATTTTATCCCTTAATCTCTAATTTGTCTTTATAGTACATATTGAAACGCAGTGTAAGAGAAAGCTGCGCGAGTGCTACATCAGATTATTTAATATATTGTAGACTCTTTTTCAACCTATGATTATGAATTAATTCTCTCTTGTTACTTTCTTCTATATGTAATATAGAGAAAGTATTGGATTCGTAAAAATTTTCGACCTCGGGTTTTTGATGGATTTACACGTTTTGAGAGCTGTAGAATACGATTTGACTATTTTTAGAAAATGTCTGTCTGTCTGTCTGTCTGTCTCTGTGTGTGTGTGTGTGTGTGTGTGTGTGACAAAATTTTGTGGCAACTGTATCTCAGGAACTACTGCACAGAATTTTATACAAATTGGTATGTAGTTGCACCTTGACATAAATTAGTGCCTATCAACTTTTGGTAAAAATTGTCTTACAGGTTGCGTTGCCATCCCGCTTTTTCTAAATTTTTAACATGGTGATATAGGACAAAATTTTGTATAAATGTGCTTAAAGAGAATTATTTTTTAGTAATCATTATGAAATTTACAATAATTATTTATAATAGAGATAGTCAACTGGGAAAAAATTTTTGTACGTGTAGGAGCCTCGCCACCCCCCCTGGGGGGGGAAGTCCCCCCTCGAGGGGAGTAAATTTTCAAGATGGGTATCTTTCGAAAGGTCTCATCAATACCTTTAAAACGAATGCTTGAACTATAAATCTGTGATAATTTAAAACAAAGTTATCGATTTTTTTTTACTTTTAACAAAAAAAATCGTATTATTATTATTTTATTTTTCTTTTTTTAACAAAACTTAACCAAACTTGGTATTTAGTTGGTCCCAGACATAATTTGGTGCTGATTACATTTAGGGATCAATAGCTCAACAGGTGGCGCTGTGATCGCATTTTTTCTAAATTTTTAACATGGCAATATAGGACAAAATTTCGTATAAATGTACATAATGAGCGTTATTTTAAACTTGTGATTGTAAAATTAATATGAATTATTGATAATAGTAGTAGTTAACTACGGAAAAAAATTGTGCATGTGGGGGCACCGGTTCCCCCCCTGGGGGGAAGTACCCCCCGGGGGGGAGGGGGGTAAATTTTAAGATGGGTATCTTTCGAAAGATCTCGTCAATACCTTTAAAACGAATGGTTGAACTATAAATCTGTGATAATTTAAAACAAAATTATCGATTTTTTTTAAATATTGTTACTGGTTGAATATGCATTACTTTTAACAAAAAAAGAACTTAGAAAAAAAATCGTATTTTTTTTTTTTTTTATTGTTACTGATTAAATATGTATATAGGAAAATATAGAAGAAAGCCTTGTGGTGGCCACAACATACTAGTTTTCATTAGTCACTTATTTTTATTATATTTCCTCATTTTTACTTTCTTCTATATGTAAAATAGAGAAAGTATTGGATTCGCGAAAATTTTCGACCTCCGTTTTTTGACGGACCTACACGTTTTGGGATGTCCTGAACACGAATTGATAGTTTTTTAAAAATGTCTGTCTGTCTGTCTATCTGTGTGTCTGTGTGTCTATCTGTCTGTGGTTTCGTTTTTTCACCGTATCTCACGTACTAATGAATGAAATTCAACCAAACTTGGTGTATAGTTGGACCCTGGCGGAGCATTGTGCTGATTAGATTTGGGGATCAATTGCCCGGCAGGTGGCGCTGTGATCGCATTTTATGTAAATTTTTAACATGGCAGTATAGGACAAATTTTCGTATTTTTCACCGTATCTCACGAACCAATGATTGAAATTCAACCAAACTTGGTATATAGTTGGAACCTAACGGGGCATGGTGCTGATTAGATTTGGGGATCAATCGTCCAGCAGGTGGCGCTGTGATCGTAAAATTTCGTATTTTTCACCGTATCTCACGAACCGATGAATGAAATTGAACCAAACTTGGTGTATAGTTGGACCCTGACATGGAAAGGGTCTGATTAGATTTTGGGATTAATCGCCCAGCAGATGGCGCTGTGATCGCATTTTATGTAAACTTTTAACATGGCAGTATAGGACAAAATTTCGTATAAATGTACATAATGAGCGTTATTTTAAACTTGTGATTGTAAAATTAATATGAATTATTGATAATAGTAGTAGTTAACTACGAAAAAAATTTTGTGCACGTGCGGGCACCGGTTCCCCCCTGGGGGTAAGTAACCCCCCCGGGGGGGAGGTAAATTTTCAAGATGGGTATCTTTCGAAAGATCTCGTCAATACCTTTAAAACGAATGGTTGAACTATAAATCTGTGATAATTTAAAACAAAGTTATCGATTTTTTTTAAATATTGTTACTGATTGAATATGCATTACTTTTAACAAAAAAAAAAACTTAGAAAAAAAATCATATTTTTTTTTTATTTATTTATTTTTTTTTTTTAAATATTGTTACTGATTGAATATGTATATAGGAAAATATAGAAGAAAGTCTTGTGGTGGCCACAACATACTAGTTTTTTTGTTAAAAGTAAAAAAAAATCGATAATTTTGTTTTAAATTATCGCAGATTTATAGTTCAACCATTCGTTTTAAAGGTATTGACGAGATCTTTCGAAAGATACCCATCTTGAAAATTTACCCCCCCTCCCCCCCGGGGGGTACTTCCCCCCAGGGAGGGAACCGGTGCCCCCACATGCACAATTTTTTTCCGTAGTTAACTACTACTATTATCAATAATTCATATTAATTTTACAATCACAAGTTTAAAAATAACGCTCATTATGTACATTTATACGAAATTTTGTCCTATACTGCCATGTTAAAAATTTACATAAAATGCGATCACAGCGCCACCTGCTGGTCTATTGATCCCCAAATCTAATCAGCACAATGCCCCGCCAGGGTCCAACTATATACCAAGTTTGGTTGACTTTCATTCATTAGTTCGTGAGATTCGGTGAAAACACTAAACCACAGACACACACACACAGACAGACAGACAGACAGACATTTTTTAAAAGCTATCAATTCGTGTTCAGGACACCCCAAAACGTGTAGATCCGTCAAAAAACGGAGTTCGAAAATTTTCGCGATTCCAATACTTTCTCTATATTACATATAGAAGAAAGTAAAAAAAAAAGGGAGGGGGGGGGAGAGAAAAAGAAAACACTCCTAATCTTCAAAATATAACCAGCCGATAAGGAACTTTTTTGCAAATGCCTCGGGGATGTTCTAGTTCTTTCAGGTTTCAATTAATAATGAGGGAGGAAAACTGTCAAAATGTCGCAAACTAAACTGTATCTGTATCCTGTATGCACGTTTCTCCATCTTTGAAGTGAAGTGATGATTAGGAATGACTTTTTTCCTCATTACACAGCAACCTTAAATTGCTCATCTGCGCAGCATTAGTTCGACGTAAAACCAAACCAACCAACGAACCACAGCAACCTTAAGAACAAATAATTGCAGTCTGTTCAAATTTTTAAGTTCATGTGAGGTTGCTACTTGAAAAACTCGACCAAGATTGGTAATTTTCAAGGAGTGGTGGCGGAAAATCTCACTGGGGGCTCCCCTAACTGGGGTCCCTACTACATTGAGCCCCCCCCCCTTGCACTTCTTTACGAAGTTATTACAATAAAAAGGCATTGAAGTTAGTTTTCAAATTTATTTAGAAGCCAAACCAACAAGAG
>CAWVNO010002170.1:0-11000 GCA_963930645.1 Salticus scenicus | reverse complement strand
ATATGTGCAAGAGTATGATTACTAATTTTAAGAATAGTTGACAACTCAACAATGAAGAAATTGAACATTTAAAAGAAAAAGAATGTATATTAATATGAGGTAAATGCAACAGACCTTCAGCTTTGTTTTTTTAAATATGTATAATTTCACATTCCCACCCAACCATCCAGCCAAACAACAACATCGATCCTCCGTAATCAAACATCTGTCCACCCAACCTCCACCTTTTTTTATTGTTATATATATATTGTTGTTGTTAAGATACACAAAAGTACACTCTTTTTTTTTGGGGGGGGGGCTTATAATAAATATACTGACAGACACATGGTTATGGATAGAAAATACAAAGTTTTTAGGAAAACCCATTTTAGCAGTGGCTGTGACTAATTTATTAATATTCTTGTTTTTATAATTTGGAGAGCATAAATTATTAATTCAAAATGAGTGGTTAATGATGATGTTTCTAAATACCAAAGGATGCAGACAGGAATTAAAATGTGTAAAAAAGTTTAAACATAAAATCTTGCCGTTTGTCATAGGTATGTGTAAATTTTATTACCATTAAAGATTATTTTTAGATCTAAAAAGTTAATTGATTGATTATTTAGAGTATTTTGAGTTAGTTTTAGGTTAGATGGATAGTTAAAGGAAAAGGTATTTTGTGATTTCTTGTTAAGATAAAGTACAATAATATAATCTATGTAACGATAAAGACAGACATCATCATAACAAAATTGCTTTTCATAATAATAATGGTATAGATCTTCCAAAATACTGGAGCTACATACCCTTTGTGGTATTCCTACTTTTTGCAAATAAATTTTGTTGTGAAAGTTATAATTATGGATAACAAAGTTAAGAAGTGTTTTGAATTTTTCTGCTTTAAAATTGTGAGAAAGATTGAGTTTTATATTGCGAGGAAGATTAATTTTAGTCATATATATATATATATATGGGGGATTGCCAATCTAAAGGGTAGGAAACGAAGACTAATTTGAAAATATAAAAATTTTTAAAAAATCCCTAATTCCTTCTTGACAACTATGAATCTAATTTACTTGATGAGCTATCTGGTTAGCTATTTTTTGGTTGGTAATTAATTAATTTGAAAATTAATGTTTCAACGGAGTGGACATCACTGACCACGGAGTGGACTCTTATAAATATTCGAATCTGAAAGTTATTTTACAGCTGTATCTTTTCATCCATATTGTTTTATTTGTGTTTTAGAAAATAATCAGCAAATATTTTTACTTTAAATTTTTTTGAAAAATGAAAAAACAGGAAAATAATTGTTAGTTCCGCATATTCTTTCTTTCTTTCTTTTTTTTTTTTTTTTTTGTTTATGTGATATATTGAAGATATATTGAAGATACTTGTATTTCCTTGCTTGTATTTCCTGTCAAAACTTGAAAGATTACTTTAAGTTTCTTCTTTGATTTTGCGCCTTAAAAACTTTCTTTTATTGGCTCTTTTATAACCTCGCCAAAAATAATACATTTTTCAATTTCTTTTGAATTTGCTTTTGTGATAATGTGTTTTCACTTTTCTCTTGGGTATTTAAGAATCAGTAGTATTGTTTTTGTATTTTTCAAGCTTCCTAACCAATTTTTTGTTTTCTTCACGAAGCCTTTCACTGTTCTTTTTCGACCTTTTTTTCCACTTTCTAATCTGCTAGATGATGATACAGATGGTCTTGTTGTCAGAAAAGGATTAATTTGTGGTAGTGTGATGTTTATGGCTGCTGAACGAGGTGTGTCATCTCTGAGATGTTCTTCAAAGATTATGCTGTTTCTTCAATCTCTCCCTTTGATTTCTGTTTTGGTTCTTCCATTTTTTCCTAACACTTCTTTTCATTCGTTCAGACATTTCAACTACAGTATTCTTCCTTCTGTAATATATTTATCTTTCTTTAGCTTTTCCTTCTTCATGTCTTGCGGGATCATTTCTTATGCTCCTATTATACACAAAGATGTTTCACGCGACTTTCATTTCATCCAATTTTTCGAAAGCTGTAAACCGAAAGAAGGTTACCATAGTTAAATCAAAAATTGTTCGAAAAACTGGTTTACCCAGTGTACAGTACATGTCAAGGCACACCTATTTATCTCTGTTTTAACGGGGACGACATGGGAGAGCGAAGAGAACAACGGTGAATGAATTCCCACCGGCGCTGTCTTTTCTCGGCACATAAGGAGCTTTCTTCTCACTGGTTTATCACAGTCTGACTAGCCAGAAAAAATTTTCGTATTCCCAATTTCTATTACACTGGGCATTGACGTGATTTGAACCAAATTAACAATTGTCTCAAAAGTTGTAGCGAAAACTTATTGTGTGTAATAGGAGCATTAGTCTTTCTCTTGCTCTCTGCATAATTTTTTTTTTTTTCTTTATGTTTTTTTGTAGTTTGGCTGGAAAGTTTCTTTTTCTTGCTATTTTTCTTGTCTTTTTGATTTTCAACTGCACCTAATTTTCTTTTTGACTGAGTTTGAGCTAAGGTTTGTGCACATTTGTTTGTCCTGCATTGGGTTACATGTGAATTTCCATATTTCTTAAACGGCATAATAAATTTCTGCAAAGAAAACAAATATATATTTTAAGTATTGTTTAATAAAAAAGTTATTCAATTAATAAAAATACAGAACAATTTTAGTTTTGCTGTAAAACAAAAATATTTTTAATTTAAATTTTTTTTTCTTCTGAAACTAAATTTAATTATGTTTTTGCAATTAATTTTCTAAAGAGTTATGTCAACTTTTCTACATTTTACCTTTAAAACTTAAAAAAAAAAAAAAAAAGACATATAGTATACTTCATACCTTTTGCATTACTCTGTAAACAACACTCATAAAACTGTTCTTAAATTTACAGTATACGAATTCTGTACTTACATTTTAACCATGAAGAGAAATGCTTAACAGTTCAGTAAAAAATAGCAAATACTGTTTTAAAGAAGTTGAAATGACATTTTTAGAAAATCACGAATAAAAATATAAAAGTTAAAGGGGAAAATATATTTTCATTTGCACCTTAAGCAATCAGTAGGCTAATAAAAAAAAGGGGGGATAAAATTTATTTATCAAATATATTTAAATTATTTTTCAAGTGTATCTATTTTTAAGATTAATTTTGAAAGTGTCCACTCCGTGATCAAATGATTTTGAATTTTAAGGAACAAAGCAACAATGTCAGGAACAATTTAACTTTAGTGTCAAATTAAGCCTTATAATCATTAATTGTAATAATAATTAGATAATAAATAATCCTTATAATTACCTGTATACTTCTGACCACGGAGTGGACTGATGAGATAGCCAAATAGAGGTATGACAGATGAAATCTATTTTAACAGAACGAAATAAAGCATTGAGTTCAGCACATGTAGGTGAAAACAAAGATGGCTACCCCCTCTTTCTTCTCAGTTACACACTGGTGACAGGCAGTGCCATCTACTGAACTTTATGGGAAATTAAATAGTTGTCCATGGAGTCGATGCATTTCATTAGGGACATTTGTTATAAATTAATTAAAAAAACAAGATTCATTTTATAAATCTAAAATTTTATAAATATATTTTTAAGGATAACTATGTCCTGCTTAAATCAAAATGTAATTAAAAAACATTAATACTAAGCTTGAAAATAATGCTATATTCTGCAGACTTTCTTTGGGGACAGTCCACGGAGTGGATATTCCAGGTTTTATCGATAGATTTCTAAGAAAAATAAATAACATTAAAAATTTTTATAATAATATTGAACTAGAGAAAATCGTAAGAAATAGCCTAGCTGTAAATTTTTTTCTGGTTGAAAATATTTTATATTTTTGAGGGCTAAGGGACATGGTTTCTACCCCTTGTGTTGGCAATGACCCATATACATATAAAGTATAAATTTATCTAATTATTATGTAAAATTAGGGCATAAAAATGAAAACCCAAATTATAAATAATAAACCAACATAACAAGTGAAGATTATATTAATAAAAAATCATACAAAAATAATTTTAAAAAATGACTAAGAATCTTTCCAAAATTAGCAATATCATTATTAAAGGCAATTGTAGGGAAACAAAGCTATAAGATGTTTCTGAAATAGCGAAAGATAAATATCCTAAATATTGCTATTAATTATCCAACATTTCACAAAAAATTGAAACTTGAACCAAATAAATAATAATCTGAGGAAATATCATACATAAATAAAAGCTATGAGACAAATGTAAAAAAAATTTGTCTATAATAATAAAAGAAGATGTCTGTCTGTCTCTCTGTCTGTCTGAGCATCTATACGTTCAGCCCCTACTGAACGCAGAAGTATAAAATTTGACATACGGGTACCTAGAAGCCTTCCCGAGGGGATAGTGAAAACAGAATTTAAAAATTTTAATTAGTTGCGGAGATATTAATTAAAATATAGACCTATGTCAAATCAAAACGCGATCTCAATCACTGAGAATTCACCGCAATCGCATAAAAATTGATATTTTAACGGAGTTAAAAGCAGAAAAAATGGAAAATAAATTAGAAATATTAGTCCGATCGTTACAAATTTGGTACCAAATGAAAGGGGAATTTTTTCCGAATCTAAGAGTGCAAGCGGCTTATCGATACACCAATTAGATTTTTTAAAATTAACTAAAGTATGAAATTTAGTTGGAAACAGGCAGACGATTTTCTAAGCTGTCTCGATCTGAAACAAAACATATGCGAGACATCTGTCTGTGATGAAAACGGAAATGGTTGTAATCAATTAAGATATCATGTGTTTTATACTGGGGGGGGGGGGGAAATTGCAATTTTCAAACTTTTTCAAATTTTCATTTAATTTACATTTGAATGAATATTCGGCTTAGACAGCATTTTATAAAGCTACTGTTCAATTTTCATGAAAAAATATGAATAAATAAAAAAATGACATATTTATTGGAAAAAGATTAAATTTTCTTTTCCGTTGAAAATTCGTAGTATATGGTTTTAATGCCCGATAATTCGATTGTGAATATTTTTGAAAGAGTACGATTATTAGGGAGGGCTTGAGGGAGGGAGAAAAGGGGCATAAATTAAAAAAAAAAAAAAAAAAAAAAGAGTTACAGCGTTTGAAATTGGTTGGTATATTTAGATTTTAAGGCAAGGTAAATCGATTGCGGATATTTTCCAGTGTAAAATTATTGTTATCGACGGAAAGGAGGGGGGGGGAGAGCCAAGAGGCAAAGATGTAGAAAAGGAACGGGAGTTTCGGAGTAAACCACGGTACACCCAGAACACCTTTATTCTTTAATATTTTGCAGAGTTTTGAATTCCAATTTCTGCTCACATATCGTACTAAGGATATTTAACGTTATATAGCCCGGAATTATGCAAGTTTCGGAGAAAACCATCGATAAGTCGGACACAAATCTTTTTATAAAAATGTCTATTTTAGCTTTGTATCTCAGCTTCTAATTAACATAATTTCATTAGTAATACATCATTTAAAAAGTTATTTGAATTACAATTGATGAGCATGTATTGCATATCTCTGTCGCCAGAGGGCGCTTTGATATTTTAATAATTCAATATCTAGAATTCTACTTATAACACATTATTTGAAATATTACGGACTTTTAAACTGATGTAAGCCGTTAAATTCCGTACGGGAGTTTCAGAGAAAACCACAGAATAGCCAGAACACCTTTATTAATATATCTCCAAACGGGAGTGTCGGAGAAAACCACGGAACACCCAGAACACCTTTATTCTTTAATATTTTGCAGAGTTTCGAATTCCAATTTCTGCTCACATATCGTACTAAGGATTTTTAACGTTATATAGCCCGGAATTATGCAAGTTTCGGAGAAAACCATGGATAAGTCGGACACAAATCTTTTTATAAAAATGTCTATATTAGCTTTGTATCTCAGCTTCTAATTAACATAATTTCCTAAGTAATACATCATTTAAAAAGCTGTTTGAATTACAATTGATGAGTATGTGTTGCAAATCTCTGTCGCCAGAGGGCGCTTTGATATTTTAATAATTCAATATCTAGAATTCTACTTATAAAACATCATTTGAAATATTACGGACTTTTAAACTGATGTAAGCCGTTAAATTCCGTACGGGAGTTTCAGAGAAAACCACAGAATAGCCAGAACACCTTTATTAATATATCTTCAATTCTAATTATGATGCAGGCTTTCGAATTCCGATACTCCGTTCACATTTCGTATTAAGGATTTTTAACACGCGAGTTTCAAAGAAAAAAAAAAAAAAAAAAAACGAAAAAATCAGACACAAATTTTGTTATAACAATGTTTATATTACCTTTGTATCTCAGCATCTAATTAACATAATTTCATAGGTAAAATATCATTTTAAGCCTTTTAAACTGAAATTAAGGAGTACATATTGTATGCAGTTAAAAAATCTAAAATATAGCTTTAAAAATAAAATAAATAGACATATTATATTTATTTAAATTCATTTTAATTTCATCTGTTAATGACACCATTCACCAATTTCATCTGTTAATGAGTTACTTTTAACAGAATAATATTGATTTTTTTTTTTTTTTTTATGAATTCGGTTGTAAAAAAGCAGTTTTGGAATTCTTAAATTTTAGATGGATTTCTATAGAAATCGTTAATCGCCCTTGATACATTAGCCATTTTGAGTCTAAAATATATCATAGCTATTCATTATTGTAATACATAATACATCATTCAAAAGATATTTTAAAGTATTTGTATTGCAGGCTATTAAAATGATATAAGCCGTTCAAATTCTGTACGAAACTTTCGGAGAAAACTACGAAAAAACCAAAAAATTTTTATTATTTTATATTTTACAGAGTTTCAAATTCAGATTTTCGCTCACATTTCGTACTAATAATTTTTAACGATGTATAGCCCGGAATTAAACAAGTTTTGGAGAAAACCACAGATAAGTCAGACACAAATCTTTTAAAAAAAATGTTATACGGCGCCACCGAGCGGCACTTAGCTAAAGTCAGAAATTTGAAAGATCATAACATGGTGAGCAAACAGGCTGTTTCAGATATTGAAAAGGGTAGAGGGCGCGGCGCCGAAGGCGCTACCGCACGGGAATTTACTGCGCTTTCAATAAGCTATTGTCACGATATATCGATAAGCTGTTATTAGACCTGAAACGGGAAAAAGGCGCCACCAAGCAGGAGTTTCGTAAAGTCGGATTTTTCAGGGATCGCGAACCAGCTGGTCGCCGAAGGCGGCTAGTTATAAATAAAAGGATAGTGAGCATGAGATTTTAAAATTTACAATAGCATGAGGATAAAGTTGTTGCGAGTTTTTAACATAATTGATATTGATATTTTTGCTTCAATAATTATATTTAACTAATTTATAGCAAAAAAATATATATATGTTTATAATGAAATATATATATATATGCATATTATCCACATATTATCTGCAAAAATTTTAAAGAAATATCATAGCCAATATTTAATACATATATTTTTGGAGATGATGTATTTTATTATGCACTAGCAAACTTTGTCTGTTTCACTGGCCTCTTTGTTTAAAGAAATCGTTTATAAATATAAAATATGAGCATGGGATCCTTTTGGTGACTTTTAATATTTTTTGTCATTTTCGTGAGGAGTTAAAATGGCTGTCGCAATTGTGTAAGTAAAGACCTTGACAAAAAACATCTGAGCTACATGGGATCCTATACTAAAACTGTTGTCTAATGTGAATGCATATTTAGTTTATTTTAAATTAATCATGTTTTTCCTATCGACCATAAAATGGTAGCAATTTCATGCTAAATATACTGTATCAGGGTTCATACTCCTCAGGGAAAACCTGGAAAACAGGAAATTTGGAATTTGTTAAAAAAAGTCAGGGAAAATAAGTTATAAAACCTGGAAAAACAAATGTTTTTTTTTTTTCTCTCTCTCGAGTTATGTTTTCTTGTTTAGCTTCGTATCAAAGTTTAAATGATTAAGTAATGTGAAAATACGCATGTAAATAATGATTTCTACCTAAATTTCTATAATGATCAGTAGTAATATGGCATCATACAGTGGAAGTAGCTGTATTTTGTCCTATCTAGAGGAGCGTTTCTTGTAATATGTCACTAATATTTTCTTGAAAATTGTCTGGGAACTCAGGGAATTTTTTTCCCATATTTGAGTATGAACCCTGTGTATTACAATATGCTATGAGTGCTATTTCAAGGCATTTAGTGGTGTCCCTTAACTCTTTTCAGGTCCCTAAGTCCCTTTTTTTTTTTTTCTCCCTCCACTAAAAGTCATAAGAGTTTTAGTTATGCCCAAAAAATTATTCAAATGTGGTAAATTCGTGTACGCACATAGCTTATAATAGGACATTAAAATGATTACCTTTGGCGGCCAATGATCTGATGTGTAACAAGAACACAATTATTCATAGATAACTCAGGAAATGGACTTGGGGGCTAAAATTAAAAAGACCGTTTTGCTGACTGTCTGTGACTGTTGCATAGTACTAGAATCATTACAGTTGTACTGGGTACATTTGATCAGGAAACGAATTATTTTCAGTTATGAGTCCAGTAACAAGTTCAACCCTGTTGACCATTAAAGACATCTGTAGACGTCCAGGATAGTAGTTGGATACTCACTTTACACGGAATTGTCACAATTTTAATTTATTCTGTAACATTATTAGTACCTGCCAATTTTTTTACGCCACCTTTTCTGTAAAATAATTTTCTCCAATATGCAGTTACAATTTAATAATAAGAAAATCAGTTTTCAAAAAAAATTTGAGTAGGGGGGGGGGGGTGAATAAAAGAGAGTACTAACGTTGTTATGGCATAAGTTAAAAATGTGCCAGTTGTGCTTGACTGTCGTCTGCCGCATGGTCTGACAACTGAGAGTTGTGGTATGGGGAGCAATTTTATTTCATATTGAGACTTCATAGATTCATGACACTTTTATAGCTCAGTGCTGTGATTCTATATTATGTTGTATCACCCCTTTTTTCATAAATCCTAGATTACATTTGGTAATTATTACATGTGCGAACAATTCACAATAAAAAAAGATGGCGATTAAAAATTATGCATCGATCGCCACTAAAGTCGCCACTTTTTATGATCATTAAAATAATCTAAAAATCGAGCGACGATAGGCAATCAAAGCCTTGTGATTTCCAATCTTTTTGCATCCATGGCATAAATGTCAATGTTCATTTTAAACTTGCTTTATTATATTCTACAACCTATAAAGAAGTAGAATTGTTTAATATGTCTCACTCATATAATTTTTTGGACCCCCCCCCCTCCCCCTAACGATCTGTGATCACACAGCTTATAGAAAGCTTTATAGTTTCTAATCATTCTCCATTTGCTGCAAAAATATAAAGATATATTTTAAACTTACTTTATTAGATTCTAGAATCTGTAAAGAAGTAGAATTGTTTAATATCTCTTACTCATAATTCTTGTAATCCCCCCCCCCCTCCTCCAACGATTAGCAATCACATGCTCCACTGAAGTCTTGTGGTTTACAATCTTTCTCTATGCATAACATAAATGTAAATATCATTTTAAACTTTCTTGATTAGATTCTAGAACATATAAAGAAGAATATAGATGTACCCCCCCCCCCACACACACACACACATGTGAGCTCCATTTCCACAAGCAGTTAATGATCAAATGTCCTGCAAAGCACAATCTTTTTCCATTAATATCTCCATAGTATTTAGTGTATATTTAACCCATTTAAGATAGTTGACAAATGTGTGTATCAAAATTTGATTTGACTTAAATGTGTATTTTTCAAAAATTTTTGTATTTGCTTTCTTTTGTGTAGAAATCTTCCTTTTCCCTTCCCATTTTAAAGTAGAAATCTCCCTATTTTTAAAGCTACAAATTTGGCAGCTAAGTTTCCATATCTATACTTTTTAAGAGGAAGTATTTTAACTCTATTGAAATAAAATCATTTAAAAAAGTGTGTCTTCAGAAATAAGAAAAAATAAATAAAACTGTTAACTGTATTTACACATGACCATGTAAAAGGTTGTGATGATGATGAATCAGCTGATTCATTTACTGGAAAATATCAATGTGAACTGTGAATGATAACAGCTTATTTCACTTAAATAAATTGAAAAAAAAAAGTACTACTGAATTATCTGAAAGATAATAACTTTTGCTGTTATTATTACAGCCCTAAGCCGATTTTAATTTAGGATGTGCAATTTAGGATTTTTAAAAAGAGTGTAATTACAAATTACAATTTCAGTGTCCCTGTGTTAATTTTATTACTATATGTATTTCTTATTTTCATATTTTTCTTGTGGTAATTATACCGCAAAATGGTGACAATGCTTTTTGCAGTCTGAAAAAAATAGTCTTATCATGTGAAAAGTGGCCACTAACTTAAAAAAGTGGCTACTAATGAAACTGACAGTACCGGCCACTGGCCACTAATGAATTTTCCCAGTTTTGCCCTTTATTGCGGTGGCTGATTCTTGTTCGATTCGAGTATGTAGCCATCTCTGGTCAATGCTCCTACTGCCCTCACATAATTGCAACTGCACTTTGGCTAAAATATTGTTTTATGATTTTTTGTGCATGTAAGATTTTTGAAAGTTGCTAGTTGTTTTACATTTTATTTTAAAGTTTATTTTTATATTTTGTTCTTTATTGTTTTTGGTAAGGGCTGTAGTAGCTCTATTATATTTAAAATCAGTTTGATGTTCTTTTATCCTATTTTTTCTCTTTTCCTCTTAGTCATAGCTCATAGCTATGTGATACCTGTTTATATTTTCCTCTGTTTGATATTTTATTTCATAAATGCTTGCAGTTTCTAAGGGGTTTGTGGAGTTTTTGTTATTACTGATAGGCTGGAAAATATCTGTTAGGTTTAGTGGGGATATTTATGTTTTTATTGGGTGCACCTTTATTAAATGAAATTGCTGTAGTATATCTTTCTTTTGGTTTCTGTCCATTTTCAATATGAGTTAATTAATGATATTTTTATATATA
>CAWVNO010002169.1:0-125000 GCA_963930645.1 Salticus scenicus | reverse complement strand
CAATCACTTCCAGAATGTGCAAAAGATATTCTAGTTTCATAACAGAACAGCAGGGACCTGCCAAAGTTAAACCATTTGGCCAGGAGAGCCCTTTTATGCAGACTTTTGCCCGATTTCGATACCCAAAATTTTTGCGATTTTCACAGAATTTTTTTCAAAAGCCGATTCCAAAGCAACTAATAGAGCTTTGCGATCGCAATCACTTCCAGAATCTGCCCCACGAAGTCTACTTTCATGATAAAGCACGAGGGACCTGCCAAAGTTAAACCATTTGGCCAGGAGAGCCCTTTTATGAAGGCATGTGCTCGATTTCGTCGCCAAATTTTTTTGGCCAATTTTACGCCCTCTCATTTTTAAAAGTCGATTCCACAGCAACTAATAGAGCTTTGCGATCGCAATCACTTCCAGAATGTGCAAAAGATATTCTAGTTTCATAACAGAACAGCAGGGACCTGCCAAAGTTAAACCATTTGGCCAGGAGAGCCCTTTTATACAGACTTTTGCCATATTTCGATACCCAAAATTTTTGCGATTTTTACAGAATTTTTTTCAAAAGCCGATTCCAAAGCAACTAATAGAGCTTTGCAATCGCAATCACTTCCAGAATCTGCCCCACGAAGTCTACTTTCATGATAAAGCACGAGGGACCTGCCAAATTTTTTTGGCCAATTTTACGCCCTCTCATTTTTAAAAGTCGATTCCACAGCAACTAATAGAGCTTTACGATCGCAATCACTTCCAGAATGTGCAAAAGATATTCTAGTTTCATAACAGAACATCAGGGACCTGCCAAAGTTAAACTATTTGGCTAGGAGAGCCCTTTTATGCAGACTTTTGCCATATTTCGATACCCAAAATTTTTGCGATTTTCACAGAATTTTTTTCAAAAGCCGATTCCAAAGCAACTAATAGAGCTTTGCGATCGCAATCACTTCCAGAATCTGCCCCACGAAGTCTACTTTCATGATAAAGCACGAGGGACCTGCCAAAGTTAAACCATTTGGCCAGGAGAGCCCTTTTATGAAGGCATGTGCTCGATTTCGTCGCCAAATTTTTTTGGCCAATTTTACGCCCTCTCATTTTTAAAAGTCGATTCCACAGCAACTAATAGAGCTTTGCGATCGCAATCACTTCCAGAATGTGCAAAAGATATTCTAGTTTCATAACAGAACAGCAGGGACCTGCCAAAGTTAAACCATTTGGCCAGGAGAGCCTTTTTATGCAGACTTTTGCCCGATTTCGATACCCAAAATTTTTGCGATTTTCACAGAATTTTTTTCAAAAGCCGATTCCAAAGCAACTAATAGAGCTTTGCGATCGCAATCACTTCCAGAATCTGCCCCACGAAGTCTACTTTCATGATAAAGCACGAGGGACCTGCCAAAGTTAAACCATTTGGCCAGGAGAGCCCTTTTATGAAGGCATGTGCTCGATTTCGTCGCCAAATTTTTTTGGCCAATTTTACGCCCTCTCATTTTTAAAAGTCGATTCCACAGCAACTAATAGAGCTTTGCGATCGCAATCACTTCCAGAATGTGCAAAAGATATTCTAGTTTCATAACAGAACAGCAGGGACCTGCCAAAGTTAAACCATTTGGCCAGGAGAGCCTTTTTATGCAGACTTTTGCCCGATTTCGATACCCAAAATTTTTGCGATTTTCACAGAATTTTTTTCAAAAGCCGATTCCAAAGCAACTAATAGAGCTTTGCGATCGCAATCACTTCCAGAATCTGCCCCACGAAGTCTACTTTCATGATAAAGCACGAGGGACCTGCCAAAGTTAAACCATTTGGCCAGGAGAGCCCTTTTATGAAGGCATGTGCTCGATTTCGTCGCCAAATTTTTTTAGCCAATTTTACGCCCTCTCATTTTTAAAAGTCGATTCCACAGCAACTAATAGAGCTTTGCGATCGCAATCACTTCCAGAATGTGCAAAAGATATTCTAGTTTCATAACAGAACAGCAGGGACCTGCCAAAGTTAAACCATTTGGCCAGGAGAGCCCTTTTATGCAGACTTTTGCCATATTTCGATACCCAAAATTTTTGCGATTTTCACAGAATTTTTTTCAAAAGCCGATTCCAAAGCAACTAATAGAGCTTTGCGATCGCAATCACTTCCAGAATCTGCCCCACGAAGTCTGCTTTCGTGATAAAGCACGAGGGACCTGCCAAAGTTAAACCATTTGGCCAGGAGAGCCCTTTTATGAAGGCATGTGCTCGATTTCGTCGCCAAATTTTTTTGGCCAATTTTACGCCCTCTCATTTTTAAAAGTCGATTCCACAGCAACTAATAGAGCTTTGCGATCGCAATCACTTCCAGAATGTGCAAAAGATATTCTAGTTTCATAACAGAACAGCAGGGACCTGCCAAAGTTAAACCATTTGGCCAGGAGAGCTCTTTTATGCAGACTTTTGCCCGATTTCGATACCCAAAATTTTTGCGATTTTCACAGAATTTTTTTCAAAAGCCGATTCCAAAGCAACTAATAGAGCTTTGCGATCGCAATCACTTCCAGAATCTGCCCCACGAAGTCTACTTTCATGATAAAGCACGAGGGACCTGCCAAAGTTAAACCATTTGGCCAGGAGAGCCCTTTTATGAAGGCATGTGCTCGATTTCGTCGCCAAATTTTTTTGGCCAATTTTACGCCCTCTCATTTTTAAAAGTCGATTCCACAGCAAGTAATAGAGCTTTGCGATCGCAATCACTTCCAGAATGTGCAAAAGATATTCTAGTTTCATAACAGAACAGCAGGGACCTGCCAAAGTTAAACCATTTGGCCAGGAGAGCCCTGTTATGCAGACTTTTGCCCGATTTCGATACCCAAAATTTTTGCGATTTTCACAGAATTTTTTTCAAAAGCCGATTCCAAAGCAACTAATAGAGCTTTGCGATCGCAATCACTTCCAGAATCTGCCCCACGAAGTCTACTTTCATGATAAAGCACGAGGGACCTGCCAAAGTTAAACCATTTGGCCAGGAGAGCCCTTTTATGAAGGCATGTGCTCGATTTCGTCGCCAAATTTTTTTGGCCAATTTTACGCCCTCTCATTTTTAAAAGTCGATTCCACAGCAACTAATAGAGCTTTGCGATCGCAATCACTTCCAGAATGTGCAAAAGATATTCTAGTTTCATAACAGAACAGCAGGGACCTGCCAAAGTTAAACCATTTGGCCAGGAGAGCCTTTTTATGCAGACTTTTGCCCGATTTCGATACCCAAAATTTTTGCGATTTTCACAGAATTTTTTTCAAAAGCCGATTCCAAAGCAACTAATAGAGCTTTGCGATCGCAATCACTTCCAGAATCTGCCCCACGAAGTCTACTTTCATGATAAAGCACGAGGGACCTGCCAAAGTTAAACCATTTGGCCAGGAGAGCCCTTTTATGAAGGCATGTGCTCGATTTCGTCGCCAAATTTTTTTAGCCAATTTTACGCCCTCTCATTTTTAAAAGTCGATTCCACAGCAACTAATAGAGCTTTGCGATCGCAATCACTTCCAGAATGTGCAAAAGATATTCTAGTTTCATAACAGAACAGCAGGGACCTGCCAAAGTTAAACCATTTGGCCAGGAGAGCCCTTTTATGCAGACTTTTGCCATATTTCGATACCCAAAATTTTTGCGATTTTCACAGAATTTTTTTCAAAAGCCGATTCCAAAGCAACTAATAGAGCTTTGCGATCGCAATCACTTCCAGAATCTGCCCCACGAAGTCTGCTTTCGTGATAAAGCACGAGGGACCTGCCAAAGTTAAACCATTTGGCCAGGAGAGCCCTTTTATGAAGGCATGTGCTCGATTTCGTCGCCAAATTTTTTTGGCCAATTTTACGCCCTCTCATTTTTAAAAGTCGATTCCACAGCAACTAATAGAGCTTTGCGATCGCAATCACTTCCAGAATGTGCAAAAGATATTCTAGTTTCATAACAGAACAGCAGGGACCTGCCAAAGTTAAACCATTTGGCCAGGAGAGCTCTTTTATGCAGACTTTTGCCCGATTTCGATACCCAAAATTTTTGCGATTTTCACAGAATTTTTTTCAAAAGCCGATTCCAAAGCAACTAATAGAGGTTTGCGATCGCAATCACTTCCAGAATCTGCCCCACGAAGTCTACTTTCATGATAAAGCACGAGGGACCTGCCAAAGTTAAACCATTTGGCCAGGAGAGCCCTTTTATGAAGGCATGTGCTCGATTTCGTCGCCAAATTTTTTTGGCCAATTTTACGCCCTCTCATTTTTAAAAGTCGATTCCACAGCAAGTAATAGAGCTTTGCGATCGCAATCACTTCCAGAATGTGCAAAAGATATTCTAGTTTCATAACAGAACAGCAGGGACCTGCCAAAGTTAAACCATTTGGCCAGGAGAGCCCTGTTATGCAGACTTTTGCCCGATTTCGATACCCAAAATTTTTGCGATTTTCACAGAATTTTTTTCAAAAGCCGATTCCAAAGCAACTAATAGAGCTTTGCGATCGCAATCACTTCCAGAATCTGCCCCACGAAGTCTACTTTCATGATAAAGCACGAGGGACCTGCCAAAGTTAAACCATTTGGCCAGGAGAGCCCTTTTATGAAGGCATGTGCTCGATTTCGTCGCCAAATTTTTTTGGCCAATTTTACGCCCTCTCATTTTTAAAAGTCGATTCCACAGCAACTAATAGAGCTTTGCGATCGCAATCACTTCCAGAATGTGCAAAAGATATTCTAGTTTCATAACAGAACAGCAGGGACCTGCCAAAGTTAAACCATTTGGCCAGGAGAGCCCTTTTATGCAGACTTTTGCCCGATTTCGATACCCAAAATTTTTGCGATTTTCACAGAATTTTTTTCAAAAGCCGATTCCAAAGCAACTAATAGAGCTTTGCGATCGCAATCACTTCCAGAATCTGCCCCACGAAGTCTACTTTCATGATAAAGCACGAGGGACCTGCCAAAGTTAAACCATTTGGCCAGGAGAGCCCTTTTATGAAGGCATGTGCTCGATTTCGTCGCCAAATTTTTTTGGCCAATTTTACGCCCTCTCATTTTTAAAAGTCGATTCCACAGCAACTAATAGAGCTTTGCGATCGCAATCACTTCCAGAATGTGCAAAAGATATTCTAGTTTCATAACAGAACAGCAGGGACCTGCCAAAGTTAAACCATTTGGCCAGGAGAGCCCTTTTATACAGACTTTTGCCATATTTCGATACCCAAAATTTTTGCGATTTTTACAGAATTTTTTTCAAAAGCCGATTCCAAAGCAACTAATAGAGCTTTGCAATCGCAATCACTTCCAGAATCTGCCCCACGAAGTCTACTTTCATGATAAAGCACGAGGGACCTGCCAAATTTTTTTAACCAATTTTACGCCCTCTCATTTTTAAAAGTCGATTCCACAGCAACTAATAGAGCTTTACGATCGCAATCACTTCCAGAATGTGCAAAAGATATTCTAGTTTCATAACAGAACATCAGGGACCTGCCAAAGTTAAACTATTTGGCTAGGAGAGCCCTTTTATGCAGACTTTTGCCATATTTCGATACCCAAAATTTTTGCGATTTTCACAGAATTTTTTTCAAAAGCCGATTCCAAAGCAACTAATAGAGCTTTGCGATCGCAATCACTTCCAGAATCTGCCCCACGAAGTCTACTTTCATGATAAAGCACGAGGGACCTGCCAAAGTTAAACCATTTGGCCAGGAGAGCCCTTTTATGAAGGCATGTGCTCGATTTCGTCGCCAAATTTTTTTGGCCAATTTTACGCCCTCTCATTTTTAAAAGTCGATTCCACAGCAACTAATAGAGCTTTGCGATCGCAATCACTTCCAGAATGTGCAAAAGATATTCTAGTTTCATAACAGAACAGCAGGGACCTGCCAAAGTTAAACCATTTGGCCAGGAGAGCCTTTTTATGCAGACTTTTGCCCGATTTCGATACCCAAAATTTTTGTGATTTTCACAGAATTTTTTTCAAAAGCCGATTCCAAAGCAACTAATAGAGCTTTGCGATCGCAATCACTTCCAGAATCTGCCCCACGAAGTCTACTTTCATGATAAAGCACGAGGGACCTGCCAAAGTTAAACCATTTGGCCAGGAGAGCCCTTTTATGAAGGCATGTGCTCGATTTCGTCGCCAAATTTTTTTGGCCAATTTTACGCCCTCTCATTTTTAAAAGTCGATTCCACAGCAACTAATAGAGCTTTGCGATCGCAATCACTTCCAGAATGTGCAAAAGATATTCTAGTTTCATAACAGAACAGCAGGGACCTGCCAAAGTTAAACCATTTGGCCAGGAGAGCCTTTTTATGCAGACTTTTGCCCGATTTCGATACCCAAAATTTTTGCGATTTTCACAGAATTTTTTTCAAAAGCCGATTCCAAAGCAACTAATAGAGCTTTGCGATCGCAATCACTTCCAGAATCTGCCCCACGAAGTCTACTTTCATGATAAAGCACGAGGGACCTGCCAAAGTTAAACCATTTGGCCAGGAGAGCCCTTTTATGAAGGCATGTGCTCGATTTCGTCGCCAAATTTTTTTAGCCAATTTTACGCCCTCTCATTTTTAAAAGTCGATTCCACAGCAACTAATAGAGCTTTGCGATCGCAATCACTTCCAGAATGTGCAAAAGATATTCTAGTTTCATAACAGAACAGCAGGGACCTGCCAAAGTTAAACCATTTGGCCAGGAGAGCCCTTTTATGCAGACTTTTGCCATATTTCGATACCCAAAATTTTTGCGATTTTCACAGAATTTTTTTCAAAAGCCGATTCCAAAGCAACTAATAGAGCTTTGCGATCGCAATCACTTCCAGAATCTGCCCCACGAAGTCTACTTTCATGATAAAGCACGAGGGACCTGCCAAAGTTAAACCATTTGGCCAGGAGAGCCCTTTTATGAAGGCATGTGCTCGATTTCGTCGCCAAATTTTTTTGGCCAATTTTACGCCCTCTCATTTTTAAAAGTCGATTCCACAGCAACTAATAGAGCTTTGCGATCGCAATCACTTCCAGAATGTGCAAAAGATATTCTAGTTTCATAACAGAACAGCAGGGACCTGCCAAAGTTAAACCATTTGGCCAGGAGAGCCCTTTTATGCAGACTTTTGCCCGATTTCGATACCCAAAATTTTTGCGATTTTCACAGAATTTTTTTCAAAAGCCGATTCCAAAGCAACTAATAGAGCTTTGCGATCGCAATCACTTCCAGAATCTGCCCCACGAAGTCTACTTTCATGATAAAGCACGAGGGACCTGCCAAAGTTAAACCATTTGGCCAGGAGAGCCCTTTTATGAAGGCATGTGCTCGATTTCGTCGCCAAATTTTTTTAGCCAATTTTACGCCCTCTCATTTTTAAAAGTCGATTCCACAGCAACTAATAGAGCTTTGCGATCGCAATCACTTCCAGAATGTGCAAAAGATATTCTAGTTTCATAACAGAACAGCAGGGACCTGCCAAAGTTAAACCATTTGGCCAGGAGAGCCCTTTTATGCAGACTTTTGCCATATTTCGATACCCAAAATTTTTGCGATTTTCACAGAATTTTTTTCAAAAGCCGATTCCAAAGCAACTAATAGAGCTTTGCGATCGCAATCACTTCCAGAATCTGCCCCACGAAGTCTACTTTCATGATAAAGCACGAGGGACCTGCCAAAGTTAAACCATTTGGCCAGGAGAGCCCTTTTATGAAGGCATGTGCTCGATTTCGTCGCCAAATTTTTTTGGCCAATTTTACGCCCTCTCATTTTTAAAAGTCGATTCCACAGCAACTAATAGAGCTTTGCGATCGCAATCACTTCCAGAATGTGCAAAAGATATTCTAGTTTCATAACAGAACAGCAGGGACCTGCCAAAGTTAAACCATTTGGCCAGGAGAGCCCTTTTATGCAGACTTTTGCCATATTTCGATACCCAAAATTTTTGCGATTTTCACAGAATTTTTTTCAAAAGCCGATTCCAAAGCAACTAATAGAGCTTTGCGATCGCAATCACTTCCAGAATCTGCCCCACGAAGTCTACTTTCATGATAAAGCACGAGGGACCTGCCAAAGTTAAACCATTTGGCCAGGAGAGCCCTTTTATGAAGGCATGTGCTCGATTTCGTCGCCAAATTTTTTTGGCCAATTTTACGCCCTCTCATTTTTAAAAGTCGATTCCACAGCAACTAATAGAGCTTTGCGATCGCAATCAATTCCAGAATGTGCAAAAGATATTCTAGTTTCATAACAGAACAGCAGGGACCTGCCAAAGTTAAACCATTTGGCCAGGAGAGCCCTTTTATGCAGACTTTTGCCCGATTTCGATACCCAAAATTTTTGCGATTTTCACAGAATTTTTTTCAAAAGCCGATTCCAAAGCAACTAATAGAGCTTTGCGATCGCAATCACTTCCAGAATCTGCCCCACGAAGTCTACTTTCATGATAAAGCACGAGGGACCTGCCAAAGTTAAACCATTTGGCCAGGAGAGCCCTTTTATGAAGGCATGTGCTCGCTTTCGTCGCCAAATTTTTTTGGCCAATTTTACGCCCTCTCATTTTTAAAAGTCGATTCCACAGCAACTAATAGAGCTTTGCGATCGCAATCACTTCCAGAATGTGCAAAAGATATTCTAGTTTCATAACAGAACAGCAGGGACCTGCCAAAGTTAAACCATTTGGCCAGGAGAGCCCTTTTATGCAGACTTTTGCCCGATTTCGATACCCAAAATTTTTGCGATTTTCACAGAATTTTTTTCAAAAGCCGATTCCAAAGCAACTAATAGAGCTTTGCGATCGCAATCACTTCCAGAATCTGCCCCACGAAGTCTACTTTCATGATAAAGCACGAGGGACCTGCCAAAGTTAAACCATTTGGCCAGGAGAGCCCTTTTATGAAGGCATGTGCTCGATTTCGTCGCCAAATTTTTTTGGCCAATTTTACGCCCTCTCATTTTTAAAAGTCGATTCCACAGCAACTAATAGAGCTTTGCGATCGCAATCACTTCCAGAATGTGCAAAAGATATTCTAGTTTCATAACAGAACAGCAGGGACCTGCCAAAGTTAAACCATTTGGCCAGGAGAGCCCTTTTATGCAGACTTTTGCCCGATTTCGATACCCAAAATTTTTGCGATTTTCACAGAATTTTTTTCAAAAGCCGATTCCAAAGCAACTAATAGAGCTTTGCGATCGCAATCACTTCCAGAATCTGCCCCACGAAGTCTACTTTCATGATAAAGCACGAGGGACCTGCCAAAGTTAAACCATTTGGCCAGGAGAGCCCTTTTATGAAGGCATGTGCTCGATTTCGTCGCCAAATTTTTTTGGCCAATTTTACGCCCTCTCATTTTTAAAAGTCGATTCCACAGCAACTAATAGAGCTTTGCGATCGCAATCACTTCCAGAATGTGCAAAAGATATTCTAGTTTCATAACAGAACAGCAGGGACCTGCCAAAGTTAAACCATTTGGCCAGGAGAGCCCTTTTATGCAGACTTTTGCCCGATTTCGATTCCCAAAATTTTTGCGATTTTCACAGAATTTTTTTCAAAAGCCGATTCCAAAGCAACTAATAGAGCTTTGCGATCGCAATCACTTCCAGAATCTGCCCCACGAAGTCTACTTTCATGATAAAGCACGAGGGACCTGCCAAAGTTAAACCATTTGGCCAGGAGAGCCCTTTTATGAAGGCATGTGCTCGATTTCGTCGCCAAATTTTTTTGGCCAATTTTACGCCCTCTCATTTTTAAAAGTCGATTCCACAGCAACTAATAGAGCTTTGCGATCGCAATCACTTCCAGAATCTGCCCCACGAAGTCTACTTTCATGATAAAGCACGAGGGACCTGCCAAAGTTAAACCATTTGGCCAGGAGAGCCCTTTTATGAAGGCATGTGCTCGATTTCGTCGCCAAATTTTTTTGGCCAATTTTACGCCCTCTCATTTTTAAAAGTCGATTCCACAGCAACTAATAGAGCTTTGCGATCGCAATCACTTCCAGAATGTGCAAAAGATATTCTAGTTTCATAACAGAACAGCAGGGACCTGCCAAAGTTAAACCATTTGGCCAGGAGAGCCCTTTTATGCAGACTTTTGCCATATTTCGATACCCAAAATTTTTGCGATTTTCACAGAATTTTTTTCAAAAGCCGATTCCAAAGCAACTAATAGAGCTTTGCGATCGCAATCACTTCCAGAATCTGCCCCACGAAGTCTACTTTCATGATAAAGCACGAGGGACCTGCCAAAGTTAAACCATTTGGCCAGGAGAGCCCTTTTATGAAGGCATGTGCTCGATTTCGTCGCCAAATTTTTTTGGCCAATTTTACGCCCTCTCATTTTTAAAAGTCGATTCCACAGCAACTAATAGAGCTTTGCGATCGCAATCACTTCCAGAATGTGCAAAAGATATTCTAGTTTCATAACAGAACAGCAGGGACCTGCCAAAGTTAAACCATTTGGCCAGGAGAGCCCTTTTATGCAGACTTTTGCCCGATTTCGATACCCAAAATTTTTGCGATTTTCACAGAATTTTTTCAAAAGCCGATTCCAAAGCAACTAATAGAGCTTTGCGATCGCAATCACTTCCAGAATCTGCCCCACGAAGTCTACTTTCATGATAAAGCACGAGGGACCTGCCAAAGTTAAACCATTTGGCCAGGAGAGCCCTTTTATGAAGGCATGTGCTCGATTTCTTCGCAAAATTTTTTTGGCCAATTTTACGCCCTCTCATTTTTAAAAGTCGATTCCACAGCAACTAATAGAGCTTTGCGATCGCAATCACTTCCAGAATGTGCAAAAGATATTCTAGTTTCATAACAGAACAGCAGGGACCTGCCAAAGTTAAACCATTTGGCCAGGAGAGCCCTTTTATGCAGACTTTTGCCATATTTCGATACCCAAAATTTTTGCGATTTTCACAGAATTTTTTTCAAAAGCCGATTCCAAAGCAACTAATAGAGCTTTGCGATCGCAATCACTTCCAGAATCTGCCCCACGAAGTCTACTTTCATGATAAAGCACGAGGGACCTGCCAAAGTTAAACCATTTGGCCAGGAGAGCCCTTTTATGAAGGCATGTGCTCGATTTCGTCGCCAAATTTTTTTGGCCAATTTTACGCCCTCTCATTTTTAAAAGTCGATTCCACAGCAACTAATAGAGCTTTGCGATCGCAATCACTTCCAGAATGTGCAAAAGATATTCTAGTTTCATAACAGAACAGCAGGGACCTGCCAAAGTTAAACCATTTGGCCAGGAGAGCCCTTTTATGCAGACTTTTGCCATATTTCGATACCCAAAATTTTTGCGATTTTCACAGAATTTTTTTCAAAAGCCGATTCCAAAGCAACTAATAGAGCTTTGCGATCGCAATCACTTCCAGAATCTGCCCCACGAAGTCTACTTTCATGATAAAGCACGAGGGACCTGCCAAAGTTAAACCATTTGGCCAGGAGAGCCCTTTTATGAAGGCATGTGCTCGATTTCGTCGCCAAATTTTTTTGGCCAATTTTACGCCCTCTCATTTTTAAAAGTCGATTCCACAGCAACTAATAGAGCTTTGCGATCGCAATCACTTCCAGAATGTGCAAAAGATATTCTAGTTTCATAACAGAACAGCAGGGACCTGCCAAAGTTAAACCATTTGGCCAGGAGAGCCCTTTTATGCAGACTTTTGCCCGATTTCGATACCCAAAATTTTTGCGATTTTCACAGAATTTTTTCAAAAGCCGATTCCAAAGCAACTAATAGAGCTTTGCGATCGCAATCACTTCCAGAATCTGCCCCACGAAGTCTACTTTCATGATAAAGCACGAGGGACCTGCCAAAGTTAAACCATTTGGCCAGGAGAGCCCTTTTATGAAGGCATGTGCTCGATTTCTTCGCAAAATTTTTTTGGCCAATTTTACGCCCTCTCATTTTTAAAAGTCGATTCCACAGCAACTAATAGAGCTTTGCGATCGCAATCACTTCCAGAATGTGCAAAAGATATTCTAGTTTCATAACAGAACAGCAGGGACCTGCCAAAGTTAAACCATTTGGCCAGGAGAGCCCTTTTATGCAGACTTTTGCCATATTTCGATACCCAAAATTTTTGCGATTTTCACAGAATTTTTTTCAAAAGCCGATTCCAAAGCAACTAATAGAGCTTTGCGATCGCAGTCACTTCCAGAATCTGCCCCACGAAGTCTACTTTCATGATAAAGCACGAGGGACCTGCCAAAGTTAAACCATTTGGCCAGGAGAGCCCTTTTATGAAGGCATGTGCTCGATTTCGTCGCCAAATTTTTTTGGCCAATTTTACGCCCTCTCATTTTTAAAAGTCGATTCCACAGCAACTAATAGAGCTTTGCGATCGCAATCACTTCCAGAATGTGCAAAAGATATTCTAGTTTCATAACAGAACAGCAGGGACCTGCCAAAGTTAAACCATTTGGCCAGGAGAGCCCTTTTATGCAGACTTTTGCCATATTTCGATAACCAAAATTTTTGCGATTTTCACAGAATTTTTTTCAAAAGCCGATTCCAAAGCAACTAATAGAGCTTTGCGATCGCAATCACTTCCAGAATCTGCCCCACGAAGTCTACTTTCATGATAAAGCACGAGGGACCTGCCAAAGTTAAACCATTTGGCCAGGAGAGCCCTTTTATGAAGGCATGTGCTCGATTTCGTCGCCAAATTTTTTTGGCCAATTTTACGCCCTCTCATTTTTAAAAGTCGATTCCACAGCAACTAATAGAGCTTTGCGATCGCAATCACTTCCAGAATGTGCAAAAGATATTCTAGTTTCATAACAGAACAGCAGGGACCTGCCAAAGTTAAACCATTTGGCCAGGAGAGCCCTTTTATGCAGACTTTTGCCATATTTCGATACCCAAAATTTTTGCGATTTTCACAGAATTTTTTTCAAAAGCCGATTCCAAAGCAACTAATAGAGCTTTGCGATCGCAATCACTTCCAGAATCTGCCCCACGAAGTCTACTTTCATGATAAAGCACGAGGGACCTGCCAAAGTTAAACCATTTGGCCAGGAGAGCCCTTTTATGAAGGCATGTGCTCGATTTCGTCGCCAAATTTTTTTGGCCAATTTTACGCCCTCTCATTTTTAAAAGTCGATTCCACAGCAACTAATAGAGCTTTGCGATCGCAATCACTTCCAGAATGTGCAAAAGATATTCTAGTTTCATAACAGAACAGCAGGGACCTGCCAAAGTTAAACCATTTGGCCAGGAGAGCCCTTTTATGCAGACTTTTGCCCGATTTCGATACCCAAAATTTTTGCGATTTTCACAGAATTTTTTCAAAAGCCGATTCCAAAGCAACTAATAGAGCTTTGCGATCGCAATCACTTCCAGAATCTGCCCCACGAAGTCTACTTTCATGATAAAGCACGAGGGACCTGCCAAAGTTAAACCATTTGGCCAGGAGAGCCCTTTTATGAAGGCATGTGCTCGATTTCTTCGCAAAATTTTTTTGGCCAATTTTACGCCCTCTCATTTTTAAAAGTCGATTCCACAGCAACTAATAGAGCTTTGCGATCGCAATCACTTCCAGAATGTGCAAAAGATATTCTAGTTTCATAACAGAACAGCAGGGACCTGCCAAAGTTAAACCATTTGGCCAGGAGAGCCCTTTTATGCAGACTTTTGCCATATTTCGATACCCAAAATTTTTGCGATTTTCACAGAATTTTTTTCAAAAGCCGATTCCAAAGCAACTAATAGAGCTTTGCGATCGCAGTCACTTCCAGAATCTGCCCCACGAAGTCTACTTTCATGATAAAGCACGAGGGACCTGCCAAAGTTAAACCATTTGGCCAGGAGAGCCCTTTTATGAAGGCATGTGCTCGATTTCGTCGCCAAATTTTTTTGGCCAATTTTACGCCCTCTCATTTTTAAAAGTCGATTCCACAGCAACTAATAGAGCTTTGCGATCGCAATCACTTCCAGAATGTGCAAAAGATATTCTAGTTTCATAACAGAACAGCAGGGACCTGCCAAAGTTAAACCATTTGGCCAGGAGAGCCCTTTTATGCAGACTTTTGCCCGATTTCGATACCCAAACTTTTTGCGATTTTCACAGAATTTTTTTCAAAAGCCGATTCCAAAGCAACTAATAGAGCTTTGCGATCGCAATCACTTCCAGAATCTGCCCCACGAAGTCTACTTTCATGATAAAGCACGAGGGACCTGCCAAAGTTAAACCATTTGGCCAGGAGAGCCCTTTTATGAAGGCATGTGCTCGATTTCGTCGCCAAATTTTTTTGGCCAATTTTACGCCCTCTCATTTTTAAAAGTCGATTCCACAGCAACTAATAGAGCTTTGCGATCGCAATCACTTCCAGAATGTGCAAAAGATATTCTAGTTTCATAACAGAACAGCAGGGACCTGCCAAAGTTAAACCATTTGGCCAGGAGAGCCCTTTTATGCAGACTTTTGCCCGATTTCGATACCCAAAATTTTTGCGATTTTCACAGAATTTTTTTCAAAAGCCGATTCCAAAGCAACTAATAGAGCTTTGCGATCGCAATCACTTCCAGAATCTGCCCCACGAAGTCTACTTTCATGATAAAGCACGAGGGACCTGCCAAAGTTAAACCATTTGGCCAGGAGAGCCCTTTTATGAAGGCATGTGCTCGATTTCGTCGCCAAATTTTTTTGGCCAATTTTACGCCCTCTCATTTTTAAAAGTCGATTCCACAGCAACTAATAGAGCTTTGCGATCGCAATCACTTCCAGAATGTGCAAAAGATATTCTAGTTTCATAACAGAACAGCAGGGACCTGCCAAAGTTAAACCATTTGGCCAGGAGAGCCCTTTTATGCAGACTTTTGCCCGATTTCGATACCCAAACTTTTTGCGATTTTCACAGAATTTTTTTCAAAAGCCGATTCCAAAGCAACTAATAGAGCTTTGCGATCGCAATCACTTCCAGAATCTGCCCCACGAAGTCTACTTTCATGATAAAGCACGAGGGACCTGCCAAAGTTAAACCATTTGGCCAGGAGAGCCCTTTTATGAAGGCATGTGCTCGATTTCGTCGCCAAATTTTTTTGGCCAATTTTACGCCCTCTCATTTTTAAAAGTCGATTCCACAGCAACTAATAGAGCTTTGCGATCGCAATCACTTCCAGAATGTGCAAAAGATATTCTAGTTTCATAACAGAACAGCAGGGACCTGCCAAAGTTAAACCATTTGGCCAGGAGAGCCCTTTTATGCAGACTTTTGCCATATTTCGATACCCAAAATTTTTGCGATTTTCACAGAATTTTTTTCAAAAGCCGATTCCAAAGCAACTAATAGAGCTTTGCGATCGCAATCACTTCCAGAATCTGCCCCACGAAGTATACTTTCATGATAAAGCACGAGGGACCTGCCAAAGTTAAACCATTTGGCCAGGAGAGCCCTTTTATGAAGGCATGTGCTAGATTTCGTCGCCAAATTTTTTTGGCCAATTTTACGCCCTCTCATTTTTAAAAGTCGATTCCACAGCAACTAATAGAGCTTTGCGATCGCAATCACTTCCAGAATGTGCAAAAGATATTCTAGTTTCATAACAGAACAGCAGGGACCTGCCAAAGTTAAACCATTTGGCCAGGAGAGCCCTTTTATGCAGACTTTTGCCATATTTCGATACCCAAAATTTTTGCGATTTTCACAGAATTTTTTTCAAAAGCCGATTCCAAAGCAACTAATAGAGCTTTGCGATCGCAATCACTTCCAGAATCTGCCCCACGAAGTCTACTTTCATGATAAAGCACGAGGGACCTGCCAAAGTTAAACCATTTGGCCAGGAGAGCCCTTTTATGAAGGCATGTGCTCGATTTCGTTGCCAAATTTTTTTGGCCAATTTTACGCCCTCTCATTTTTAAAAGTCGATTCCACAGCAACTAATAGAGCTTTGCGATCGCAATCACTTCCAGAATGTGCAAAAGATATTCTAGTTTCATAACAGAACAGCAGGGACCTGCCAAAGTTAAACCATTTGGCCAGGAGAGCCCTTTTATGCAGACTTTTGCCCGATTTCGATACCCAAATTTTTTGCGATTTTCACAGAATTTTTTTCAAAAGCCGATTCCAAAGCAACTAATAGAGCTTTGCGATCGCAATCACTTCCAGAATCTGCCCCACGAAGTCTACTTTCATGATAAAGCACGAGGGACCTGCCAAAGTTAAACCATTTGGCCAGGAGAGCCCTTTTATGAAGGCATGTGCTCGATTTCGTCGCCAAATTTTTTTGGCCAATTTTACGCCCTCTCATTTTTAAAAGTCGATTCCACAGCAACTAATAGAGCTTTGCGATCGCAATCACTTCCAGAATGTGCAAAAGATATTCTAGTTTCATAACAGAACAGCAGGGACCTGCCAAAGTTAAACCATTTGGCCAGGAGAGCCCTTTTATGCAGACTTTTGCCCGATTTCGATACCCAAAATTTTTGCGATTTTCACAGAATTTTTTTCAAAAGCCGATTCCAAAGCAACTAATAGAGCTTTGCGATCGCAATCACTTTCAGAATCTGCCCCACGAAGTCTACTTTCATGATAAAGCACGAGGGACCTGCCAAAGTTAAACCATTTGGCCAGGAGAGCCCTTTTATGAAGGCATGTGCTCGATTTTGTCGCCAAATTTTTTTGGCCAATTTTACGCCCTCTCATTTTTAAAAGTCGATTCCACAGCAACTAATAGAGCTTTGCGATCGCAATCACTTCCAGAATGTGCAAAAGATATTCTAATTTCATAACAAAACAGCAGGGACCTGCCAAAGTTAAACCATTTGGCCAGGAGAGCCCTTTTATGCAGACTTTTGCCATATTTCGATAACCAAAATTTTTGCGATTTTCACAGAATTTTTTTCAAAAGCCGATTCCAAAGCAACTAATAGAGCTTTGCGATCGCAATCACTTCCAGAATCTGCCCCACGAAGTCTACTTTCATGATAAAGCACGAGGGACCTGCCAAAGTTAAACCATTTGGCCAGGAGAGCCCTTTTATGAAGGCATGTGCTCGATTTCGTCGCCAAATTTTTTTGGCCAATTTTACGCCCTCTCATTTTTAAAAGTCGATTCCACAGCAACTAATAGAGCTTTGCGATCGCAATCACTTCCAGAATGTGCAAAAGATATTCTAGTTTCATAACAGAACAGCAGGGACCTGCCAAAGTTAAACCATTTGGCCAAGAGAGCCCTTTTATGCAGACTTTTGCCCGATTTCGATACCCAAAATTTTTGCGATTTTCACAGAATTTTTTTCAAAAGCCGATTCCAAAGCAACTAATAGAGCTTTGCGATCGCAATCACTTCCAGAATCTGCCCCACGAAGTCTACTTTCATGATAAAGCACGAGGGACCTGCCAAAGTTAAACCATTTGGCCAGGAGAGCCCTTTTATGAAGGCATGTGCTCGATTTCGTCGCCAAATTTTTTTGGCCAATTTTACGCCCTCTCATTTTTAAAAGTCGATTCCACAGCAACTAATAGAGCTTTGCGATCGCAATCACTTCCAGAATGTGCAAAAGATATTCTAGTTTCATAACAGAACAGCAGGGACCTGCCAAAGTTAAACCATTTGGCCAGGAGAGCTCTTTTATGCAGACTTTTGCCCGATTTCGATACCCAAAATTTTTGCGATTTTCACAGAATTTTTTTCAAAAGCCGATTCCAAAGCAACTAATAGAGCTTTGCGATCGCAATCACTTCCAGAATCTGCCCCACGAAGTCTACTTTCATGATAAAGCACGAGGGACCTGCCAAAGTTAAACCATTTGGCCAGGAGAGCCCTTTTATGAAGGCATGTGCTCGATTTCGTCGCCAAATTTTTTTGGCCAATTTTACGCCCTCTCATTTTTAAAAGTCGATTCCACAGCAACTAATAGAGCTTTGCGATCGCAATAACTTCCAGAATGTGCAAAAGATATTCTAGTTTCATAACAGAACAGCAGGGACCTGCCAAAGTTAAACCATTTGGCCAGGAGAGCCCTTTTATGCAGACTTTTGCCCGATTTCGATACCCAAAATTTTTGCGATTTTCACAGAATTTTTTTCAAAAGCCGATTCCAAAGCAACTAATAGAGCTTTGCGATCGCAATCACTTCCAGAATCTGCCCCACGAAGTCTACTTTCATGATAAAGCACGAGGGACCTGCCAAAGTTAAACCATTTGGCCAGGAAAGCCCTTTTATGAAGGCATGTGCTCGATTTCGTCGCCAAATTTTTTTGGCCAATTTTACGCCCTCTCATTTTTAAAAGTCGATTCCACAGCAACTAATAGAGCTTTGCGATCGCAATCACTTCCAGAATGTGCAAAAGATATTCTAGTTTCATAACAGAACAGCAGGGACCTGCCAAAGTTAAACCATTTGGCCAGGAGAGCCCTTTTATACAGACTTTTGCCATATTTCGATACCCAAAATTTTTGCGATTTTTACAGAATTTTTTTCAAAAGCCGATTCCAAAGCAACTAATAGAGCTTTGCAATCGCAATCACTTCCAGAATCTGCCCCACGAAGTCTACTTTCATGATAAAGCACGAGGGACCTGCCAAAGTTAAACCATTTGGCCAGGAAAGCCCTTTTATGAAGGCATGTGCTCGATTTCGTCGCCAAATTTTTTTGGCCAATTTTACGCCCTCTCATATTTAAAAGTCGATTCCACAGCAACTAATAGAGCTTTGCGATCGCAATCACTTCCAGAATGTGCAAAAGATATTCTAGTTTCATAACAGAACAGCAGGGACCTGCCAAAGTTAAACCATTTGGCCAGGAGAGCCCTTTTATGCAGACTTTTGCCATATTTCGATACCCAAAATTTTTGCGATTTTCACAGAATTTTTTTCAAAAGCCGATTCCAAAGCAACTAATAGAGCTTTGCGATCGCAATCACTTCCAGAATCTGCCCCACGAAGTCTACTTTCATGATAAAGCACGAGGGACCTGCCAAAGTTAAACCATTTGGCCAGGAGTGCCCTTTTATGAAGGCATGTGCTCGATTTCGTCGCCAAATTTTTTTGGCCAATTTTACGCCCTCTCATTTTTAAAAGTCGATTCCACAGCAACTAATAGAGCTTTGCGATCGCAATCACTTCCAGAATGTGCAAAAGATATTCTAGTTTCATAACAGAACAGCAGGGACCTGCCAAAGTTAAACCATTTGGCCAGGAGAGCCCTTTTATGCAGACTTTTGCCCGATTTCGATACCCAAATTTTTTGCGATTTTCACAGAATTTTTTTCAAAAGCCGATTCCAAAGCAACTAATAGAGCTTTGCGATCGCAATCACTTCCAGAATCTGCCCCACGAAGTCTACTTTCATGATAAAGCACGAGGGACCTGCCAAAGTTAAACCATTTGGCCAGGAGAGCCCTTTTATGAAGGCATGTGCTCGATTTCGTCGCCAAATTTTTTTGGCCAATTTTACGCCCTCTCATTTTTAAAAGTCGATTCCACAGCAACTAATAGAGCTTTGCGATCGCAATCACTTCCAGAATGTGCAAAAGATATTCTAGTTTCATAACAGAACAGCAGGGACCTGCCAAAGTTAAACAATTTGGACAGGAGAGCCCTTTTATGCAGACTTTTGCCATATTTCGATACCCAAAATTTTTGCGATTCTCACAGAATTTTTTTCAAAAGCCGATTCCAAAGCAACTAATAGAGCTTTGCGATCGCAATCACTTCCAGAATCTGCCCCACGAAGTCTACTTTCATGATAAAGCACGAGGGACCTGCCAAAGTTAAACCATTTGGCCAGGAGAGCCCTTTTATGAAGGCATGTGCTCGATTTCGTTGCCAAATTTTTTTGGCCAATTTTACGCCCTCTCATTTTTAAAAGTCGATTCCACAGCAACTAATAGAGCTTTGCGATCGCAATCACTTCCAGAATGTGCAAAATATATTCTAGTTTCATAACAGAACAGCAGGGACCTGCCAAAGTTAAACCATTTGGCCAGAAGAGCCCTTTTATGCAGACTTTTGCCCGATTTCGATACCCAAAATTTTTGCGATTTTCACAGAATTTTTTTCAAAAGCCGATTCCAAAGCAACTAATAGAGCTTTGCGATCGCAATCACTTCCAGAATCTGCCCCACGAAGTCTACTTTCATGATAAAGCACGAGGGACCTGCCAAAGTTAAACCATTTGGCCAGGAGAGCCCTTTTATGAAGGCATGTGCTCGATTTCGTCGCCAAATTTTTTTGGCCAATTTTACGCCCTCTCATTTTTAAAAGTCGATTCCACAGCAACTAATAGAGCTTTGCGATCGCAATCACTTCCAGAATGTGCAAAAGATATTCTAGTTTCATAACAGAACAGCAGGGACCTGCCAAAGTTAAACCATTTGGCCAGGAGAGCCCTTTTATGCAGACTTTTGCCCGATTTCGATACCCAAAATTTTTGCGATTTTCACAGAATTTTTTTCAAAAGCCGATTCCAAAGCAACTAATAGAGCTTTGCGATCGCAATCACTTCCAGAATCTGCCCCACGAAGTCTACTTTCATGATAAAGCACGAGGGACCTGCCAAAGTTAAACCATTTGGCCAGGAGATCCCTTTTATGAAGGCATGTGCTCGATTTCGTCGCCAAATTTTTTTGGCCAATTTTACGCCCTCTCATTTTTAAAAGTCGATTCCACAGCAACTAATAGAGCTTTGCGATCGCAATCACTTCCCGAATGTGCAAAAGATATTCTAGTTTCATAACAGAACAGCAGGGACCTGCCAAAGTTAAACCATTTGTCCAGGAGAGCCCTTTTATGCAGACTTTTGCCCGATTTCGATACCCAAATTTTTTGCGATTTTCACAGAATTTTTTTCAAAAGCCGATTCCAAAGCAACTAATAGAGCTTTGCGATCGCAATCACTTCCAGAATCTGCCCCACGAAGTCTACTTTCATGATAAAGCACGAGGGACCTGCCAAAGTTAAACCATTTGGCCAGGAGAGCCCTTTTATGAAGGCATGTGCTCGATTTCGTCGCCAAATTTTTTTTGCCAATTTTACGCCCTCTCATTTTTAAAAGTCGATTCCACAGCAACTAATAGAGCTTTGCGATCGCAATCACTTCCAGAATGTGCAAAAGATATTCTAGTTTCATAACAGAACAGCAGGGACCTGCCAAAGTTAAACCATTTGGACAGGAGGGCCCTTTTATGCAGACTTTTGCCATATTTCGATACCCAAAATTTTTGCGATTTTCACAGAATTTTTTTCAAAAGCCGATTCCAAAGCAACTATTAGAGCTTTGCGATCGCAATCACTTCCAGAATCTGCCCCACGAAGTCTACTTTCATGATAAAGCACGAGGGACCTGCCAAAGTTAAACCATTTGGCCAGGAGAGCCCTTTTATGAAGGCATGTGCTCGATTTCGTTGCCAAATTTTTTTGGCCAATTTTACGCCCTCTCATTTTTAAAAGTCGATTCCACAGCAACTAATAGAGCTTTGCGATCGCAATCACTTCCAGAATGTGCAAAAGATATTCTAGTTTCATAACAGAACAGCAGGGACCTGCCAAAGTTAAACCATTTGGCCAGGAGAGCCCTTTTATGCAGACTTTTGCCCGATTTCGATACCCAAATTTTTTGCGATTTTCACAGAATTTTTTTCAAAAGCCGATTCCAAAGCAACTAATAGAGCTTTGCGATCGCAATCACTTCCAGAATCTGCCCCACGAAGTCTACTTTCATGATAAAGCACGAGGGACCTGCCAAAGTTAAACCATTTGGCCAGGAGAGCCCTTTTATGAAGGCATGTGCTCGATTTCGTCGCCAAATTTTTTTGGCCAATTTTACGCCCTCTCATTTTTAAAAGTCGATTCCACAGCAACTAATAGAGCTTTGCGATCGCAATCACTTCCAGAATGTGCAAAAGATATTCTAGTTTCATAACAGAACAGCAGGGACCTGCCAAAGTTAAACCATTTGGCCAGGAGAGCCCTTTTATGCAGACTTTTGCCCGATTTCGATACCCAAAATTTTTGCGATTTTCACAGAATTTTTTTCAAAAGCCGATTCCAAAGCAACTAATAGAGCTTTGCGATCGCAATCACTTCCAGAATCTGCCCCACGAAATCTACTTTCATGATAAAGCACGAGGGACCTGCCAAAGTTAAACCATTTGGCCAGGAGAGCCCTTTTATGAAGGCATGTGCTCGATTTCGTCGCCAAATTTTTTTGGCCAATTTTACGCCCTCTCATTTTTAAAAGTCGATTCCACAGCAACTAATAGAGCTTTGCGATCGCAATCACTTCCAGAATGTGCAAAAGATATTCTAGTTTCATAACAGAACAGCAGGGACCTGCCAAAGTTAAACCATTTGGCCAAGAGAGCCCTTTTATGCAGACTTTTGCCCGATTTCGATACCCAAAATTTTTGCGATTTTCACAGAATTTTTTTCAAAAGCCGATTCCAAAGCAACTAATAGAGCTTTGCGATCGCAATCACTTCCAGAATCTGCCCCACGAAGTCTACTTTCATGATAAAGCACGAGGGACCTGCCAAAGTTAAACCATTTGGCCAGGAGAGCCCTTTTATGAAGGCATGTGCTCGATTTCGTCGCCAAATTTTTTTGGCCAATTTTACGCCCTCTCATTTTTAAAAGTCGATTCCACAGCAACTAATAGAGCTTTGCGATCGCAATCACTTCCAGAATGTGCAAAAGATATTCTAGTTTCATAACAGAACAGCAGGGACCTGCCAAAGTTAAACCATTTGGCCAGGAGAGCTCTTTTATGCAGACTTTTGCCCGATTTCGATACCCAAAATTTTTGCGATTTTCACAGAATTTTTTTCAAAAGCCGATTCCAAAGCAACTAATAGAGCTTTGCGATCGCAATCACTTCCAGAATCTGCCCCACGAAGTCTACTTTCATGATAAAGCACGAGGGACCTGCCAAAGTTAAACCATTTGGCCAGGAGAGCCCTTTTATGAAGGCATGTGCTCGATTTCGTCGCCAAATTTTTTTGGCCAATTTTACGCCCTCTCATTTTTAAAAGTCGATTCCACAGCAACTAATAGAGCTTTGCGATCGCAATCACTTCCAGAATGTGCAAAAGATATTCTAGTTTCATAACAGAACAGCAGGGACCTGCCAAAGTTAAACCATTTGGCCAGGAGAGCCCTTTTATGCAGACTTTTGCCCGATTTCGATACCCAAAATTTTTGCGATTTTCACAGAATTTTTTTCAAAAGCCGATTCCAAAGCAACTAATAGAGCTTTGCGATCGCAATCACTTCCAGAATCTGCCCCACGAAGTCTACTTTCATGATAAAGCACGAGGGACCTGCCAAAGTTAAACCATTTGGCCAGGAGAGCCCTTTTATGAAGGCATGTGCTCGATTTCGTCGCCAAATTTTTTTGGCCAATTTTACGCCCTCTCATTTTTAAAAGTCGATTCCACAGCAACTAATAGAGCTTTGCGATCGCAATCACTTCCAGAATGTGCAAAAGATATTCTAGTTTCATAACAGAACAGCAGGGACCTGCCAAAGTTAAACCATTTGGCCAGGAGAGCCCTTTTATGCAGACTTTTGCCCGATTTCGATACCCAAAATTTTTGCGATTTTCACAGAATTTTTTTCAAAAGCCGATTCCAAAGCAACTAATAGAGCTTTGCGATCGCAATCACTTCCAGAATCTGCCCCACGAAGTCTACTTTCATGATAAAGCACGAGGGACCTGCCAAAGTTAAACCATTTGGCCAGGAGAGCCCTTTTATGAAGGCATGTGCTCGATTTCGTCGCCAAATTTTTTTGGCCAATTTTACGCCCTCTCATTTTTAAAAGTCGATTCCACAGCAACTAATAGAGCTTTGCGATCGCAATCACTTCCAGAATGTGCAAAAGATATTCTAGTTTCATAACAGAACAGCAGGGACCTGCCAAAGTTAAACCATTTGGCCAGGAGAGCCCTTTTATACAGACTTTTGCCATATTTCGATACCCAAAATTTTTGCGATTTTTACAGAATTTTTTTCAAAAGCCGATTCCAAAGCAACTAATAGAGCTTTGCAATCGCAATCACTTCCAGAATCTGCCCCACGAAGTCTACTTTCATGATAAAGCACGAGGGACCTGCCAAATTTTTTTGGCCAATTTTACGCCCTCTCATTTTTAAAAGTCGATTCCACAGCAACTAATAGAGCTTTACGATCGCAATCACTTCCAGAATGTGCAAAAGATATTCTAGTTTCATAACAGAACATCAGGGACCTGCCAAAGTTAAACTATTTGGCTAGGAGAGCCCTTTTATGCAGACTTTTGCCATATTTCGATACCCAAAATTTTTGCGATTTTCACAGAATTTTTTTCAAAAGCCGATTCCAAAGCAACTAATAGAGCTTTGCGATCGCAATCACTTCCAGAATCTGCCCCACGAAGTCTACTTTCATGATAAAGCACGAGGGACCTGCCAAAGTTAAACCATTTGGCCAGGAGAGCCCTTTTATGAAGGCATGTGCTTGATTTCGTCGCCAAATTTTTTTGGCCAATTTTACGCCCTCTCATTTTTAAAAGTCGATTCCACAGCAACTAATAGAGCTTTGCGATCGCAATCACTTCCAGAATGTGCAAAAGATATTCTAGTTTCAAACAGAACAGCAGGGACCTGCCAAAGTTAAACCATTTGGCCAGGAGAGCCTTTTTATGCAGACTTTTGCCCGATTTCGATACCCAAAATTTTTGCGATTTTCACAGAATTTTTTTCAAAAGCCGATTCCAAAGCAACTAATAGAGCTTTGCGATCGCAATCACTTCCAGAATCTGCCCCACGAAGTCTACTTTCATGATAAAGCACGAGGGACCTGCCAAAGTTAAACCATTTGGCCAGGAGAGCCCTTTTATGAAGGCATGTGCTCGATTTCGTCGCCAAATTTTTTTGGCCAATTTTACGCCCTCTCATTTTTAAAAGTCGATTCCACAGCAACTAATAGAGCTTTGCGATCGCAATCACTTCCAGAATGTGCAAAAGATATTCTAGTTTCATAACAGAACAGCAGGGACCTGCCAAAGTTAAACCATTTGGCCAGGAGAGCCTTTTTATGCAGACTTTTGCCCGATTTCGATACCCAAAATTTTTGCGATTTTCACAGAATTTTTTTCAAAAGCCGATTCCAAAGCAACTAATAGAGCTTTGCGATCGCAATCACTTCCAGAATCTGCCCCACGAAGTCTACTTTCATGATAAAGCACGAGGGACCTGCCAAAGTTAAACCATTTGGCCAGGAGAGCCCTTTTATGAAGGCATGTGCTCGATTTCGTCGCCAAATTTTTTTAGCCAATTTTACGCCCTCTCATTTTTAAAAGTCGATTCCACAGCAACTAATAGAGCTTTGCGATCGCAATCACTTCCAGAATGTGCAAAAGATATTCTAGTTTCATAACAGAACAGCAGGGACCTGCCAAAGTTAAACCATTTGGCCAGGAGAGCCCTTTTATGCAGACTTTTGCCATATTTCGATACCCAAAATTTTTGCGATTTTCACAGAATTTTTTTCAAAAGCCGATTCCAAAGCAACTAATAGAGCTTTGCGATCGCAATCACTTCCAGAATCTGCCCCACGAAGTCTACTTTCATGATAAAGCACGAGGGACCTGCCAAATTTAAACCATTTGGCCAGGAGAGCCCTTTTATGAAGGCATGTGCTCGATTTCGTCGCCAAATTTTTTTGGCCAATTTTACGCCCTCTCATTTTTAAAAGTCGATTCCACAGCAACTAATAGAGCTTTGCGATCGCAATCACTTCCAGAATGTGCAAAAGATATTCTAGTTTCATAACAAAACAGCAGGGACCTGCCAAAGTTAAACCATTTGGCCAGGAGAGCCCTTTTATGCAGACTTTTGCCATATTTCGATACCCAAAATTTTTGCGATTTTCACAGAATTTTTTTCAAAAGCCGATTCCAAAGCAACTAATAGAGCTTTGCGATCGCAATCACTTCCAGAATCTGCCCCACGAAGTCTACTTTCATGATAAAGCACGAGGGACCTGCCAAAGTTAAACCATTTGGCCAGGAGAGCCCTTTTATGAAGGCATGTGCTCGATTTCGTCGCCAAATTTTTTTGGCCAATTTTACGCCCTCTCATTTTTAAAAGTCGATTCCACAGCAACTAATAGAGCTTTGCGATCGCAATCACTTCCAGAATGTGCAAAAGATATTCTAGTTTCATAACAGAACAGCAGGGACCTGCCAAAGTTAAACCATTTGGCCAAGAGAGCCCTTTTATGCAGACTTTTGCCCGATTTCGATACCCAAAATTTTTGCGATTTTCACAGAATTTTTTTCAAAAGCCGATTCCAAAGCAACTAATAGAGCTTTGCGATCGCAATCACTTCCAGAATCTGCCCCACGAAGTCTACTTTCATGATAAAGCACGAGGGACCTGCCAAAGTTAAACCATTTGGCCAGGAGAGCCCTTTTATGAAGGCATGTGCTCGATTTCGTCGCCAAATTTTTTTGGCCAATTTTACGCCCTCTCATTTTTAAAAGTCGATTCCACAGCAACTAATAGAGCTTTGCGATCGCAATCACTTCCAGAATGTGCAAAAGATATTCTAGTTTCATAACAGAACAGCAGGGACCTGCCAAAGTTAAACCATTTGGCCAGGAGAGCTCTTTTATGCAGACTTTTGCCCGATTTCGATACCCAAAATTTTTGCGATTTTCACAGAATTTTTTTCAAAAGCCGATTCCAAAGCAACTAATAGAGCTTTGCGATCGCAATCACTTCCAGAATCTGCCCCACGAAGTCTACTTTCATGATAAAGCACGAGGGACCTGCCAAAGTTAAACCATTTGGCCAGGAGAGCCCTTTTATGAAGGCATGTGCTCGATTTCGTCGCCAAATTTTTTTGGCCAATTTTACGCCCTCTCATTTTTAAAAGTCGATTCCACAGCAACTAATACAGCTTTGCGATCGCAATCACTTCCAGAATGTGCAAAAGATATTCTAGTTTCATAACAGAACAGCAGGGACCTGCCAAAGTTAAACCATTTGGCCAGGAGAGCCCTGTTATGCAGACTTTTGCCCGATTTCGATACCCAAAATTTTTGCGATTTTCACAGAATTTTTTTCAAAAGCCGATTCCAAAGCAACTAATAGAGCTTTGCGATCGCAATCACTTCCAGAATCTGCCCCACGAAGTCTACTTTCATGATAAAGCACGAGGGACCTGCCAAAGTTAAACCATTTGGCCAGGAGAGCCCTTTTATGAAGGCATGTGCTCGATTTCGTCGCCAAATTTTTTTGGCCAATTTTACGCCCTCTCATTTTAAAAAGTCGATTCCACAGCAACTAATAGAGCTTTGCGATCGCAATCACTTCCAGAATGTGCAAAAGATATTCTAGTTTCATAACAGAACAGCAGGGACCTGCCAAAGTTAAACCATTTGGCCAGGAGAGCCCTTTTATGCAGACTTTTGCCCGATTTCGATACCCAAAATTTTTGCGATTTTCACAGAATTTTTTTCAAAAGCCGATTCCAAAGCAACTAATAGAGCTTTGCGATCGCAATCACTTCCAGAATCTGCCCCACGAAGTCTACTTTCATGATAAAGCACGAGGGACCTGCCAAAGTTAAACCATTTGGCCAGGAGAGCCCTTTTATGAAGGCATGTGCTCGATTTCGTCGCCAAATTTTTTTGGCCAATTTTACGCCCTCTCATTTTTAAAAGTCGATTCCACAGCAACTAATAGAGCTTTGCGATCGCAATCACTTCCAGAATGTGCAAAAGATATTCTAGTTTCATAACAGAACAGCAGGGACCTGCCAAAGTTAAACCATTTGGCCAGGAGAGCCCTTTTATACAGACTTTTGCCATATTTCGATACCCAAAATTTTTGCGATTTTTACAGAATTTTTTTCAAAAGCCGATTCCAAAGCAACTAATAGAGCTTTGCAATCGCAATCACTTCCAGAATCTGCCCCACGAAGTCTACTTTCATGATAAAGCACGAGGGACCTGCCAAATTTTTTTGGCCAATTTTACACCCTCTCATTTTTAAAAGTCGATTCCACAGCAACTAATATAGCTTTACGATCGCAATCACTTCCAGAATGTGCAAAAGATATTCTAGTTTCATAACAGAACATCAGGGACCTGCCAAAGTTAAACTATTTGGCTAGGAGAGCCCTTTTATGCAGACTTTTGCCATATTTCGATACCCAAAATTTTTGCGATTTTCACAGAATTTTTTTCAAAAGCCGATTCCAAAGCAACTAATAGAGCTTTGCGATCGCAATCACTTCCAGAATCTGCCCCACGAAGTCTACTTTCATGATAAAGCACGAGGGACCTGCCAAAGTTAAACCATTTGGCCAGGAGAGCCCTTTTATGAAGGCATGTGCTCGATTTCGTCGCCAAATTTTTTTGGCCAATTTTACGCCCTCTCATTTTTAAAAGTCGATTCCACAGCAACTAATAGAGCTTTGCGATCGCAATCACTTCCAGAATGTGCAAAAGATATTCTAGTTTCATAACAGAACAGCAGGGACCTGCCAAAGTTAAACCATTTGGCCAGGAGAGCCCTTTTATGCAGACTTTTGCCATATTTCGATACCCAAAATTTTTGCGATTTTCACAGAATTTTTTTCAAAAGCCGATTCCAAAGCAACTAATAGAGCTTTGCGATCGCAATCACTTCCAGAATCTGCCCCACGAAGTCTACTTTCATGATAAAGCACGAGGGACCTGCCAAAGTTAAACCATTTGGCCAGGAGAGCCCTTTTATGAAGGCATGTGCTCGATTTCGTCGCCAAATTTTTTTGGCCAATTTTACGCCCTCTCATTTTTAAAAGTCGATTCCACAGCAACTAATAGAGCTTTGCGATCGCAATCACTTCCAGAATGTGCAAAAGATATTCTAGTTTCATAACAGAACAGCAGGGACCTGCCAAAGTTAAACCATTTGGCCAGGAGAGCCTTTTTATGCAGACTTTTGCCCGATTTCGATACCCAAAATTTTTGCGATTTTCACAGAATTTTTTTCAAAAGCCGATTCCAAAGCAACTAATAGAGCTTTGCGATCGCAATCACTTCCAGAATCTGCCCCACGAAGTCTACTTTCATGATAAAGCACGAGGGACCTGCCAAAGTTAAACCATTTGGCCAGAAGAGCCCTTTTATGAAGGCATGTGCTCGATTTCGTCGCCAAATTTTTTTAGCCAATTTTACGCCCTCTCATTTTTAAAAGTCGATTCCACAGCAACTAATAGAGCTTTGCGATCGCAATCACTTCCAGAATGTGCAAAAGATATTCTAGTTTCATAACAGAACAGCAGGGACCTGCCAAAGTTAAACCATTTGGCCAGGAGAGCCCTTTTATGCAGACTTTTGCCATATTTCGATACCCAAAATTTTTGCGATTTTCACAGAATTTTTATGAAAAGCCGATTCCAAAGCAACTAATAGAGCTTTGCGATCGCAATCACTTCCAGAATCTGCCCCACGAAGTCTACTTTCATGATAAAGCACGAGGGACCTGCCAAAGTTAAACCATTTGGCCAGGAGAGCCCTTTTATGAAGGCATGTGCTCGATTTCGTCGCCAAATTTTTTTGGCCAATTTTACGCCCTCTCATTTTTAAAAGTCGATTCCACAGCAACTAATAGAGCTTTGCGATCGCAATCACTTCCAGAATGTGCAAAAGATATTCTAGTTTCATAACAGAACAGCAGGGACCTGCCAAAGTTAAACCATTTGGCCAGGAGAGCCCTTTTATGCAGACTTTTGCCCGATTTCGATACCCAAAATTTTTGCGATTTTCACAGAATTTTTTTCAAAAGCCGATTCCAAAGCAACTAATAGAGCTTTGCGATCGCAATCACTTCCAGAATCTGCCCCACGAAGTCTACTTTCATGATAAAGCACGAGGGACCTGCCAAAGTTAAACCATTTGGCCAGGAGAGCCCTTTTATGAAGGCATGTGCTCGATTTCGTCGCCAAATTTTTTTGGCCAATTTTACGCCCTCTCATTTTTAAAAGTCGATTCCACAGCAACTAATAGAGCTTTGCGATCGCAATCACTTCCAGAATGTGCAAAAGATATTCTAGTTTCATAACAGAACAGCAGGGACCTGCCAAAGTTAAACCATTTGGCCAGGAGAGCCCTTTTATGCAGACTTTTGCCCGATTTCGATACCCAAAATTTTTGCAATTTTCACAGAATTTTTTTCAAAAGCCGATTCCTAAGCAACTAATAGAGCTTTGCGATCGCAATCACTTCCAGAATCTGCCCCACGAAGTCTACTTTCATGATAAAGCACGAGGGACCTGCCAAAGTTAAACCATTTGGCCAGGAGAGCCCTTTTATGAAGGCATGTGCTCGATTTCGTCGCCAAATTTTTTTAGCCAATTTTACGCCCTCTCATTTTTAAAAGTCGATTCCACAGCAACTAATAGAGCTTTGCGATCGCAATCACTTCCAGAATGTGCAAAAGATATTCTAGTTTCATAACAGAACAGCAGGGACCTGCCAAAGTTAAACCATTTGGCCAGGAGAGCCCTTTTATGCAGACTTTTGCCCGATTTCGATACCCAAAATTTTTGCGATTTTCACAGAATTTTTTTCAAAAGCCGATTCCAAAGCAACTAATAGAGCTTTGCGATCGCAATCACTTCCAGAATCTGCCCCACGAAGTCTACTTTCATGATAAAGCACGAGGGACCTGCCAAAGTTAAACCATTTGGCCAGGAGAGCCCTTTTATGAAGGCATGTGCTCGATTTCGTCGCCAAATTTTTTTGGCCAATTTTACGCCCTCTCATTTTTAAAAGTCGATTCCACAGCAACAAATAGAGCTTTGCGATCGCAATCACTTCCAGAATGTGCAAAAGATATTCTAGTTTCATAACAGAACAGCAGGGACCTGCCAAAGTTAAACCATTTGGCCAGGAGAGCTCTTTTATGCAGACTTTTGCCCGATTTCGATACCCAAAATTTTTGCGATTTTCACAGAATTTTTTTCAAAAGCCGATTCCAAAGCAACTAATAGAGCTTTGCGATCGCAATCACTTCCAGAATCTGCCCCACGAAGTCTACTTTCATGATAAAGCACGAGGGACCTGCCAAAGTTAAACCATTTGGCCAGGAGAGCCCTTTTATGAAGGCATGTGCTCGATTTCGTCGCCAAATTTTTTTGGCCAATTTTACGCCCTCTCATTTTTAAAAGTCGATTCCACAGCAACTAATAGAGCTTTGCGATCGCAATCACTTCCAGAATGTGCAAAAGATATTCTAGTTTCATAACAGAACAGCAGGGACCTGCCAAAGTTAAACCATTTGGCCAGGAGAGCCCTTTTATGCAGACTTTTGCCCGATTTCGATACCCAAAATTTTTGCGATTTTCACAGAATTTTTTTCAAAAGCCGATTCCAAAGCAACTAATAGAGCTTTGCGATCGCAATCACTTCCAGAATCTGCCCCACGAAGTCTACTTTCATGATAAAGCACGAGGGACCTGCCAAAGTTAAACCATTTGGCCAGGAGAGCCCTTTTATGAAGGCATGTGCTCGATTTCGTCGCCAAATTTTTTTGGCCAATTTTACGCCCTCTCATTTTTAAAAGTCGATTCCACAGCAACTAATAGAGCTTTGCGATCGCAATCACTTCCAGAATGTGCAAAAGATATTCTAGTTTCATAACAGAACAGCAGGGACCTGCCAAAGTTAAACCATTTGGCCAGGAGAGCCCTTTTATACAGACTTTTGCCATATTTCGATACCCAAAATTTTTGCGATTTTTACAGAATTTTTTTCAAAAGCCGATTCCAAAGCAACTAATAGAGCTTTGCAATCGCAATCACTTCCAGAATCTGCCCCACGAAGTCTACTTTCATGATAAAGCACGAGGGACCTGCCAAATTTTTTTGGCCAATTTTACGCCCTCTCATTTTTAAAAGTCGATTCCACAGCAACTAATATAGCTTTACGATCGCAATCACTTCCAGAATGTGCAAAAGATATTCTAGTTTCATAACAGAACATCAGGGACCTGCCAAAGTTAAACTATTTGGCTAGGAGAGCCCTTTTATGCAGACTTTTGCCATATTTCGATACCCAAAATTTTTGCGATTTTCACAGAATTTTTTTCAAAAGCCGATTCCAAAGCAACTAATAGAGCTTTGCGATCGCAATCACTTCCAGAATCTGCCCCACGAAGTCTACTTTCATGATAAAGCACGAGGGACCTGCCAAAGTTAAACCATTTGGCCAGGAGAGCCCTTTTATGAAGGCATGTGCTCGATTTCGTCGCCAAATTTTTTTGGCCAATTTTACGCCCTCTCATTTTTAAAAGTCGATTCCACAGCAACTAATAGAGCTTTGCGATCGCAATCACTTCCAGAATGTGCAAAAGATATTCTAGTTTCATAACAGAACAGCAGGGACCTGCCAAAGTTAAACCATTTGGCCAGGAGAGCCTTTTTATGCAGACTTTTGCCCGATTTCGATACCCAAAATTTTTGCGATTTTCACAGAATTTTTTTCAAAAGCCGATTCCAAAGCAACTAATAGAGCTTTGCGATCGCAATCACTTCCAGAATCTGCCCCACGAAGTCTACTTTCATGATAAAGCACGAGGGACCTGCCAAAGTTAAACCATTTGGCCAGGAAAGCCCTTTTATGAAGGCATGTGCTCGATTTCGTCGCCAAATTTTTTTGGCCAATTTTACGCCCTCTCATTTTTAAAAGTCGATTCCACAGCAACTAATAGAGCTTTGCGATCGCAATCACTTCCAGAATGTGCAAAAGATATTCTAGTTTCATAACAGAACAGCAGGGACCTGCCAAAGTTAAACCATTTGGCCAGGAGAGCCTTTTTATGCAGACTTTTGCCCGATTTCGATACCCAAAATTTTTGCGATTTTCACAGAATTTTTTTCAAAAGCCGATTCCAAAGCAACTAATAGAGCTTTGCGATCGCAATCACTTCCAGAATCTGCCCCACGAAGTCTACTTTCATGATAAAGCACGAGGGACCTGCCAAAGTTAAACCATTTGGCCAGGAGAGCCCTTTTATGAAGGCATGTGCTCGATTTCGTCGCCAAATTTTTTTAGCCAATTTTACGCCCTCTCATTTTTAAAAGTCGATTCCACAGCAACTAATAGAGCTTTGCGATCGCAATCACTTCCAGAATGTGCAAAAGATATTCTAGTTTCATAACAGAACAGCAGGGACCTGCCAAAGTTAAACCATTTGGCCAGGAGAGCCCTTTTATGCAGATTTTTGCCATATTTCGATACCCAAAATTTTTGCGATTTTCACAGAATTTTTTTCAAAAGCCGATTCCAAAGCAACTAATAGAGCTTTGCGATCGCAATCACTTCCAGAATCTGCCCCACGAAGTCTACTTTCATGATAAAGCACGAGGGACCTGCCAAAGTTAAACCATTTGGCCAGGAGAGCCCTTTTATGAAGGCATGTGCTCGATTTCGTCGCCAAATTTTTTTGGCCAATTTTACGCCCTCTCATTTTTAAAAGTCGATTCCACAGCAACTAATAGAGCTTTGCGATCGCAATCACTTCCAGAATGTGCAAAAGATATTCTAGTTTCATAACAGAACAGCAGGGACCTGCCAAAGTTAAACCATTTGGCCAGGAGAGCCCTTTTATGCAGACTTTTGCCCGATTTCGATACCCAAAATTTTTGCGATTTTCACAGAATTTTTTTCAAAAGCCGATTCCAAAGCAACTAATAGAGCTTTGCGATCGCAATCACTTCCAGAATCTGCCCCACGAAGTCTACTTTCATGATAAAGCACGAGGGACCTGCCAAAGTTAAACCATTTGGCCAGGAGAGCCCTTTTATGAAGGCATGTGCTCGATTTCGTCGCCAAATTTTTTTGGCCAATTTTACGCCCTCTCATTTTTAAAAGTCGATTCCACAGCAACTAATAGAGCTTTGCGATCGCAATCACTTCCAGAATGTGCAAAAGATATTCTAGTTTCATAACAGAACAGCAGGGACCTGCCAAAGTTAAACCATTTGGCCAGGAGAGCCCTTTTATACAGACTTTTGCCATATTTCGATACCCAAAATTTTTGCGATTTTTACAGAATTTTTTTCAAAAGCCGATTCCAAAGCAACTAATAGAGCTTTGCAATCGCAATCACTTCCAGAATCTGCCCCACGAAGTCTACTTTCATGATAAAGCACGAGGGACCTGCCAAATTTTTTTGGCCAATTTTACGCCCTCTCATTTTTAAAAGTCGATTCCACAGCAACTAATATAGCTTTACGATCGCAATCACTTCCAGAATGTGCAAAAGATATTCTAGTTTCATAACAGAACATCAGGGACCTGCCAAAGTTAAACTATTTGGCTAGGAGAGCCCTTTTATGCAGACTTTTGCCATATTTCGATACCCAAAATTTTTGCGATTTTCACAGAATTTTTTTCAAAAGCCGATTCCAAAGCAACTAATAGAGCTTTGCGATCGCAATCACTTCCAGAATCTGCCCCACGAAGTCTACTTTCATGATAAAGCACGAGGGACCTGCCAAAGTTAAACCATTTGGCCAGGAGAGCCCTTTTATGAAGGCATGTGCTCGATTTCGTCGCCAAATTTTTTTGGCCAATTTTACGCCCTCTCATTTTTAAAAGTCGATTCCACAGCAACTAATAGAGCTTTGCGATCGCAATCACTTCCAGAATGTGCAAAAGATATTCTAGTTTCATAACAGAACAGCAGGGACCTGCCAAAGTTAAACCATTTGGCCAGGAGAGCCTTTTTATGCAGACTTTTGCCCGATTTCGATACCCAAAATTTTTGCGATTTTCACAGAATTTTTTTCAAAAGCCGATTCCAAAGCAACTAATAGAGCTTTGCGATCGCAATCACTTCCAGAATCTGCCCCACGAAGTCTACTTTCATGATAAAGCACGAGGGACCTGCCAAAGTTAAACCATTTGGCCAGGAAAGCCCTTTTATGAAGGCATGTGCTCGATTTCGTCGCCAAATTTTTTTGGCCAATTTTACGCCCTCTCATTTTTAAAAGTCGATTCCACAGCAACTAATAGAGCTTTGCGATCGCAATCACTTCCAGAATGTGCAAAAGATATTCTAGTTTCATAACAGAACAGCAGGGACCTGCCAAAGTTAAACCATTTGGCCAGGAGAGCCTTTTTATGCAGACTTTTGCCCGATTTCGATACCCAAAATTTTTGCGATTTTCACAGAATTTTTTTCAAAAGCCGATTCCAAAGCAACTAATAGAGCTTTGCGATCGCAATCACTTCCAGAATCTGCCCCACGAAGTCTACTTTCATGATAAAGCACGAGGGACCTGCCAAAGTTAAACCATTTGGCCAGGAGAGCCCTTTTATGAAGGCATGTGCTCGATTTCGTCGCCAAATTTTTTTAGCCAATTTTACGCCCTCTCATTTTTAAAAGTCGATTCCACAGCAACTAATAGAGCTTTGCGATCGCAATCACTTCCAGAATGTGCAAAAGATGTTCTAGTTTCATAACAGAACAGCAGGGACCTGCCAAAGTTAAACCATTTGGCCAGGAGAGCCCTTTTATGCAGACTTTTGCCATATTTCGATACCCAAAATTTTTGCGATTTTCACAGAATTTTTTTCAAAAGCCGATTCCAAAGCAACTAATAGAGCTTTGCGATCGCAATCACTTCCAGAATCTGCCCCACGAAGTCTGCTTTCATGATAAAGCACGAGGGACCTGCCAAAGTTAAACCATTTGGCCAGGAGAGCCCTTTTATGAAGGCATGTGCTCGATTTCGTCGCCAAATTTTTTTGGCCAATTTTACGCCCTCTCATTTTTAAAAGTCGATTCCACAGCAACTAATAGAGCTTTGCGATCGCAATCACTTCCAGAATGTGCAAAAGATATTCTAGTTTCATAACAGAACAGCAGGGACCTGCCAAAGTTAAACCATTTGGCCAGGAGAGCCCTTTTATACAGACTTTTGCCATATTTCGATACCCAAAATTTTTGCGATTTTTACAGAATTTTTTTCAAAAGCCGATTCCAAAGCAACTAATAGAGCTTTGCAATCGCAATCACTTCCAGAATCTGCCCCACGAAGTCTACTTTCATGATAAAGCACGAGGGACCTGCCAAATTTTTTTGGCCAATTTTACGCCCTCTCATTTTTAAAAGTCGATTCCACAGCAACTAATATAGCTTTACGATCGCAATCACTTCCAGAATGTGCAAAAGATATTCTAGTTTCATAACAGAACATCAGGGACCTGCCAAAGTTAAACTATTTGGCTAGGAGAGCCCTTTTATGCAGACTTTTGCCATATTTCGATACCCAAAATTTTTGCGATTTTCACAGAATTTTTTTCAAAAGCCGATTCCAAAGCAACTAATAGAGCTTTGCGATCGCAATCACTTCCAGAATCTGCCCCACGAAGTCTACTTTCATGATAAAGCACGAGGGACCTGCCAAAGTTAAACCATTTGGCCAGGAGAGCCCTTTTATGAAGGCATGTGCTCGATTTCGTCGCCAAATTTTTTTGGCCAATTTTACGCCCTCTCATTTTTAAAAGTCGATTCCACAGCAACTAATAGAGCTTTGCGATCGCAATCACTTCCAGAATGTGCAAAAGATATTCTAGTTTCATAACAGAACAGCAGGGACCTGCCAAAGTTAAACCATTTGGCCAGGAGAGCCTTTTTATGCAGACTTTTGCCCGATTTCGATACCCAAAATTTTTGCGATTTTCACAGAATTTTTTTCAAAAGCCGATTCCAAAGCAACTAATAGAGCTTTGCGATCGCAATCACTTCCAGAATCTGCCCCACGAAGTCTACTTTCATGATAAAGCACGAGGGACCTGCCAAAGTTAAACCATTTGGCCAGGAAAGCCCTTTTATGAAGGCATGTGCTCGATTTCGTCGCCAAATTTTTTTGGCCAATTTTACGCCCTCTCATTTTTAAAAGTCGATTCCACAGCAACTAATAGAGCTTTGCGATCGCAATCACTTCCAGAATGTGCAAAAGATATTCTAGTTTCATAACAGAACAGCAGGGACCTGCCAAAGTTAAACCATTTGGCCAGGAGAGCCTTTTTATGCAGACTTTTGCCCGATTTCGATACCCAAAATTTTTGCGATTTTCACAGAATTTTTTTCAAAAGCCGATTCCAAAGCAACTAATAGAGCTTTGCGATCGCAATCACTTCCAGAATCTGCCCCACGAAGTCTACTTTCATGATAAAGCACGAGGGACCTGCCAAAGTTAAACCATTTGGCCAGGAGAGCCCTTTTATGAAGGCATGTGCTCGATTTCGTCGCCAAATTTTTTTAGCCAATTTTACGCCCTCTCATTTTTAAAAGTCGATTCCACAGCAACTAATAGAGCTTTGCGATCGCAATCACTTCCAGAATGTGCAAAAGATATTCTAGTTTCATAACAGAACAGCAGGGACCTGCCAAAGTTAAACCATTTGGCCAGGAGAGCCCTTTTATGCAGACTTTTGCCATATTTCGATACCCAAAATTTTTGCGATTTTCACAGAATTTTTTTCAAAAGCCGATTCCAAAGCAACTAATAGAGCTTTGCGATCGCAATCACTTCCAGAATCTGCCCCACGAAGTCTGCTTTCATGATAAAGCACGAGGGACCTGCCAAAGTTAAACCATTTGGCCAGGAGAGCCCTTTTATGAAGGCATGTGCTCGATTTCGTCGCCAAATTTTTTTGGCCAATTTTACGCCCTCTCATTTTTAAAAGTCGATTCCACAGCAACTAATAGAGCTTTGCGATCGCAATCACTTCCAGAATGTGCAAAAGATATTCTAGTTTCATAACAGAACAGCAGGGACCTGCCAAAGTTAAACCATTTGGCCAGGAGAGCCCTTTTATGCAGACTTTTGCCCGATTTCGATACCCAAAATTTTTGCGATTTTCACAGAATTTTTTTCAAAAGCCGATTCCAAAGCAACTAATAGAGCTTTGCGATCGCAATCACTTCCAGAATCTGCCCCACGAAGTCTACTTTCATGATAAAGCACGAGGGACCTGCCAAAGTTAAACCATTTGGCCAGGAGAGCCCTTTTATGAAGGCATGTGCTCGATTTCGTCGCCAAATTTTTTTAGCCAATTTTACGCCCTCTCATTTTTAAAAGTCGATTCCACAGCAACTAATAGAGCTTTGCGATCGCAATCACTTCCAGAATGTGCAAAAGATATTCTAGTTTCATAAGAGAACAGCAGGGACCTGCCAAAGTTAAACCATTTGGCCAGGAGAGCCCTTTTATGCAGACTTTTGCCCGATTTCGATACCCAAAATTTTTGCGATTTTCACAGAATTTTTTTCAAAAGCCGATTCCAAAGCAACTAATAGTGCTTTGCGATCGCAATCACTTCCAGAATCTGCCCCACGAAGTCTACTTTCATGATAAAGCACGAGGAACCTGCCAAAGTTAAACCATTTGGCCAGGAGAGCCCTTTTATGAAGGCATGTGCTCGATTTCGTCGCCAAATTTTTTTGGCCAATTTTACGCCCTCTCATTTTTAAAAGTCGATTCCACAGCTACTAATAGAGCTTTGCGATCGCAATCACTTCCAGAATGTGCAAAAGATATTCTAGTTTCATAACAGAACAGCAGGGACCTGCCAAAGTTAAACCATTTGGCCAGGAGAGCCCTTTTATGCAGACTTTTGCCCGATTTCGATACCAAAAATTTTTGCGATTTTCACAGAATTTTTTTCAAAAGCCGATTCCAAAGCAACTAATAGAGCTTTGCGATCGCAATCACTTCCAGAATCTGCCCCACGAAGTCTACTTTCATGATAAAAAACGAGGGACCTGCCAAAGTTAAACCATTTGGCCAGGAGAGCCCTTTTATGAAGGCATGTGCTCGATTTCGTCGCCAAATTTTTTTGGCCAATTTTACGCCCTCTCATTTTTAAAAGTCGATTCCACAGCAACTAATAGAGCTTTGCGATCGCAATCACTTCCAGAATGTGCAAAAGATATTCTAGTTTCATAACAGAACAGCAGGGACCTGCCAAAGTTAAACCATTTGGCCAGGAGAGCCCTTTTATGCAGACTTTTGCCATATTTCGATACCCAAAATTTTTGCGATTTTCACAGAATTTTTTTCAAAAGCCGATTCCAAAGCAACTAATAGAGCTTTGCGATCGCAATCACTTCCAGAATCTGCCCCACGAAGTCTACTTTCATGATAAAGCACGAGGGACCTGCCAAAGTTAAACCATTTGGCCAGGAGAGCCCTTTTATGAAGGCATGTGCTCGATTTCGTCGCCAAATTTTTTTGGCCAATTTTACGCCCTCTCATTTTTAAAAGTCGATTCCACAGCAACTAATAGAGCTTTGCGATCGCAATCACTTCCAGAATGTGCAAAAGATATTCTAGTTTCATAACAGAACAGCAGGGACCTGCCAAAGTTAAACCATTTGGCCAGGAGAGCCCTTTTATGCAGACTTTTGCCATATTTCGATACCCAAAATTTTTGCGATTTTCACAGAATTTTTTTCAAAAGCCGATTCCAAAGCAACTAATAGAGCTTTGCGATCGCAATCACTTCCAGAATCTGCCCCACGAAGTCTACTTTCATGATAAAGCACGAGGGACCTGCCAAAGTTAAACCATTTGGCCAGGAGAGCCCTTTTATGAAGGCATGTGCTCGCTTTCGTCGCCAAATTTTTTTGGCCAATTTTACGCCCTCTCATTTTTAAAAGTCGATTCCACAGCAACTAATAGAGCTTTGCGATCGCAATCACTTCCAGAATGTGCAAAAGATATTCTAGTTTCATAACAGAACAGCAGGGACCTGCCAAAGTTAAACCATTTGGCCAGGAGAGCCCTTTTATGCAGACTTTTGCCCGATTTCGATACCCAAAATTTTTGCGATTTTCACAGAATTTTTTTCAAAAGCCGATTCCAAAGCAACTAATAGAGCTTTGCGATCGCAATCACTTCCAGAATCTGCCCCACGAAGTCTACTTTCATGATAAAGCACGAGGGACCTGCCAAAGTTAAACCATTTGGCCAGGAGAGCCCTTTTATGAAGGCATGTGCTCGATTTCGTCGCCAAATTTTTTTGGCCAATTTTACGCCCTCTCATTTTTAAAAGTCGATTCCACAGCAACTAATAGAGCTTTGCGATCGCAATCACTTCCAGAATGTGCAAAAGATATTCTAGTTTCATAACAGAACAGCAGGGACCTGCCAAAGTTAAACCATTTGGCCAGGAGAGCCCTTTTATGCAGACTTTTGCCCGATTTCGATACCCAAAATTTTTGCGATTTTCACAGAATTTCTTTCAAAAGCCGATTCCAAAGCAACTAATAGAGCTTTGCGATCGCAATCACTTCCAGAATCTGCCCCACGAAGTCTACTTTCATGATAAAGCACGAGGGACCTGCCAAAGTTAAACCATTTGGCCAGGAGAGCCCTTTTATGAAGGCATGTGCTCGATTTCGTCGCCAAATTTTTTTGGCCAATTTTACGCCCTCTCATTTTTAAAAGTCGATTCCACAGCAACTAATAGAGCTTTGCGATCGCAATCACTTCCAGAATGTGCAAAAGATATTCTAGTTTCATAACAGAACAGCAGGGACCTGCCAAAGTTAAACCATTTGGCCAGGAGAGCCCTTTTATGCAGACTTTTGCCCGATTTCGATTCCCAAAATTTTTGCGATTTTCACAGAATTTTTTTCAAAAGCCGATTCCAAAGCAACTAATAGAGCTTTGCGATCGCAATCACTTCCAGAATCTGCCCCACGAAGTCTACTTTCATGATAAAGCACGAGGGACCTGCCAAAGTTAAACCATTTGGCCAGGAGAGCCCTTTTATGAAGGCATGTGCTCGATTTCGTCGCCAAATTTTTTTGGCCAATTTTACGCCCTCTCATTTTTAAAAGTCGATTCCACAGCAACTAATAGAGCTTTGCGATCGCAATCACTTCCAGAATCTGCCCCACGAAGTCTACTTTCATGATAAAGCACGAGGGACCTGCCAAAGTTAAACCATTTGGCCAGGAGAGCCCTTTTATGAAGGCATGTGCTCGATTTCGTCGCCAAATTTTTTTGGCCAATTTTACGCCCTCTCATTTTTAAAAGTCGATTCCACAGCAACTAATAGAGCTTTGCGATCGCAATCACTTCCAGAATGTGCAAAAGATATTCTAGTTTCATAACAGAACAGCAGGGACCTGCCAAAGTTAAACCATTTGGCCAGGAGAGCCCTTTTATGCAGACTTTTGCCATATTTCGATACCCAAAATTTTTGCGATTTTCACAGAATTTTTTTCAAAAGCCGATTCCAAAGCAACTAATAGAGCTTTGCGATCGCAATCACTTCCAGAATCTGCCCCACGAAGTCTACTTTCATGATAAAGCACGAGGGACCTGCCAAAGTTAAACCATTTGGCCAGGAGAGCCCTTTTATGAAGGCATGTGCTCGATTTCGTCGCCAAATTTTTTTGGCCAATTTTACGCCCTCTCATTTTTAAAAGTCGATTCCACAGCAACTAATAGAGCTTTGCGATCGCAATCACTTCCAGAATGTGCAAAAGATATTCTAGTTTCATAACAGAACAGCAGGGACCTGCCAAAGTTAAACCATTTGGCCAGGAGAGCCCTTTTATGCAGACTTTTGCCCGATTTCGATACCCAAAATTTTTGCGATTTTCACAGAATTTCTTTCAAAAGCTGATTCCAAAGCAACTAATAGAGCTTTGCGATCGCAATCACTTCCAGAATCTGCCCCACGAAGTCTACTTTCATGATAAAGCACGAGGGACCTGCCAAAGTTAAACCATTTGGCCAGGAGAGCCCTTTTATGAAGGCATGTGCTCGATTTCGTCGCCAAATTTTTTTGGCCAATTTTACGCCCTCTCATTTTTAAAAGTCGATTCCAAAGCAACTAATAGAGCTTTGCGATCGCAATCACTTCCAGAATGTGCAAAAGATATTCTAGTTTCATAACAGAACAGCAGGGACCTGCCAAAGTTAAACCATTTGGCCAGGAGAGCCCTTTTATGCAGACTTTTGCCCGATTTCGATACCCAAAATTTTTGCGATTTTCACAGAATTTTTTCAAAAGCCGATTCCAAAGCAACTAATAGAGCTTTGCGATCGCAATCACTTCCAGAATCTGCCCCACGAAGTCTACTTTCATGATAAAGCACGAGGGACCTGCCAAAGTTAAACCATTTGGCCAGGAGAGCCCTTTTATGAAGGCATGTGCTCGATTTCTTCGCAAAATTTTTTTGGCCAATTTTACGCCCTCTCATTTTTAAAAGTCGATTCCACAGCAACTAATAGAGCTTTGCGATCGCAATCACTTCCAGAATGTGCAAAAGATATTCTAGTTTCATAACAGAACAGCAGGGACCTGCCAAAGTTAAACCATTTGGCCAGGAGAGCCCTTTTATGCAGACTTTTGCCATATTTCGATACCCAAAATTTTTGCGATTTTCACAGAATTTTTTTCAAAAGCCGATTCCAAAGCAACTAATAGAGCTTTGCGATCGCAGTCACTTCCAGAATCTGCCCCACGAAGTCTACTTTCATGATAAAGCACGAGGGACCTGCCAAAGTTAAACCATTTGGCCAGGAGAGCCCTTTTATGAAGGCATGTGCTCGATTTCGTCGCCAAATTTTTTTGGCCAATTTTACGCCCTCTCATTTTTAAAAGTCGATTCCACAGCAACTAATAGAGCTTTGCGATCGCAATCACTTCCAGAATGTGCAAAAGATATTCTAGTTTCATAACAGAACAGCAGGGACCTGCCAAAGTTAAACCATTTGGCCAGGAGAGCCCTTTTATGCAGACTTTTGCCCGATTTCGATACCCAAACTTTTTGCGATTTTCACAGAATTTTTTTCAAAAGCCGATTCCAAAGCAACTAATAGAGCTTTGCGATCGCAATCACTTCCAGAATCTGCCCCACGAAGTCTACTTTCATGATAAAGCACGAGGGACCTGCCAAAGTTAAACCATTTGGCCAGGAGAGCCCTTTTATGAAGGCATGTGCTCGATTTCGTCGCCAAATTTTTTTGGCCAATTTTACGCCCTCTCATTTTTAAAAGTCGATTCCACAGCAACTAATAGAGCTTTGCGATCGCAATCACTTCCAGAATGTGCAAAAGATATTCTAGTTTCATAACAGAACAGCAGGGACCTGCCAAAGTTAAACCATTTGGCCAGGAGAGCCCTTTTATGCAGACTTTTGCCCGATTTCGATACCCAAAATTTTTGCGATTTTCACAGAATTTTTTTCAAAAGCCGATTCCAAAGCAACTAATAGAGCTTTGCGATCGCAATCACTTCCAGAATCTGCCCCACGAAGTCTACTTTCATGATAAAGCACGAGGGACCTGCCAAAGTTAAACCATTTGGCCAGGAGAGCCCTTTTATGAAGGCATGTGCTCGATTTCGTCGCCAAATTTTTTTGGCCAATTTTACGCCCTCTCATTTTTAAAAGTCGATTCCACAGCAACTAATAGAGCTTTGCGATCGCAATCACTTCCAGAATGTGCAAAAGATATTCTAGTTTCATAACAGAACAGCAGGGACCTGCCAAAGTTAAACCATTTGGCCAGGAGAGCCCTTTTATGCAGACTTTTGCCCGATTTCGATACCCAAAATTTTTGCGATTTTCACAGAATTTTTTTCAAAAGCCGATTCCAAAGCAACTAATAGAGCTTTGCGATCGCAATCACTTCCAGAATCTGCCCCACGAAGTCTACTTTCATGATAAAGCACGAGGGACCTGCCAAAGTTAAACCATTTGGCCAGGAGAGCCCTTTTATGAAGGCATGTGCTCGATTTCGTCGCAAAATTTTTTTGGCCAATTTTACGCCCTCTCATTTTTAAAAGTCGATTCCACAGCAACTAATAGAGCTTTGCGATCGCAATCACTTCCAGAATGTGCAAAAGATATTCTAGTTTCATAACAGAACAGCAGGGACCTGCCAAAGTTAAACCATTTGGCCAGGAGAGCCCTTTTATGCAGACTTTTGCCATATTTCGATACCCAAAATTTTTGCGATTTTCACAGAATTTTTTTCAAAAGCCGATTCCAAAGCAACTAATAGAGCTTTGCGATCGCAGTCACTTCCAGAATCTGCCCCACGAAGTCTACTTTCATGATAAAGCACGAGGGACCTGCCAAAGTTAAACCATTTGGCCAGGAGAGCCCTTTTATGAAGGCATGTGCTCGATTTCGTCGCCAAATTTTTTTGGCCAATTTTACGCCCTCTCATTTTTAAAAGTCGATTCCACAGCAACTAATAGAGCTTTGCGATCGCAATCACTTCCAGAATGTGCAAAAGATATTCTAGTTTCATAACAGAACAGCAGGGACCTGCCAAAGTTAAACCATTTGGCCAGGAGAGCCCTTTTATGCAGACTTTTGCCCGATTTCGATACCCAAACTTTTTGCGATTTTCACAGAATTTTTTTCAAAAGCCGATTCCAAAGCAACTAATAGAGCTTTGCGATCGCAATCACTTCCAGAATCTGCCCCACGAAGTCTACTTTCATGATAAAGCACGAGGGACCTGCCAAAGTTAAACCATTTGGCCAGGAGAGCCCTTTTATGAAGGCATGTGCTCGATTTCGTCGCCAAATTTTTTTGGCCAATTTTACGCCCTCTCATTTTTAAAAGTCGATTCCACAGCAACTAATAGAGCTTTGCGATCGCAATCACTTCCAGAATGTGCAAAAGATATTCTAGTTTCATAACAGAACAGCAGGGACCTGCCAAAGTTAAACCATTTGGCCAGGAGAGCCCTTTTATGCAGACTTTTGCCATATTTCGATACCCAAAATTTTTGCGATTTTCACAGAATTTTTTTCAAAAGCCGATTCCAAAGCAACTAATAGAGCTTTGCGATCGCAATCACTTCCAGAATCTGCCCCACGAAGTATACTTTCATGATAAAGCACGAGGGACCTGCCAAAGTTAAACCATTTGGCCAGGAGAGCCCTTTTATGAAGGCATGTGCTAGATTTCGTCGCCAAATTTTTTTGGCCAATTTTACGCCCTCTCATTTTTAAAAGTCGATTCCACAGCAACTAATAGAGCTTTGCGATCGCAATCACTTCCAGAATGTGCAAAAGATATTCTAGTTTCATAACAGAACAGCAGGGACCTGCCAAAGTTAAACCATTTGGCCAGGAGAGCCCTTTTATGCAGACTTTTGCCCGATTTCGATACCCAAAATTTTTGCGATTTTCACAGAATTTTTTTCAAAAGCCGATTCCAAAGCAACTAATAGAGCTTTGCGATCGCAATCACTTCCAGAATCTGCCCCACGAAGTCTACTTTCATGATAAAGCACGAGGGACCTGCCAAAGTTAAACCATTTGGCCAGGAGAGCCCTTTTATGAAGGCATGTGCTCGATTTCGTCGCCAAATTTTTTTGGCCAATTTTACGCCCTCTCATATTTAAAAGTCGATTCCACAGCAACTAATAGAGCTTTGCGATCGCAATCACTTCCAGAATGTGCAAAAGATATTCTAGTTTCATAACAGAACAGCAGGGACCTGCCAAAGTTAAACCATTTGGCCAGGAGAGCCCTTTTATGCAGACTTTTGCCATATTTCGATACCCAAAATTTTTGCGATTTTCACAGAATTTTTTTCAAAAGCCGATTCCAAAGCAACTAATAGAGCTTTGCGATCGCAATCACTTCCAGAATCTGCCCCACGAAGTCTACTTTCATGATAAAGCACGAGGGACCTGCCAAAGTTAAACCATTTGGCCAGGAGAGCCCTTTTATGAAGGCATGTGCTCGATTTCGTCGCCAAATTTTTTTGGCCAATTTTACGCCCTCTCATTTTTAAAAGTCGATTCCACAGCAACTAATAGAGCTTTGCGATCGCAATCACTTCCAGAATGTGCAAAAGATATTCTAGTTTCATAACAGAACAGCAGGGACCTGCCAAAGTTAAACCATTTGGCCAGGAGAGCCTTTTATGCAGACTTTTGCCCGATTTCGATACCCAAAATTTTTGCGATTTTCACAGAATTTTTTTCAAAAGCCGATTCCAAAGCAACTAATAGAGCTTTGCGATCGCAATCACTTCCAGAATCTGCCCCACGAAGTCTAATTTCATGATAAAGCACGAGGGACCTGCCAAAGTTAAACCATTTGGCCAGGAGAGCCCTTTTATGAAGGCATGTGCTCGATTTCGTCGCCAAATTTTTTTGGCCAATTATACGCCCTCTCATTTTTAAAAGTCGATTCCACAGCAACTAATAGAGCTTTGCGATCGCAATCACTTCCAGAATGTGCAAAAGATATTCTAGTTTCACAACAGAACAGCAGGGACCTGCCAAAGTTAAACCATTTGGCCAGGAGAGCCCTTTTATGCAGACTTTTGCCCGATTTCGATACCCAAAATTTTTGCGATTTTCACAGAATTTTTTTCAAAAGCCGATTCCAAAGCAACTAATAGAGCTTTGCGATCGCAATCACTTCCAGAATCTGCCCCACGAAGTCTACTTTCATGATAAAGCACGAGGGACCTGCCAAAGTTAAACCATTTGGCCAGGAGAGCCCTTTTATGAAGGCATGTGCTCGATTTCGTCGCCAAATTTTTTTGGCCAATTTTACGCCCTCTCATTTTTAAAAGTCGATTCCACAGCAACTAATAGAGCTTTGCGATCGCAATCACTTCCAGAATGTGCAAAAGATGTTCTAGTTTCATAACAGAACAGCAGGGACCTGCCAAAGTTAAACCATTTGGCCAGGAGAGCCCTTTTATGCAGACTTTTGCCATATTTCGATACCCAAAATTTTTGCGATTTTCACAGAATTTTTTTCAAAAGCCGATTCCAAAGCAACTAATAGAGCTTTGCGATCGCAATCACTTCCAGAATCTGCCCCACGAAGTCTACTTTCATGATAAAGCACGAGGGACCTGCCAAAGTTAAACCATTTGGCCAGGAGAGCCCTTTTATGAAGGCATGTGCTCGATTTCGTCGCCAAATTTTTTTGGCCAATTTTACGCCCTCTCATTTTTAAAAGTCGATTCCACAGCAACTAATAGAGCTTTGCGATCGCAATCACTTCCAGAATGTGCAAAAGATATTCTAGTTTCATAACAGAACAGCAGGGACCTGCCAAAGTTAAACCATTTGGCCAGGAGAGCCCTTTTATGCAGACTTTTGCCCGATTTCGATACCCAAAATTTTTGCGATTTTCACAGAATTTTTTTCAAAAGCCGATTCCAAACAACTAATAGAGCTTTGCGATCGCAATCACTTCCAGAATCTGCCCCACGAAGTCTACTTTCATGATAAAGCACGAGGGACCTGCCAAAGTTAAACCATTTGGCCAGGAGAGCCCTTTTATGAAGGCATGTGCTCGATTTCGTCGCCAAATTTTTTTGGCCAATTTTACGCCCTCTCATTTTTAAAAGTCGATTCCACAGCAACTAATAGAGCTTTGCGATCGCAATCACTTCCAGAATGTGCAAAAGATATTCTAGTTTCATAACAGAACCGCAGGGACCTGCCAAAGTTAAACCATTTGGCCAGGAGAGCCCTTTTATGCAGACTTTTGCCCGATTTCGATACCCAAAATTTTTGCGATTTTCACAGAATTTTTATGAAAAGCCGATTCCAAAGCAACTAATAGAGCTTTGCGATCGCAATCACTTCCAGAATCTGCCCCACGAAGTCTACTTTCATGATAAAGCACGAGGGACCTGCCAAAGTTAAGCCATTTGGCCAGGAGAGCCCTTTTATGAAGGCATGTGCTCGATTTCGTCGCCAAATTTTTTTGGCCAATTTTACGCCCTCTCATTTTTAAAAGTCGATTCCACAGCAACTAATAGAGCTTTGCGATCGCAATCACTTCCAGAATGTGCAAAAGATATTCTAGTTTCATAACAGAACAGCAGGGACCTGCCAAAGTTAAACCATTTGGCCAGGAGAGCCCTTTTATGCAGACTTTTGCCCGATTTCGATACCCAAAATTTTTGCGATTTTCACAGAATTTTTTTCAAAAGCCGATTCCAAAGCAACTAATAGAGCTTTGCGATCGCAATCACTTCCAGAATCTGCCCCACGAAGTCTACTTTCATGATAAAGCACGAGGGACCTGCCAAAGTTAAACCATTTGGCCAGGAGAGCCCTTTTATGAAGGCATGTGCTCGATTTCGTCGCCAAATTTTTTTGGCCAATTTTACGCCCTCTCATTTTTAAAAGTCGATTCCACAGCAACTAATAGAGCTTTGCGATCGCAATCACTTCCAGAATGTGCAAAAGATATTCTAGTTTCATAACAGAACAGCAGGGACCTGCCAAAGTTAAACCATTTGGCCAGGAGAGCCCTTTTATGCAGACTTTTGCCCGATTTCGATACCCAAAATTTTTGCAATTTTCACAGAATTGTTTTCAAAAGCCGATTCCAAAGCAACTAATAGAGCTTTGCGATCGCAATCACTTCCAGAATCTGCCCCACGAAGTCTACTTTCATGATAAAGCACGAGGGACCTGCCAAAGTTAAACCATTTGGCCAGGAAAGCCCTTTTATGAAGGCATGTGCTCGATTTCGTCGCCAAATTTATTTGGCCAATTTTACGCCCTCTCATTTTTAAAAGTCGATTCCACAGCAACTAATAGAGCTTTGCGATCGCAATCACTTCCAGAATGTGCAAAAGATATTCTAGTTTCATAACAGAACAGCAGGGACCTGCCAAAGTTAAACCATTTGGCCAGGAGAGCCCTTTTATGCAGACTTTTGCCCGATTTCGATACCCAAAATTTTTGCGATTTTCACAGAATTTTTTTCAAAAGCCGATTCCAAAGCAACTAATAGAGCTTTGCGATCGCAATCACTTCCAGAATCTGCCCCACGAAGTCTACTTTCATGATAAAGCACGAGGGACCTGCCAAAGTTAAACCATTTGGCCAGGAGAGCCCTTTTATGAAGGCATGTGCTCGATTTCGTCGCCAAATTTTTTTGGCCAATTTTACGCCCTCTCATTTTTAAAAGTCGATTCCACAGCAACTAATAGAGCTTTGCGATCGCAATCACTTCCAGAATGTGCAAAAGATATTCTAGTTTCATAACAGAACAGCAGGGACCTGCCAAAGTTAAACCATTTGGCCAGGAGAGCCCTTTTATGCAGACTTTTGCCCGATTTCGATACCCAAAATTTTTGCGATTTTCACAGAATTTTTTTCAAAAGCCGATTCCAAAGCAACTAATAGAGCTTTGCGATCGCAATCACTTCCAGAATCTGCCCCACGAAGTCTACTTTCATGATAAAGCACGAGGGACCTGCCAAAGTTAAACCATTTGGCCAGGAGAGCCCTTTTATGAAGGCATGTGCTCGATTTCGTCGCCAAATTTTTTTGGCCAATTTTACGCCCTCTCATTTTTAAAAGTCGATTCCACAGCAACTAATAGAGCTTTGCGATCGCAATCACTTCCAGAATATGCAAAAGATATTCTAGTTTCATAACAGAACAGCAGGGACCTGCCAAAGTTAAACCATTTGGCCAGGAGAGCCCTTTTATGCAGACTTTTGCCATATTTCGATACCCAAAATTTTTGCGATTTTCACAGAATTTTTTTCAAAAGCCGATTCCAAAGCAACTAATAGAGCTTTGCGATCGCAATCACTTCCAGAATCTGCCCCACGAAGTCTACTTTCATGATAAAGCACGAGGGACCTGCCAAAGTTAAACCATTTGGCCAGGAGAGCCCTTTTATGAAGGCATGTGCTCGATTTCGTCGCCAAATTTTTTTGGCCAATTTTACGCCCTCTCATTTTTAAAAGTCGATTCTACAGCAACTAATAGAGCTTTGCGATCGCAATCACTTCCAGAATGTGCAAAATATATTCTAGTTTCATAACAGAACAGCAGGGACCTGCCAAAGTTAAACCATTTGGCCAGGAGAGCCCTTTTATGCAGACTTTTGCCCGATTTCGATACCCAAAATTTTTGCGATTTTCACAGAATTTTTTTCAAAAGCCGATTCCAAAGCAACTAATAGAGCTTTGCGATCGCAATCACTTCCAGAATCTGCCCCACGAAGTCTACTTTCATGATAAAGCACGAGGGACCTGCCAAAGTTAAACCATTTGGCCAGGAGAGCCCTTTTATGAAGGCATGTGCTCGATTTCGTCGCCAAATTTTTTTGGCCAATTTTACGCCCTCTCATTTTTAAAAGTCGATTCCACAGCAACTAATAGAGCTTTGCGATCGCAATCACTTCCAGAATATGCAAAAGATATTCTAGTTTCATAACAGAACAGCAGGGACCTGCCAAAGTTAAACCATTTGGCCAGGAGAGCCCTTTTATGCAGACTTTTGCCATATTTCGATACCCAAAATTTTTGCGATTTTCACAGAATTTTTTTCAAAAGCCGATTCCAAAGCAACTAATAGAGCTTTGCGATCGCAATCACTTCCAGAATCTGCCCCACGAAGTCTACTTTCATGATAAAGCACGAGGGACCTGCCAAAGTTAAACCATTTGGCCAGGAGAGCCCTTTTATGAAGGCATGTGCTCGATTTCGTCGCCAAATTTTTTTGGCCAATTTTACGCCCTCTCATTTTTAAAAGTCGATTCTACAGCAACTAATAGAGCTTTGCGATCGCAATCACTTCCAGAATGTGCAAAATATATTCTAGTTTCATAACAGAACAGCAGGGACCTGCCAAAGTTAAACCATTTGGCCAGGAGAGCCCTTTTATGCAGACTTTTGCCCGATTTCGATACCCAAAATTTTTGCGATTTTCACAGAATTTTTTTCAAAAGCCGATTCCAAAGCAACTAATAGAGCTTTGCGATCGCAATCACTTCCAGAATCTGCCCCACGAAGTCTACTTTCATGATAAAGCACGAGGGACCTGCCAAAGTTAAACCATTTGGCCAGGAGAGCCCTTTTATGAAGGCATGTGCTCGATTTCGTCGCCAAATTTTTTTGGCCAATTTTACGCCCTCTCATTTTTAAAAGTCGATTCCACAGCAACTAATAGAGCTTTGCGATCGCAATCACTTCCAGAATGTGCAAAAGATATTCTAGTTTCATAACAGAACAGCAGGGACCTGCCAAAGTTAAACCATTTGGCCAGGAGAGCCCTTTTATGCAGACTTTGCCCGATTTCGATACCCAAAATTTTTGCGATTTTCACAGAATTTTTTTCAAAAGCCGATTCCAAAGCAACTAATAGAGCTTTGCGATCGCAATCACTTCCAGAATCTGCCCCACGAAGTCTACTTTCATGATAAAGCACGAGGGACCTGCCAAAGTTAAACCATTTGGCCAGGAGAGCCCTTTTATGAAGGCATGTGCTCGATTTCGTCGCCAAATTTTTTTGGCCAATTTTACGCCCTCTCATTTTTAAAAGTCGATTCCACAGCAACTAATAGAGCTTTGCGATCGCAATCACTTCCAGAATATGCAAAAGATATTCTAGTTTCATAACAGAACAGCAGGGACCTGCCAAAGTTAAACCATTTGGCCAGGAGAGCCCTTTTATGCAGACTTTTGCCATATTTCGATACCCAAAATTTTTGCGATTTTCACAGAATTTTTTTCAAAAGCCGATTCCAAAGCAACTAATAGAGCTTTGCGATCGCAATCACTTCCAGAATCTGCCCCACGAAGTCTACTTTCATGATAAAGCACGAGGGACCTGCCAAAGTTAAACCATTTGGCCAGGAGAGCCCTTTTATGAAGGCATGTGCTCGATTTCGTCGCCAAATTTTTTTGGCCAATTTTACGCCCTCTCATTTTTAAAAGTCGATTCCACAGCAACTAATAGAGCTTTGCGATCGCAATCACTTCCAGAATGTGCAAAAGATATTCTAGTTTCATAACAGAACAGCAGGGACCTGCCAAAGTTAAACCATTTGGCCAGGAGAGCCCTTTTATGCAGACTTTTGCCCGATTTCGATACCCAAAATTTTTGCGATTTTCACAGAATTTTTTTCAAAAGCCGATTCCAAAGCAACTAATAGAGCTTTGCGATCGCAATCACTTCCAGAATCTGCCCCACGAAGTCTACTTTCATGATAAAGCACGAGGGACCTGCCAAAGTTAAACCATTTGGCCAGGAGAGCCCTTTTATGAAGGCATGTGCTCGATTTCGTCGCCAAATTTTTTTGGCCAATTTTACGCCCTCTCATTTTTAAAAGTCGATTCCACAGCAACTAATAGAGCTTTGCGATCGCAATCACTTCCAGAATGTGCAAAAGATATTCTAGTTTCATAACAGAACAGCAGGGACCTGCCAAAGTTAAACCATTTGGCCAGGAGAGCCCTTTTATGCAGACTTTTGCCCGATTTCGATACCCAAAATTTTTGCGATTTTCACAGAATTTTTTTCAAAAGCCGATTCCAAAGCAACTAATAGAGCTTTGCGATCGCAATCACTTCCAGAATCTGCCCCACGAAGTCTACTTTCATGATAAAGCACGAGGGACCTGCCAAAGTTAAACCATTTGGCCAGGAGAGCCCTTTTATGAAGGCATGTGCTCGATTTCGTCGCCAAATTTTTTTGGCCAATTTTACGCCCTCTCATTTTTAAAAGTCGATTCCACAGCAACTAATAGAGCTTTGCGATCGCAATCACTTCCAAAATGTGCAAAAGATATTCTAGTTTCATAACAGAACAGCAGGGACCTGCCAAAGTTAAACCATTTGGCCAGGAGAGCCCTTTTATGCAGACTTTTGCCCGATTTCGATACCCAAAATTTTTGCGATTTTCACAGAATTTTTTTCAAAAGCCGATTCCAAAGCAACTAATAGAGCTTTGCGATCGCAATCACTTCCAGAATCTGCCCCACGAAGTCTACTTTCATGATAAAGCACGAGGGACCTGCCAAAGTTAAACCATTTGGCCAGGAGAGCCCTTTTATGAAGGCATGTGCTCGATTTCGTCGCCAAATTTTTTTGGCCAATTTTACGCCCTCTCATTTTTAAAAGTCGATTCCACAGCAACTAATAGAGCTTTGCGATCGCAATCACTTCCAGAATATGCAAAAGATATTCTAGTTTCATAACAGAACAGCAGGGACCTGCCAAAGTTAAACCATTTGGCCAGGAGAGCCCTTTTATGCAGACTTTTGCCATATTTCGATACCCAAAATTTTTGCGATTTTCACAGAATTTTTTTCAAAAGCCGATTCCAAAGCAACTAATAGAGCTTTCCGATCGCAATCACTTCCAGAATCTGCCCCACGAAGTCTACTTTCATGATAAAGCACGAGGGACCTGCCAAAGTTAAACCATTTCGCCAGGAGAGCCCTTTTATGAAGGCATGTGCTCGATTTCGTCGCCAAATTTTTTTGGCCAATTTTACGCCCTCTCATTTTTAAAAGTCGATTCTACAGCAACTAATAGAGCTTTGCGATCGCAATCACTTCCAGAATGTGCAAAAGATATTCTAGTTTCATAACAGAACAGCAGGGACCTGCCAAAGTTAAACCATTTGGCCAGGAGAGCCCTTTTATGCAGACTTTTGCCCGATTTCGATACCCAAAATTTTTGCGATTTTCACAGAATTTTTTTCAAAAGCCGATTCCAAAGCAACTAATAGAGCTTTGCGATCGCAATCACTTCCAGAATCTGCCCCACGAAGTCTACTTTCATGATAAAGCACGAGGGACCTGCCAAAGTTAAACCATTTGGCCAGGAGAGCCCTTTTATGAAGGCATGTGCTCGATTTCGTCGCCAAATTTTTTTGGCCAATTTTACGCCCTCTCATTTTTAAAAGTCGATTCCACAGCAACTAATAGAGCTTTGCGATCGCAATCACTTCCAGAATGTGCAAAAGATATTCTAGTTTCATAACAGAACAGCAGGGACCTGCCAAAGTTAAACCATTTGGCCAGGAGAGCCCTTTTATGCAGACTTTGCCCGATTTCGATACCCAAAATTTTTGCGATTTTCACAGAATTTTTTTCAAAAGCCGATTCCAAAGCAACTAATAGAGCTTTGCGATCGCAATCACTTCCAGAATCTGCCCCACGAAGTCTACTTTCATGATAAAGCACGAGGGACCTGCCAAAGTTAAACCATTTGGCCAGGAGAGCCCTTTTATGAAGGCATGTGCTCGATTTCGTCGCCAAATTTTTTTGGCCAATTTTACGCCCTCTCATTTTTAAAAGTCGATTCCACAGCAACTAATAGAGCTTTGCGATCGCAATCACTTCCAGAATATGCAAAAGATATTCTAGTTTCATAACAGAACAGCAGGGACCTGCCAAAGTTAAACCATTTGGCCAGGAGAGCCCTTTTATGCAGACTTTTGCCATATTTCGATACCCAAAATTTTTGCGATTTTCACAGAATTTTTTTCAAAAGCCGATTCCAAAGCAACTAATAGAGCTTTGCGATCGCAATCACTTCCAGAATCTGCCCCACGAAGTCTACTTTCATGATAAAGCACGAGGGACCTGCCAAAGTTAAACCATTTGGCCAGGAGAGCCCTTTTATGAAGGCATGTGCTCGATTTCGTCGCCAAATTTTTTTGGCCAATTTTACGCCCTCTCATTTTTAAAAGTCGATTCCACAGCAACTAATAGAGCTTTGCGATCGCAATCACTTCCAGAATGTGCAAAAGATATTCTAGTTTCATAACAGAACAGCAGGGACCTGCCAAAGTTAAACCATTTGGCCAGGAGAGCCCTTTTATGCAGACTTTTGCCCGATTTCGATACCCAAAATTTTTGCGATTTTCACAGAATTTTTTTCAAAAGCCGATTCCAAAGCAACTAATAGAGCTTTGCGATCGCAATCACTTCCAGAATCTGCCCCACGAAGTCTACTTTCATGATAAAGCACGAGGGACCTGCCAAAGTTAAACCATTTGGCCAGGAGAGCCCTTTTATGAAGGCATGTGCTCGATTTCGTCGCCAAATTTTTTTGGCCAATTTTACGCCCTCTCATTTTTAAAAGTCGATTCCACAGCAACTAATAGAGCTTTGCGATCGCAATCACTTCCAGAATGTGCAAAAGATATTCTAGTTTCATAACAGAACAGCAGGGACCTGCCAAAGTTAAACCATTTGGCCAGGAGAGCCCTTTTATGCAGACTTTTGCCCGATTTCGATACCCAAAATTTTTGCGATTTTCACAGAATTTTTTTCAAAAGCCGATTCCAAAGCAACTAATAGAGCTTTGCGATCGCAATCACTTCCAGAATCTGCCCCACGAAGTCTACTTTCATGATAAAGCACGAGGGACCTGCCAAAGTTAAACCATTTGGCCAGGAGAGCCCTTTTATGAAGGCATGTGCTCGATTTCGTCGCCAAATTTTTTTGGCCAATTTTACGCCCTCTCATTTTTAAAAGTCGATTCCACAGCAACTAATAGAGCTTTGCGATCGCAATCACTTCCAAAATGTGCAAAAGATATTCTAGTTTCATAACAGAACAGCAGGGACCTGCCAAAGTTAAACCATTTGGCCAGGAGAGCCCTTTTATGCAGACTTTTGCCCGATTTCGATACCCAAAATTTTTGCGATTTTCACAGAATTTTTTTCAAAAGCCGATTCCAAAGCAACTAATAGAGCTTTGCGATCGCAATCACTTCCAGAATCTGCCCCACGAAGTCTACTTTCATGATAAAGCACGAGGGACCTGCCAAAGTTAAACCATTTGGCCAGGAGAGCCCTTTTATGAAGGCATGTGCTCGATTTCGTCGCCAAATTTTTTTGGCCAATTTTACGCCCTCTCATTTTTAAAAGTCGATTCCACAGCAACTAATAGAGCTTTGCGATCGCAATCACTTCCAGAATGTGCAAAAGATATTCTAGTTTCATAACAGAACAGCAGGGACCTGCCAAAGTTAAACCATTTGGCCAGGAGAGCCCTTTTATGCAGACTTTTGCCCGATTTCGATACCCAAAATTTTTGCGATTTTCACAGAATTTTTTTCAAAAGCCGATTCCAAAGCAACTAATAGAGCTTTGCGATCGCAATCACTTCCAGAATCTGCCCCACGAAGTCTACTTTCATGATAAAGCACGAGGGACCTGCCAAAGTTAAACCATTTGGCCAGGAGAGCCCTTTTATGAAGGCATGTGCTCGATTTCGTCGCCAAATTTTTTTGGCCAATTTTACGCCCTCTCATTTTTAAAAGTCGATTCCACAGCAACTAATAGAGCTTTGCGATCGCAATCACTTCCAGAATGTGCAAAAGATATTCTAGTTTCATAACAGAACAGCAGGGACCTGCCAAAGTTAAACCATTTGGCCAGGAGAGCCCTTTTATGCAGACTTTTGCCCGATTTCGATACCCAAAATTTTTGCGATTTTCACAGAATTTTTTTCAAAAGCCGATTCCAAAGCAACTAATAGAGCTTTGCGATCGCAATCACTTCCAGAATCTGCCCCACGAAGTCTACTTTCATGATAAAGCACGAGGGACCTGCCAAAGTTAAACCATTTGGCCAGGAGAGCCCTTTTATGAAGGCATGTGCTCGATTTCGTCGCCAAATTTTTTTGGCCAATTTTACGCCCTCTCATTTTTAAAAGTCGATTCCACAGCAACTAATAGAGCTTTGCGATCGCAATCACTTCCAGAATGTGCAAAAGATATTCTAGTTTCATAACAGAACAGCAGGGACCTGCCGAAGTTAAACCATTTGGCCAGGAGAGCCCTTTTATGCAGACTTTTGCCCGATTTCGATACCCAAAATTTTTGCGATTTTCACAGAATTTTTTCAAAAGCCGATTCCAAAGCAACTAATAGAGCTTTGCGATCGCAATCACTTCCAGAATCTGCCCCACGAAGTCTACTTTCATGATAAAGCACGAGGGACCTGCCAAAGTTAAACCATTTGGCCAGGAGAGCCCTTTTATGAAGGCATGTGCTCGATTTCGTCGCCAAATTTTTTTGGCCAATTTTACGCCCTCTCATTTTTAAAAGTCGATTCCACAGCAACTAATAGAGCTTTGCGATCGCAATCACTTCCAGAATGTGCAAAAGATATTCTAGTTTCATAACAGAACAGCAGGGACCTGCCAAAGTTAAACCATTTGGCCAGGAGAGCCCTTTTATGCAGACTTTTGCCATATTTCGATACCCAAAATTTTTGCGATTTTCACAGAATTTTTTTCAAAAGCCGATTCCAAAGCAACTAATAGAGCTTTGCGATCGCAATCACTTCCAGAATCTGCCCCACGAAGTCTACTTTCATGATAAAGCACGAGGGACCTGCCAAAGTTAAACCATTTGGCCAGGAGAGCCCTTTTATGAAGGCATGTGCTCGATTTCGTCGCCAAATTTTTTTGGCCAATTTTACGCCCTCTCATTTTTAAAAGTCGATTCCACAGCAACTAATAGAGCTTTGCGATCGCAATCACTTCCAGAATGTGCAAAAGATATTCTAGTTTCATAACAGAACAGCAGGGACCTGCCAAAGTTAAACCATTTGGCCAGGAGAGCCCTTTTATGCAGACTTTTGCCCGATTTCGATACCCAAAATTTTTGCGATTTTCACAGAATTTTTTTCAAAAGCCGATTCCAAAGCAACTAATAGAGCTTTGCGATCGCAATCACTTCCAGAATCTGCCCCACGAAGTCTTCTTTCATGATAAAGCACGAGGGACCTGCCAAAGTTAAACCATTTGGCCAGGAGAGCCCTTTTATGAAGGCATGTGCTCGATTTCGTCGCCAAATTTTTTTGGCCAATTTTACGCCCTCTCATTTTTAAAAGTCGATTCCACAGCAACTAATAGAGCTTTGCGATCGCAATCACTTCCAGAATGTGCAAAAGATATTCTAGTTTCATAACAGAACAGCAGGGACCTGCCAAAGTTAAACCATTTGGCCAGGAGAGCCCTATTATGCAGACTTTTGCCATATTTCGATACCCAAAATTTTTGCGATTTTCACAGAATTTTTTTCAAAAGCCGATTCCAAAGCAACTAATAGAGTTTTGCGATCGCAATCACTTCCAGAATCTGCCCCACGAAGTCTACTTTCATGATAAAGCACGAGGGACCTGCCAAAGTTAAACCATTTGGCCAGGAGAGCCCTTTTATGAAGGCATGTGCTCGATTTCGTCGCCAAATTTTTTTGGCCAATTTTACGCCCTCTCATTTTTAAAAGTCGATTCCACAGCAACTAATAGAGCTTTGCGATCGCAATCACTTCCAGAATGTGCAAAAGATATTCTAGTTTCATAACAGAACAGCAGGGACCTGCCAAAGTTAAACCATTTGGCCAGGAGAGCCCTTTTATGCAGACTTTTGCCCGATTTCGATACCCAAAATTTTTGCGATTTTCACAGAATTTTTTTCAAAAGCCGATTCCAAAGCAACTAATAGAGCTTTGCGATCGCAATCACTTCCAGAATCTGCCCCACGAAGTCTACTTTCATGATAAAGCACGAGGGACCTGCCAAAGTTAAACCATTTGGCCAGGAGAGCCCTTTTATGAAGGCATGTGCTCGATTTCGTCGCCAAATTTTTTTGGCCAATTTTACGCCCTCTCATTTTTAAAAGTCGATTCCACAGCAACTAATAGAGCTTTGCGATCGCAATCACTTCCAGAATGTGCAAAAGATATTCTAGTTTCATAACAGAACAGCAGGGACCTGCCAAAGTTAAACCATTTGGCCAGGAGAGCCCTTTTATGCAGACTTTTGCCCGATTTCGATACCCAAAATTTTTGCGATTTTCACAGAATTTTTTTCAAAAGCCGATTCCAAAGCAACTAATAGAGCTTTGCGATCGCAATCACTTCCAGAATCTGCCCCACGAAGTCTACTTTCATGATAAAGCACGAGGGACCTGCCAAAGTTAAACCATTTGGCCAGGAGAGCCCTTTTATGAAGGCATGTGCTCGATTTCGTCGCCAAATTTTTTTGGCCAATTTTACGCCCTCTCATTTTTAAAAGTCGATTCCACAGCAACTAATAGAGCTTTGCGATCGCAATCACTTCCAGAATGTGCAAAAGATATTCTAGTTTCATAACAGAACAGCAGGGACCTGCCAAAGTTAAACCATTTGGCCAGGAGAGCCCTTTTATGCAGACTTTTGCCATATTTCGATACCCAAAATTTTTGCGATTTTCACAGAATTTTTTTCAAAAGCCGATTCCAAAGCAACTAATAGAGCTTTGCGATCGCAATCACTTCCAGAATCTGCCCCACGAAGTCTACTTTCATAATAAAGCACGAGGGACCTGCCAAAGTTAAACCATTTGGCCAGGAGAGCCCTTTTATGAAGGCATGTGCTCGATTTCGTCGCCAAATTTTTTTGGCCAATTTTACGCCCTCTCATTTTTAAAAGTCGATTCCACAGCAACTAATAGAGCTTTGCGATCGCAATCACTTCCAGAATGTGCAAAAGATATTCTAGTTTCATAACAGAACAGCAGGGACCTGCCAAAGTTAAACCATTTGGCCAGGAGAGCCCTTTTATGCAGACTTTGCCCGATTTCGATACCCAAAATTTTTGCGATTTTCACAGAATTTTTTTCAAAAGCCGATTCCAAAGAAACTAATAGAGCTTTGCGATCGCAATCACTTCCAGAATCTGCCCCACGAAGTCTACTTTCATGATAAAGCACGAGGGACCTGCCAAAGTTAAACCATTTGGCCAGGAGAGCCCTTTTATGAAGGCATGTGCTCGATTTCGTCGCCAAATTTTTTTGGCCAATTTTACGCCCTCTCATTTTTAAAAGTCGATTCCACAGCAACTAATAGAGCTTTGCGATCGCAATCACTTCCAGAATGTGCAAAAGATATTCTAGTTTCATAACAGAACAGCAGGGACCTGCCAAAGTTAAACCATTTGGCCAGGAGAGCCCTTTTATGCAGACTTTTGCCCGATTTCGATACCCAAAATTTTTGCGATTTTCACAGAATTTTTTTCAAAAGCCGATTCCAAAGCAACTAATAGAGCTTTGCGATCGCAATCACTTCCAGAATCTGCCCCACGAAGTCTACTTTCATGATAAAGCACGAGGGACCTGCCAAAGTTAAACCATTTGGCCAGGAGAGCCCTTTTATGAAGGCATGTGCTCGATTTCGTCGCCAAATTTTTTTGGCCAATTTTACGCCCTCTCATTTTTAAAAGTCGATTCCACAGCAACTAATAGAGCTTTGCGATCGCAATCACTTCCAGAATGTGCAAAAGATATTCTAGTTTCATAACAGAACAGCAGGGACCTGCCAAAGTTAAACCATTTGGCCAGGAGAGCCCTTTTATGCAGACTTTTGCCCGATTTCGATACCCAAAATTTTTGCGATTTTCACAGAATTTTTTTCAAAAGCCGATTCCAAAGCAACTAATAGAGCTTTGCGATCGCAATCACTTCCAGAATCTGCCCCACGAAGTCTACTTTCATGATAAAGCACGAGGGACCTGCCAAAGTTAAACCATTTGGCCAGGAGAGACCTTTTATGAAGGCATGTGCTCGATTTCGTCGCCAAATTTTTTTGGCCAATTTTACGCCCTCTCATTTTTAAAAGTCGATTCCACAGCAACTAATAGAGCTTTGCGATCGCAATCACTTCCAGAATGTGCAAAAGATATTCTAGTTTCATAACAGAACAGCAGGGACCTGCCAAAGTTAAACCATTTGGCCAGGAGAGCCCTTTTATGCAGACTTTTGCCCGATTTCGATACCCAAAATTTTTGCGATTTTCACAGAATTTTTTTCAAAAGCCGATTCCAAAGCAACTAATAGAGCTTTGCGATCGCAATCACTTCCAGAATCTGCCCCACGAAGTCTACTTTCATGATAAAGCACGAGGGACCTGCCAAAGTTAAACCATTTGGCCAGGAGAGCCCTTTTATGAAGGCATGTGCTCGATTTCGTCGCCAAATTTTTTTGGCCAATTTTACGCCCTCTCATTTTTAAAAGTCGATTCCACAGCAACTAATAGAGCTTTGCGATCGCAATCACTTCCAGAATGTGCAAAAGATATTCTAGTTTCATAACAGAACAGCAGGGACCTGCCAAAGTTAAACCATTTGGCCAGGAGAGCCCTTTTATGCAGACTTTTGCCCGATTTCGATACCCAAAATTTTTGCGATTTTCACAGAATTTTTTTCAAAAGCCGATTCCAAAGCAACTAATAGAGCTTTGTGATCGCAATCACTTCCAGAATCTGCCCCACGAAGTCTACTTTCATGATAAAGCACGAGGGGCCTGCCAAAGTTAAACCATTTGGCCAGGAGAGCCCTTTTATGAAGGCATGTGCTCGATTTCGTCGCCAAATTTATTTGGCCAATTTTACGCCCTCTCATTTTTAAAAGTCGATTCCACAGCAACTAATAGAGCTTTGCAATCGCAATCACTTCCAGAATGTGCAAAAGATATTCTAGTTTCATAACAGAACAGCAGGGACCTGCCAAAGTTAAACCATTTGGCCAGGAGAGCCCTTTTATGCAGACTTTTGCCCGATTTCGATACCCAAAATTTTTGCGATTTTCACAGAATTTTTTTCAAAAGCCGATTCCAAAGCAACTAATAGAGCTTTGCGATCGCAATCACTTCCAGAATCTGCCCCACGAAGTCTACTTTCATGATAAAGCACGAGGGACCTGCCAAAGTTAAACCATTTGGCCAGGAAAGCCCTTTTATGAAGGCATGTGCTCGATTTCGTCGCCAAATTTTTTTGGCCAATTTTACGCCCTCTCATTTTTAAAAGTCGATTCCACAGCAACTAATAGAGCTTTGCGATCGCAATCACTTCCAGAATGTGCAAAAGATATTCTAGTTTCATAACAGAACAGCAGGGACCTGCCAAAGTTAAACCATTTGGCCAGGAGAGCCCTTTTATGCAGACTTTTGCCCGATTTCGATACCCAAAATTTTTGCGATTTTCACAGAATTTTTTTCAAAAGCCGATTCCAAAGCAACTAATAGAGCTTTGCGATCGCAATCACTTCCAGAATCTGCCCCACGAAGTCTACTTTCATGATAAAGCACGAGGGACCTGCCAAAGTTAAACCATTTGGCCAGGAGAGCCCTTTTATGAAGGCATGTGCTCGATTTCGTCGCCAAATTTTTTTGGCCAATTTTACGCCCTCTCATTTTTAAAAGTCGATTCCACAGCAACTAATAGAGCTTTGCGATCGCAATCACTTCCAGAATGTGCAAAAGATATTCTAGTTTCATAACAGAACAGCAGGGACCTGCCAAAGTTAAACCATTTGGCCAGGAGAGCCCTTTTATGCAGACTTTTGCCCGATTTCGATACCCAAAATTTTTGCGATTTTCACAGAATTTTTTTCAAAAGCCGATTCCAAAGCAACTAATAGAGCTTTGCGATCGCAATCACTTCCAGAATCTGCCCCACGAAGTCTACTTTCATGATAAAGCACGAGGGACCTGCCAAAGTTAAACCATTTGGCCAGGAAAGCCCTTTTATGAAGGCATGTGCTCGATTTCGTCGCCAAATTTTTTTGGCCAATTTTACGCCCTCTCATTTTTAAAAGTCGATTCCACAGCAACTAATAGAGCTTTGCGATCGCAATCACTTCCAGAATGTGCAAAAGATATTCTAGTTTCATAACAGAACAGCAGGGACCTGCCAAAGTTAAACCATTTGGCCAGGAGAGCCCTTTTATGCAGACTTTTGCCCGATTTCGATACCCAAAATTTTTGCGATTTTCACAGAATTTTTTTCAAAAGCCGATTCCAAAGCAACTAATAGAGCTTTGCGATCGCAATCACTTCCAGAATCTGCCCCACGAAGTCTACTTTCATGATAAAGCACGAGGGACCTGCCAAAGTTAAACCATTTGGCCAGGAGAGCCCTTTTATGAAGGCATGTGCTCGATTTCGTCGCCAAATTTTTTTGGCCAATTTTACGCCCTCTCATTTTTAAAAGTCGATTCCACAGCAACTAATAGAGCTTTGCGATCGCAATCACTTCCAGAATGTGCAAAAGATATTCTAGTTTCATAACAGAACAGCAGGGACCTGCCAAAGTTAAACCATTTGGCCAGGAGAGCCCTTTTATGCAGACTTTTGCCCGATTTCGATACCCAAAATTTTTGCGATTTTCACAGAATTTTTTTCAAAAGCCGATTCCAAAGCAACTAATAGAGCTTTGCGATCGCAATCACTTCCAGAATCTGCCCCACGAAGTCTACTTTCATGATAAAGCACGAGGGACCTGCCAAAGTTAAACCATTTGGCCAGGAGAGCCCTTTTATGAAGGCATGTGCTCGATTTCGTCGCCAAATTTTTTTGGCCAATTTTACGCCCTCTCATTTTTAAAAGTCGATTCCACAGCAACTAATAGAGCTTTGCGATCGCAATCACTTCCAGAATGTGCAAAAGATATTCTAGTTTCATAACAGAACAGCAGGGACCTGCCAAAGTTAAACCATTTGGCCAGGAGAGCCCTTTTATGCAGACTTTTGCCCGATTTCGATACCCAAAATTTTTGCGATTTTCACAGAATTTTTTTCAAAAGCCGATTCCAAAGCAACTAATAGAGCTTTGCGATCGCAATCACTTCCAGAATCTGCCCCACGAAGTCTACTTTCATGATAAAGCACGAGGGACCTGCCAAAGTTAAACCATTTGGCCAGGAGAGCCCTTTTATGAAGGCATGTGCTCGATTTCGTCGCCAAATTTTTTTGGCCAATTTTACGCCCTCTCATTTTTAAAAGTCGATTCCACAGCAACTAATAGAGCTTTGCGATCGCAATCACTTCCAGAATGTGCAAAAGATATTCTAGTTTCATAACAGAACAGCAGGGACCTGCCAAAGTTAAACCATTTGGCCAGGAGAGCCCTTTTATGCAGACTTTTGCCCGATTTCGATACCCAAAATTTTTGCGATTTTCACAGAATTTTTTTCAAAAGCCGATTCCAAAGCAACTAATAGAGCTTTGCGATCGCAATCACTTCCAGAATCTGCCCCACGAAGTCTACTTTCATGATAAAGCACGAGGGACCTGCCAAAGTTAAACCATTTGGCCAGGAGAGCCCTTTTATGCAGACTTTTGCCCGATTTCGATACCCAAAATTTTTGCGATTTTCACAGAATTTTTTTCAAAAGCCGATTCCAAAGCAACTAATAGAGCTTTGTGATCGCAATCACTTCCAGAATCTGCCCCACGAAGTCTACTTTCATGATAAAGCACGAGGGGCCTGCCAAAGTTAAACCATTTGGCCAGGAGAGCCCTTTTATGAAGGCATGTGCTCGATTTCGTCGCCAAATTTATTTGGCCAATTTTACGCCCTCTCATTTTTAAAAGTCGATTCCACAGCAACTAATAGAGCTTTGCAATCGCAATCACTTCCAGAATGTGCAAAAGATATTCTAGTTTCATAACAGAACAGCAGGGACCTGCCAAAGTTAAACCATTTGGCCAGGAGAGCCCTTTTATGCAGACTTTTGCCCGATTTCGATACCCAAAATTTTTGCGATTTTCACAGAATTTTTTTCAAAAGCCGATTCCAAAGCAACTAATAGAGCTTTGCGATCGCAATCACTTCCAGAATCTGCCCCACGAAGTCTACTTTCATGATAAAGCACGAGGGACCTGCCAAAGTTAAACCATTTGGCCAGGAAAGCCCTTTTATGAAGGCATGTGCTCGATTTCGTCGCCAAATTTTTTTGGCCAATTTTACGCCCTCTCATTTTTAAAAGTCGATTCCACAGCAACTAATAGAGCTTTGCGATCGCAATCACTTCCAGAATGTGCAAAAGATATTCTAGTTTCATAACAGAACAGCAGGGACCTGCCAAAGTTAAACCATTTGGCCAGGAGAGCCCTTTTATGCAGACTTTTGCCCGATTTCGATACCCAAAATTTTTGCGATTTTCACAGAATTTTTTTCAAAAGCCGATTCCAAAGCAACTAATAGAGCTTTGCGATCGCAATCACTTCCAGAATCTGCCCCACGAAGTCTACTTTCATGATAAAGCACGAGGGACCTGCCAAAGTTAAACCATTTGGCCAGGAGAGCCCTTTTATGAAGGCATGTGCTCGATTTCGTCGCCAAATTTTTTTGGCCAATTTTACGCCCTCTCATTTTTAAAAGTCGATTCCACAGCAACTAATAGAGCTTTGCGATCGCAATCACTTCCAGAATGTGCAAAAGATATTCTAGTTTCATAACAGAACAGCAGGGACCTGCCAAAGTTAAACCATTTGGCCAGGAGAGCCCTTTTATGCAGACTTTTGCCCGATTTCGATACCCAAAATTTTTGCGATTTTCACAGAATTTTTTTCAAAAGCCGATTCCAAAGCAACTAATAGAGCTTTGCGATCGCAATCACTTCCAGAATCTGCCCCACGAAGTCTACTTTCATGATAAAGCACGAGGGACCTGCCAAAGTTAAACCATTTGGCCAGGAAAGCCCTTTTATGAAGGCATGTGCTCGATTTCGTCGCCAAATTTTTTTGGCCAATTTTACGCCCTCTCATTTTTAAAAGTCGATTCCACAGCAACTAATAGAGCTTTGCGATCGCAATCACTTCCAGAATGTGCAAAAGATATTCTAGTTTCATAACAGAACAGCAGGGACCTGCCAAAGTTAAACCATTTGGCCAGGAGAGCCCTTTTATGCAGACTTTTGCCCGATTTCGATACCCAAAATTTTTGCGATTTTCACAGAATTTTTTTCAAAAGCCGATTCCAAAGCAACTAATAGAGCTTTGCGATCGCAATCACTTCCAGAATCTGCCCCACGAAGTCTACTTTCATGATAAAGCACGAGGGACCTGCCAAAGTTAAACCATTTGGCCAGGAGAGCCCTTTTATGAAGGCATGTGCTCGATTTCGTCGCCAAATTTTTTTGGCCAATTTTACGCCCTCTCATTTTTAAAAGTCGATTCCACAGCAACTAATAGAGCTTTGCGATCGCAATCACTTCCAGAATGTGCAAAAGATATTCTAGTTTCATAACAGAACAGCAGGGACCTGCCAAAGTTAAACCATTTGGCCAGGAGAGCCCTTTTATGCAGACTTTTGCCCGATTTCGATACCCAAAATTTTTGCGATTTTCACAGAATTTTTTTCAAAAGCCGATTCCAAAGCAACTAATAGAGCTTTGCGATCGCAATCACTTCCAGAATCTGCCCCACGAAGTCTACTTTCATGATAAAGCACGAGGGACCTGCCAAAGTTAAACCATTTGGCCAGGAGAGCCCTTTTATGAAGGCATGTGCTCGATTTCGTCGCCAAATTTTTTTGGCCAATTTTACGCCCTCTCATTTTTAAAAGTCGATTCCACAGCAACTAATAGAGCTTTGCGATCGCAATCACTTCCAGAATGTGCAAAAGATATTCTAGTTTCATAACAGAACAGCAGGGACCTGCCAAAGTTAAACCATTTGGCCAGGAGAGCCCTTTTATGCAGACTTTTGCCCGATTTCGATACCCAAAATTTTTGCGATTTTCACAGAATTTTTTTCAAAAGCCGATTCCAAAGCAACTAATAGAGCTTTGCGATCGCAATCACTTCCAGAATCTGCCCCACGAAGTCTACTTTCATGATAAAGCACGAGGGACCTGCCAAAGTTAAACCATTTGGCCAGGAGAGCCCTTTTATGAAGGCATGTGCTCGATTTCGTCGCCAAATTTTTTTGGCCAATTTTACGCCCTCTCATTTTTAAAAGTCGATTCCACAGCAACTAATAGAGCTTTGCGATCGCAATCACTTCCAGAATGTGCAAAAGATATTCTAGTTTCATAACAGAACAGCAGGGACCTGCCAAAGTTAAACCATTTGGCCAGGAGAGCCCTTTTATGCAGACTTTTGCCCGATTTCGATACCCAAAATTTTTGCGATTTTCACAGAATTTTTTTCAAAAGCCGATTCCAAAGCAACTAATAGAGCTTTGCGATCGCAATCACTTCCAGAATCTGCCCCACGAAGTCTACTTTCATGATAAAGCACGAGGGACCTGCCAAAGTTAAACCATTTGGCCAGGAGAGCCCTTTTATGAAGGCATGTGCTCGATTTCGTCGCCAAATTTTTTTGGCCAATTTTACGCCCTCTCATTTTTAAAAGTCGATTCCACAGCAACTAATAGAGCTTTGCGATCGCAATCACTTCCAGAATGTGCAAAAGATATTCTAGTTTCATAACAGAACAGCAGGGACCTGCCAAAGTTAAACCATTTGGCCAGGAGAGCCCTTTTATGCAGACTTTTGCCCGATTTCGATACCCAAAATTTTTGCGATTTTCACAGAATTTTTTTCAAAAGCCGATTCCAAAGCAACTAATAGAGCTTTGCGATCGCAATCACTTCCAGAATCTGCCCCACGAAGTCTACTTTCATGATAAAGCACGAGGGACCTGCCAAAGTTAAACCATTTGGCCAGGAGAGCCCTTTTATGAAGGCATGTGCTCGATTTCGTCGCCAAATTTTTTTGGCCAATTTTACGCCCTCTCATTTTTAAAAGTCGATTCCACAGCAACTAATAGAGCTTTGCGATCGCAATCACTTCCAGAATGTGTAAAAGATATTCTAGTTTCATAACAGAACAGCAGGGACCTGCCAAAGTTAAACCATTTGGCCAGGAGAGCCCTTTTATGCAGACTTTTGCCCGATTTCGATACCCAAAATTTTTGCGATTTTCACAGAATTTTTTTCAAAAGCCGATTCCAAAGCAACTAATAGAGCTTTGCGATCGCAATCACTTCCAGAATCTGCCCCACGAAGTCTACTTTCATGATAAAGCACGAGGGGCCTGCCAAAGTTAAACCATTTGGCCAGGAGAGCCCTTTTATGAAGGCATGTGCTCGATTTCGTCGCCAAATTTATTTGGCCAATTTTACGCCCTCTCATTTTTAAATGTCGATTCCACAGCAACTAATAGAGCTTTGCGATCGCAATCACTTCCAGAATGTGCAAAAGATATTCTAGTTTCATAACAGAACAGCAGGGACCTGCCAAAGTTAAACCATTTGGCCAGGAGAGCCCTTTTATGCAGACTTTTGCCCGATTTCGATACCCAAAATTTTTGCGATTTTCACAGAATTTTTTTCAAAAGCCGATTCCAAAGCAACTAATAGAGCTTTGCGATCGCAATCACTTCCAGAATCTGCCCCACGAAGTCTACTTTCATGATAAAGCACGAGGGACCTGCCAAAGTTAAACCATTTGGCCAGGAAAGCCCTTTTATGAAGGCATGTGCTCGATTTCGTCGCCAAATTTTTTTGGCCAATTTTACGCCCTCTCATTTTTAAAAGTCGATTCCACAGCAACTAATAGAGCTTTGCGATCGCAATCACTTCCAGAATGTGCAAAAGATATTCTAGTTTCATAACAGAACAGCAGGGACCTGCCAAAGTTAAACCATTTGGCCAGGAGAGCCCTTTTATGCAGACTTTTGCCCGATTTCGATACCCAAAATTTTTGCGATTTTCACAGAATTTTTTTCAAAAGCCGATTCCAAAGCAACTAATAGAGCTTTGCGATCGCAATCACTTCCAGAATCTGCCCCACGAAGTCTACTTTCATGATAAAGCACGAGGGACCTGCCAAAGTTAAACCATTTGGCCAGGAGAGCCCTTTTATGAAGGCATGTGCTCGATTTCGTCGCCAAATTTTTTTGGCCAATTTTACGCCCTCTCATTTTTAAAAGTCGATTCCACAGCAACTAATAGAGCTTTGCGATCGCAATCACTTCCAGAATGTGCAAAAGATATTCTAGTTTCATAACAGAACAGCAGGGACCTGCCAAAGTTAAACCATTTGGCCAGGAGAGCCCTTTTATGCAGACTTTTGCCCGATTTCGATACCCAAAATTTTTGCGATTTTCACAGAATTTTTTTCAAAAGCCGATTCCAAAGCAACTAATAGAGCTTTGCGATCGCAATCACTTCCAGAATCTGCCCCACGAAGTCTACTTTCATGATAAAGCACGAGGGACCTGCCAAAGTTAAACCATTTGGCCAGGAGAGCCCTTTTATGAAGGCATGTGCTCGATTTCGTCGCCAAATTTTTTTGGCCAATTTTACGCCCTCTCATTTTTAAAAGTCGATTCCACAGCAACTAATAGAGCTTTGCGATCGCAATCACTTCCAGAATGTGCAAAAGATATTCTAGTTTCATAACAGAACAGCAGGGACCTGCCAAAGTTAAACCATTTGGCCAGGAGAGCCCTTTTATGCAGACTTTTGCCATATTTCGATACCCAAAATTTTTGCGATTTTCACAGAATTTTTTTCAAAAGCCGATTCCAAAGCAACTAATAGAGCTTTGCGATCGCAATCACTTCCAGAATCTGCCCCACGAAGTCTACTTTCATGATAAAGCACGAGGGACCTGCCAAAGTTAAACCATTTGGCCAGGAAAGCCCTTTTATGAAGGCATGTGCTCGATTTCGTCGCCAAATTTTTTTGGCCAATTTTACGCCCTCTCATTTTTAAAAGTCGATTCCACAGCAACTAATAGAGCTTTGCGATCGCAATCACTTCCAGAATGTGCAAAAGATATTCTAGTTTCATAACAGAACAGCAGGGACCTGCCAAAGTTAAACCATTTGGCCAGGAGAGCCCTTTTATGCAGACTTTTGCCCGATTTCGATACCCAAAATTTTTGCGATTTTCACAGAATTTTTTTCAAAAGCCGATTCCAAAGCAACTAATAGAGCTTTGCGATCGCAATCACTTCCAGAATCTGCCCCACGAAGTCTACTTTCATGATAAAGCACGAGGGACCTGCCAAAGTTAAACCATTTGGCCAGGAAAGCCCTTTTATGAAGGCATGTGCTCGATTTCGTCGCCAAATTTTTTTGGCCAATTTTACGCCCTCTCATTTTTAAAAGTCGATTCCACAGCAACTAATAGAGCTTTGCGATCGCAATCACTTCCAGAATGTGCAAAAGATATTCTAGTTTCATAACAGAACAGCAGGGACCTGCCAAAGTTAAACCATTTGGCCAGGAGAGCCCTTTTATGCAGACTTTTGCCCGATTTCGATACCCAAAATTTTTGCGATTTTCACAGAATTTTTTTCAAAAGCCGATTCCAAAGCAACTAATAGAGCTTTGCGATCGCAATCACTTCCAGAATCTGCCCCACGAAGTCTACTTTCATGATAAAGCACGAGGGACCTGCCAAAGTTAAACCATTTGGCCAGGAAAGCCCTTTTATGAAGGCATGTGCTCGATTTCGTCGCCAAATTTTTTTGGCCAATTTTACGCCCTCTCATTTTTAAAAGTCGATTCCACAGCAACTAATAGAGCTTTGCGATCGCAATCACTTCCAGAATGTGCAAAAGATATTCTAGTTTCATAACAGAACAGCAGGGACCTGCCAAAGTTAAACCATTTGGCCAGGAGAGCCCTTTTATGCAGACTTTTGCCCGATTTCGATACCCAAAATTTTTGCGATTTTCACAGAATTTTTTTCAAAAGCCGATTCCAAAGCAACTAATAGAGCTTTGCGATCGCAATCACTTCCAGAATCTGCCCCACGAAGTCTACTTTCATGATAAAGCACGAGGGACCTGCCAAAGTTAAACCATTTGGCCAGGAGAGCCCTTTTATGAAGGCATGTGCTCGATTTCGTCGCCAAATTTTTTTGGCCAATTTTACGCCCTCTCATTTTTAAAAGTCGATTCCACAGCAACTAATAGAGCTTTGCGATCGCAATCACTTCCAGAATGTGCAAAAGATATTCTAGTTTCATAACAGAACAGCAGGGACCTGCCAAAGTTAAACCATTTGGCCAGGAGAGCCCTTTTATGCAGACTTTTGCCCGATTTCGAAACCCAAAATTTTTGCGATTTTCACAGAATTTTTTTCAAAAGCCGATTCCAAAGCAACTAATAGAGCTTTGCGATCGCAATCACTTCCAGAATCTGCCCCACGAAGTCTACTTTCATGATAAAGCACGAGGGACCTGCCAAAGTTAAACCATTTGGCCAGGAGAGCCCTTTTATGAAGGCATGTGCTCGATTTCGTCGCCAAATTTTTTTGGCCAATTTTACGCCCTCTCATTTTTAAAAGTCGATTCCACAGCAACTAATAGAGCTTTGCGATCGCAATCACTTCCAGAATGTGCAAAAGATATTCTAGTTTCATAACAGAACAGCAGGGACCTGCCAAAGTTAAACCATTTGGCCAGGAGAGCCCTTTTATGCAGACTTTTGCCATATTTCGATACCCAAAATTTTTGCGATTTTCACAGAATTTTTTTCAAAAGCCGATTCCAAAGCAACTAATAGAGCTTTGCGATCGCAATCACTTCCAGAATCTGCCCCACGAAGTCTACTTTCATGATAAAGCACGAGGGACCTGCCAAAGTTAAACCATTTGGCCAGGAGAGCCCTTTTATGAAGGCATGTGCTCGATTTCGTCGCCAAATTTTTTTGGCCAATTTTACGCCCTCTCATTTTTAAAAGTCGATTCCACAGAACTAATAGAGCTTTGCGATCGCAATCACTTCCAGAATGTGCAAAAGATATTCTAGTTTCATAACAGAACAGCAGGGACCTGCCAAAGTTAAACCATTTGGCCAGGAGAGCCCTTTTATGCAGACTTTTGCCCGATTTCGATACCCAAAATTTTTGCGATTTTCACAGAATTTTTTTCAAAAGCCGATTCCAAAGCAACTAATAGAGCTTTGCGATCGCAATCACTTCCAGAATCTGCCCCACGAAGTCTACTTTCATGATAAAGCACGAGGGACCTGCCAAAGTTAAACCATTTGGCCAGGAGAGCCCTTTTATGAAGGCATGTGCTCGATTTCGTCGCCAAATTTTTTTGGCCAATTTTACGCCCTCTCATTTTTAAAAGTCGATTCCACAGCAACTAATAGAGCTTTGCGATCGCAATCACTTCCAGAATGTGCAAAAGATATTCTAGTTTCATAACAGAACAGCAGGGACCTGCCAAAGTTAAACCATTTGGCCAGGAGAGCCCTTTTATGCAGACTTTTGCCCGATTTCGATACCCAAAATTTTTGCGATTTTCACAGAATTTTTTTCAAAAGCCGATTCCAAAGCAACTAATAGAGCTTTGCGATCGCAATCACTTCCAGAATCTGCCCCACGAAGTCTACTTTCATGATAAAGCACGAGGGACCTGCCAAAGTTAAACCATTTGGCCAGGAGAGCCCTTTTATGAAGGCATGTGCTCGATTTCGTCGCCAAATTTTTTTGGCCAATTTTACGCCCTCTCATTTTTAAAAGTCGATTCCACAGCAACTAATAGAGCTTTGCGATCGCAATCACTTCCAGAATGTGCAAAAGATATTCTAGTTTCATAACAGAACAGCAGGGACCTGCCAAAGTTAAACCATTTGGCCAGGAGAGCCCTTTTATGCAGACTTTTGCCCGATTTCGATACCCAAAATTTTTGCGATTTTCACAGAATTTTTTTCAAAAGCCGATTCCAAAGCAACTATTAGAGCTTTGCGATCGCAATCACTTCCAGAATCTGCCCCACGAAGTCTACTTTCATGATAAAGCACGAGGGACCTGCCAAAGTTAAACCATTTGGCCAGGAGAGCCCTTTTATGAAGGCATGTGCTCGATTTCGTCGCCAAATTTTTTTGGCCAATTTTACGCCCTCTCATTTTTAAAAGTCGATTCCACAGCAACTAATAGAGCTTTGCGATCGCAATCACTTCCAGAATGTGCAAAAGATATTCTAGTTTCATAACAGAACAGCAGGGACCTGCCAAAGTTAAACCATTTGGCCAGGAGAGCCCTTTTATGCAGACTTTTGCCCGATTTCGATACCCAAAATTTTTGCGATTTTCACAGAATTTTTTTCAAAAGCCGATTCCAAAGCAACTAATAGAGCTTTGCGATCGCAATCACTTCCAGAATCTGCCCCACGAAGTCTACTTTCATGATAAAGCACGAGGGACCTGCCAAAGTTAAACCATTTGGCCAGGAGAGCCCTTTTATGAAGGCATGTGCTCGATTTCGTCGCCAAATTTTTTTGGCCAATTTTACGCCCTCTCATTTTTAAAAGTCGATTCCACAGCAACTAATAGAGCTTTGCGATCGCAATCACTTCCAGAATATGCAAAAGATATTCTAGTTTCATAACAGAACAGCAGGGACCTGCCAAAGTTAAACCATTTGGCCAGGAGAGCCCTTTTATGCAGACTTTTGCCCGATTTCGATACCCAAAATTTTTGCGATTTTCACAGAATTCTTTCAAAAGCCGATTCCAAAGCAACTAATAGAGCTTTGCGATCGCAATCACTTCCAGAATCTGCCCCACGAAGTCTACTTTCATGATAAAGCACGAGGGACCTGCCAAAGTTAAACCATTTGGCCAGGAGAGCCCTTTTATGAAGGCATGTGCTCGATTTCGTCGCCAAATTTTTTTGGCCAATTTTACGCCCTCTCATTTTTAAAAGTCGATTCCACAGCAACTAATAGAGCTTTGCGATCGCAATCACTTCCAGAATGTGCAAAAGATATTCTAGTTTCATAACAGAACAGCAGGGACCTGCCAAAGTTAAACCATTTGGCCAGGAGAGCCCTTTTATGCAGACTTTTGCCATATTTCGATACCCAAAATTTTTGCGATTTTCACAGAATTTTTTTCAAAAGCCGATTCCAAAGCAACTAATAGAGCTTTGCGATCGCAATCACTTCCAGAATCTGCCCCACGAAGTCTACTTTCATGATAAAGCACGAGGGACCTGCCAAAGTTAAACCATTTGGCCAGGAGAGCCCTTTTATGAAGGCATGTGCTCGATTTCGTCGCCAAATTTTTTTGGCCAATTTTACGCCCTCTCATTTTTAAAAGTCGATTCCACAGCAACTAATAGAGCTTTGCGATCGCAATCACTTCCAGAATGTGCAAAAGATATTCTAGTTTCATAACAGAACAGCAGGGACCTGCCAAAGTTAAACCATTTGGCCAGGAGAGCCCTCATATGCAGACTTTTGCCCGATTTCGATACCCAAAATTTTTGCGATTTTCACAGAATTTTTTTCAAAAGCCGATTCCAAAGCAACTATTAGAGCTTTGCGATCGCAATCACTTCCAGAATCTGCCCCACGAAGTCTACTTTCATGATAAAGCACGAGGGACCTGCCAAAGTTAAACCATTTGGCCAGGAAAGCCCTTTTATGAAGGCATGTGCTCGATTTCGTCGCCAAATTTTTTTGGCCAATTTTACGCCCTCTCATTTTTAAAAGTCGATTCCACAGCAACTAATAGAGCTTTGCGATCGCAATCACTTCCAGAATGTGCAAAAGATATTCTAGTTTCATAACAGAACAGCAGGGACCTGCCAAAGTTAAACCATTTGGCCAGGAGAGCCCTTTTATGCAGACTTTTGCCCGATTTCGATACCCAAAATTTTTGCGATTTTCACAGAATTTTTTTCAAAAGCCGATTCCAAAGCAACTAATAGAGCTTTGCGATCGCAATCACTTCCAGAATCTGCCCCACGAAGTCTACTTTCATGATAAAGCACGAGGGACCTGCCAAAGTTAAACCATTTGGCCAGGAAAGCCCTTTTATGAAGGCATGTGCTCGATTTCGTCGCCAAATTTTTTTGGCCAATTTTACGCCCTCTCATTTTTAAAAGTCGATTCCACAGCAACTAATAGAGCTTTGCGATCGCAATCACTTCCAGAATGTGCAAAAGATATTCTAGTTTCATAACAGAACAGCAGGGACCTGCCAAAGTTAAACCATTTGGCCAGGAGAGCCCTTTTATGCAGACTTTTGCCCGATTTCGATACCCAAAATTTTTGCGATTTTCACAGAATTTTTTTCAAAAGCCGATTCCAAAGCAACTAATAGAGCTTTGCGATCGCAATCACTTCCAGAATCTGCCCCACGAAGTCTACTTTCATGATAAAGCACGAGGGACCTGCCAAAGTTAAACCATTTGGCCAGGAGAGCCCTTTTATGAAGGCATGTGCTCGATTTCGTCGCCAAATTTTTTTGGCCAATTTTACGCCCTCTCATTTTTAAAAGTCGATTCCACAGCAACTAATAGAGCTTTGCGATCGCAATCACTTCCAGAATGTGCAAAAGATATTCTAGTTTCATAACAGAACAGCAGGGACCTGCCAAAGTTAAACCATTTGGCCAGGAGAGCCCTTTTATGCAGACTTTTGCCCGATTTCGAAACCCAAAATTTTTGCGATTTTCACAGAATTTTTTTCAAAAGCCGATTCCAAAGCAACTAATAGAGCTTTGCGATCGCAATCACTTCCAGAATCTGCCCCACGAAGTCTACTTTCATGATAAAGCACGAGGGACCTGCCAAAGTTAAACCATTTGGCCAGGAGAGCCCTTTTATGAAGGCATGTGCTCGATTTCGTCGCCAAATTTTTTTGGCCAATTTTACGCCCTCTCATTTTTAAAAGTCGATTCCACAGCAACTAATAGAGCTTTGCGATCGCAATCACTTCCAGAATGTGCAAAAGATATTCTAGTTTCATAACAGAACAGCAGGGACCTGCCAAAGTTAAACCATTTGGCCAGGAGAGCCCTTTTATGCAGACTTTTGCCATATTTCGATACCCAAAATTTTTGCGATTTTCACAGAATTTTTTTCAAAAGCCGATTCCAAAGCAACTAATAGAGCTTTGCGATCGCAATCACTTCCAGAATCTGCCCCACGAAGTCTACTTTCATGATAAAGCACGAGGGACCTGCCAAAGTTAAACCATTTGGCCAGGAGAGCCCTTTTATGAAGGCATGTGCTCGATTTCGTCGCCAAATTTTTTTGGCCAATTTTACGCCCTCTCATTTTTAAAAGTCGATTCCACAGAACTAATAGAGCTTTGCGATCGCAATCACTTCCAGAATGTGCAAAAGATATTCTAGTTTCATAACAGAACAGCAGGGACCTGCCAAAGTTAAACCATTTGGCCAGGAGAGCCCTTTTATGCAGACTTTTGCCCGATTTCGATACCCAAAATTTTTGCGATTTTCACAGAATTTTTTTCAAAAGCCGATTCCAAAGCAACTAATAGAGCTTTGCGATCGCAATCACTTCCAGAATCTGCCCCACGAAGTCTACTTTCATGATAAAGCACGAGGGACCTGCCAAAGTTAAACCATTTGGCCAGGAGAGCCCTTTTATGAAGGCATGTGCTCGATTTCGTCGCCAAATTTTTTTGGCCAATTTTACGCCCTCTCATTTTTAAAAGTCGATTCCACAGCAACTAATAGAGCTTTGCGATCGCAATCACTTCCAGAATGTGCAAAAGATATTCTAGTTTCATAACAGAACAGCAGGGACCTGCCAAAGTTAAACCATTTGGCCAGGAGAGCCCTTTTATGCAGACTTTTGCCCGATTTCGATACCCAAAATTTTTGCGATTTTCACAGAATTTTTTTCAAAAGCCGATTCCAAAGCAACTAATAGAGCTTTGCGATCGCAATCACTTCCAGAATCTGCCCCACGAAGTCTACTTTCATGATAAAGCACGAGGGACCTGCCAAAGTTAAACCATTTGGCCAGGAGAGCCCTTTTATGAAGGCATGTGCTCGATTTCGTCGCCAAATTTTTTTGGCCAATTTTACGCCCTCTCATTTTTAAAAGTCGATTCCACAGCAACTAATAGAGCTTTGCGATCGCAATCACTTCCAGAATGTGCAAAAGATATTCTAGTTTCATAACAGAACAGCAGGGACCTGCCAAAGTTAAACCATTTGGCCAGGAGAGCCCTTTTATGCAGACTTTTGCCCGATTTCGATACCCAAAATTTTTGCGATTTTCACAGAATTTTTTTCAAAAGCCGATTCCAAAGCAACTATTAGAGCTTTGCGATCGCAATCACTTCCAGAATCTGCCCCACGAAGTCTACTTTCATGATAAAGCACGAGGGACCTGCCAAAGTTAAACCATTTGGCCAGGAGAGCCCTTTTATGAAGGCATGTGCTCGATTTCGTCGCCAAATTTTTTTGGCCAATTTTACGCCCTCTCATTTTTAAAAGTCGATTCCACAGCAACTAATAGAGCTTTGCGATCGCAATCACTTCCAGAATGTGCAAAAGATATTCTAGTTTCATAACAGAACAGCAGGGACCTGCCAAAGTTAAACCATTTGGCCAGGAGAGCCCTTTTATGCAGACTTTTGCCCGATTTCGATACCCAAAATTTTTGCGATTTTCACAGAATTTTTTTCAAAAGCCGATTCCAAAGCAACTAATAGAGCTTTGCGATCGCAATCACTTCCAGAATCTGCCCCACGAAGTCTACTTTCATGATAAAGCACGAGGGACCTGCCAAAGTTAAACCATTTGGCCAGGAGAGCCCTTTTATGAAGGCATGTGCTCGATTTCGTCGCCAAATTTTTTTGGCCAATTTTACGCCCTCTCATTTTTAAAAGTCGATTCCACAGCAACTAATAGAGCTTTGCGATCGCAATCACTTCCAGAATATGCAAAAGATATTCTAGTTTCATAACAGAACAGCAGGGACCTGCCAAAGTTAAACCATTTGGCCAGGAGAGCCCTTTTATGCAGACTTTTGCCCGATTTCGATACCCAAAATTTTTGCGATTTTCACAGAATTCTTTCAAAAGCCGATTCCAAAGCAACTAATAGAGCTTTGCGATCGCAATCACTTCCAGAATCTGCCCCACGAAGTCTACTTTCATGATAAAGCACGAGGGACCTGCCAAAGTTAAACCATTTGGCCAGGAGAGCCCTTTTATGAAGGCATGTGCTCGATTTCGTCGCCAAATTTTTTTGGCCAATTTTACGCCCTCTCATTTTTAAAAGTCGATTCCACAGCAACTAATAGAGCTTTGCGATCGCAATCACTTCCAGAATGTGCAAAAGATATTCTAGTTTCATAACAGAACAGCAGGGACCTGCCAAAGTTAAACCATTTGGCCAGGAGAGCCCTTTTATGCAGACTTTTGCCATATTTCGATACCCAAAATTTTTGCGATTTTCACAGAATTTTTTTCAAAAGCCGATTCCAAAGCAACTAATAGAGCTTTGCGATCGCAATCACTTCCAGAATCTGCCCCACGAAGTCTACTTTCATGATAAAGCACGAGGGACCTGCCAAAGTTAAACCATTTGGCCAGGAGAGCCCTTTTATGAAGGCATGTGCTCGATTTCGTCGCCAAATTTTTTTGGCCAATTTTACGCCCTCTCATTTTTAAAAGTCGATTCCACAGCAACTAATAGAGCTTTGCGATCGCAATCACTTCCAGAATGTGCAAAAGATATTCTAGTTTCATAACAGAACAGCAGGGACCTGCCAAAGTTAAACCATTTGGCCAGGAGAGCCCTCATATGCAGACTTTTGCCCGATTTCGATACCCAAAATTTTTGCGATTTTCACAGAATTTTTTTCAAAAGCCGATTCCAAAGCAACTATTAGAGCTTTGCGATCGCAATCACTTCCAGAATCTGCCCCACGAAGTCTACTTTCATGATAAAGCACGAGGGACCTGCCAAAGTTAAACCATTTCGCCAGGAGAGCCCTTTTATGAAGGCATGTGCTCGATTTCGTCGCCAAATTTTTTTGGCCAATTTTACGCCCTCTCATTTTTAAAAGTCGATTCCACAGCAACTAATAGAGCTTTGCGATCGCAATCACTTCCAGAATGTGCAAAAGATATTCTAGTTTCATAACAGAACAGCAGGGACCTGACAAAGTTAAACCATTTGGCCAGGAGAGCCCTTTTATGCAGACTTTTGCCCGATTTCGATACCCAAAATTTTTGCGATTTTCACAGAATTTTTTTCAAAAGCCGATTCCAAAGCAACTAATAGAGCTTTGCGATCGCAATCACTTCCAGAATCTGCCCCACGAAGTCTACTTTCATGATAAAGCACGAGGGACCTGCCAAAGTTAAACCATTTGGCCAGGAGAGCCCTTTTATGAAGGCATGTGCTCGATTTCGTCGCCAAATTTTTTTGGCCAATTTTACGCCCTCTCATTTTTAAAAGTCGATTCCACAGCAACTAATAGAGCTTTGCGATCGCAATCACTTCCAGAATGTGCAAAAGATATTCTAGTTTCATAACAGAACAGCAGGGACCTGCCAAAGTTAAACCATTTGGCCAGGAGAGCCCTTTTATGCAGACTTTTGCCCGATTTCGATACCCAAAATTTTTGCGATTTTCACAGAATTTTTTTCAAAAGCCGATTCCAAAGCAACTAATAGAGCTTTGCGATCGCAATCACTTCCAGAATCTGCCCCACGAAGTCTACTTTCATGATAAAGCACGAGGGACCTGCCAAAGTTAAACCATTTGGCCAGGAGAGCCCTTTTATGAAGGCATGTGCTCGATTTCGTCGCCAAATTTTTTTGGCCAATTTTACGCCCTCTCATTTTTAAAAGTCGATTCCACAGAACTAATAGAGCTTTGCGATCGCAATCACTTCCAGAATGTGCAAAAGATATTCTAGTTTCATAACAGAACAGCAGGGACCTGCCAAAGTTAAACCATTTGGCCAGGAGAGCCCTTTTATGCAGACTTTTGCCCGATTTCGATACCCAAAATTTTTGCGATTTTCACAGAATTTTTTTCAAAAGCCGATTCCAAAGCAACTAATAGAGCTTTGCGATCGCAATCACTTCCAGAATCTGCCCCACGAAGTCTACTTTCATGATAAAGCACGAGGGACCTGCCAAAGTTAAACCATTTGGCCAGGAGAGCCCTTTTATGAAGGCATGTGCTCGATTTCGTCGCCAAATTTTTTTGGCCAATTTTACGCCCTCTCATTTTTAAAAGTCGATTCCACAGCAACTAATAGAGCTTTGCGATCGCAATCACTTCCAGAATGTGCAAAAGATATTCTAGTTTCATAACAGAACAGCAGGGACCTGCCAAAGTTAAACCATTTGGCCAGGAGAGCCCTTTTATGCAGACTTTTGCCCGATTTCGATACCCAAAATTTTTGCGATTTTCACAGAATTTTTTTCAAAAGCCGATTCCAAAGCAACTAATAGAGCTTTGCGATCGCAATCACTTCCAGAATCTGCCCCACGAAGTCTACTTTCATGATAAAGCACGAGGGACCTGCCAAAGTTAAACCATTTGGCCAGGAGAGCCCTTTTATGAAGGCATGTGCTCGATTTCGTCGCCAAATTTTTTTGGCCAATTTTACGCCCTCTCATTTTTAAAAGTCGATTCCACAGCAACTAATAGAGCTTTGCGATCGCAATCACTTCCAGAATGTGCAAAAGATATTCTAGTTTCATAACAGAACAGCAGGGACCTGCCAAAGTTAAACCATTTGGCCAGGAGAGCCCTTTTATGCAGACTTTTGCCCGATTTCGATACCCAAAATTTTTGCGATTTTCACAGAATTTTTTTCAAAAGCCGATTCCAAAGCAACTAATAGAGCTTTGCGATCGCAATCACTTCCAGAATCTGCCCCACGAAGTCTACTTTCATGATAAAGCACGAGGGACCTGCCAAAGTTAAAGGGCCAGGAGAGCCCTTTTATGAAGGCATGTGCTCGATTTCGTCGCCAAATTTTTTTGGCCAATTTTACGCCCTCTCATTTTTAAAAGTCGATTCCACAGCAACTAATAGAGCTTTGCGATCGCAATCACTTCCAGAATGTGCAAAAGATATTCTAGTTTCATAACAGAACAGCAGGGACCTGCCAAAGTTAAACCATTTGGCCAGGAGAGCCCTTTTATGCAGACTTTTGCCCGATTTCGATACCCAAAATTTTTGCGATTTTCACAGAATTTTTTTCAAAAGCCGATTCCAAAGCAACTAATAGAGCTTTGCGATCGCAATCACTTCCAGAATCTGCCCCACGAAGTCTACTTTCATGATAAAGCACGAGGGACCTGCCAAAGTTAAACCATTTGGCCAGGAGAGCCCTTTTATGAAGGCATGTGCTCGATTTCGTCGCCAAATTTTTTTGGCCAATTTTACGCCCTCTCATTTTTAAAAGTCGATTCCACAGCAACTAATAGAGCTTTGCGATCGCAATCACTTCCAGAATGTGCAAAAGATATTCTAGTTTCATAACAGAACAGCAGAGACCTGCCAAAGTTAAACCATTTGGCCAGGAGAGCCCTTTTATGAAGGCATGTGCTCGATTTCGTCGCCAAATTTTTTTGGCCAATTTTACGCCCTCTCATTTTTAAAAGTCGATTCCACAGCAACTAATAGAGCTTTGCGATCGCAATCACTTCCAGAATGTGCAAAAGATATTCTAGTTTCATAACAGAACAGCAGGGACCTGCCAAAGTTAAACCATTTGGCCAGGAGAGCCCTTTTATGCAGACTTTTGCCCGATTTCGATACCCAAAATTTTTGCGATTTTCACAGAACTTTTTTCAAAAGCCGATTCCAAAGCAACTAATAGAGCTTTGCGATCGCAATCACTTCCAGAATCTGCCCCACGAAGTCTACTTTCATGATAAAGCACGAGGGACCTGCCAAAGTTAAACCATTTGGCCAGGAGAGCCCTTTTATGAAGGCATGTGCTCGATTTCGTCGCCAAATTTTTTTGGCCAATTTTACGCCCTCTCATTTTTAAAAGTCGATTCCACAGCAACTAATAGAGCTTTGCGATCGCAATCACTTCCAGAATGTGCAAAAGATATTCTAGTTTCATAACAGAACAGCAGGGACCTGCCAAAGTTAAACCATTTGGCCAGGAGAGCCCTTTTATGCAGACTTTTGCCCGATTTCGATACCCAAAATTTTTGCGATTTTCACAGAATTTTTTTCAAAAGCCGATTCCAAAGCAACTAATAGAGCTTTGCGATCGCAATCACTTCCAGAATCTGCCCCACGAAGTCTACTTTCATGATAAAGCACTAGGGACCTGCCAAACTTAAACCATTTGGCCAGGAGAGCCCTTTTATGAAGGCATGTGCTCGATTTCGTCGCCAAATTTTTTTGGCCAATTTTACGCCCTCTCATTTTTAAAAGTCGATTCCACAGCAACTAATAGAGCTTTGCGATCGCAATCACTTCCAGAATATGCAAAAGATATTCTAGTTTCATAACAGAACAGCAGGGACCTGCCAAAGTTAAACCATTTGGCCAGGAGAGCCCTTTTATGCAGACTTTTGCCCGATTTCGATACCCAAAATTTTTGCGATTTTCACAGAATTCTTTTCAAAAGCCGATTCCAAAGCAACTAATAGAGCTTTGCGATCGCAATCACTTCCAGAATCTGCCCCACGAAGTCTACTTTCATGATAAAGCACGAGGGACCTGCCAAAGTTAAACCATTTGGCCAGGAGAGCCCTTTTATGAAGGCATGTGCTCGATTTCGTCGCCAAATTTTTTTGGCCAATTTTACGCCCTCTCATTTTTAAAAGTCGATTCCACAGCAACTAATAGAGCTTTGCGATCGCAATCACTTCCAGAATGTGCAAAAGATATTCTAGTTTCATAACAGAACAGCAGGGACCTGCCAAAGTTAAACCATTTGGCCAGGAGAGCCCTTTTATGCAGACTTTTGCCATATTTCGATACCCAAAATTTTTGCGATTTTCACAGAATTTTTTTCAAAAGCCGATTCCAAAGCAACTAATAGAGCTTTGCGATCGCAATCACTTCCAGAATCTGTCCCACGAAGTCTACTTTCATGATAAAGCACGAGGGACCTGCCAAAGTTAAACCATTTGGCCAGGAGAGCCCTTTTATGAAGGCATGTGCTCGATTTCGTCGCCAAATTTTTTTGGCCAATTTTACGCCCTCTCATTTTTAAAAGTCGATTCCACAGCAACTAATAGAGCTTTGCGATCGCAATCACTTCCAGAATGTGCAAAAGATATTCTAGTTTCATAACAGAACAGCAGGGACCTGCCAAAGTTAAACCATTTGGCCAGGAGAGCCCTTTTATGCAGACTTTTGCCCGATTTCGATACCCAAAATTTTTGCGATTTTCACAGAATTTTTTTCAAAAGCCGATTCCAAAGCAACTAATAGAGCTTTGCGATCGCAATCACTTCCAGAATCTGCCCCACGAAGTCTACTTTCATGATAAAGCACGAGGGACCTGCCAAAGTTAAACCATTTGGCCAGGAGAGCCCTTTTATGAAGGCATGTGCTCGATTTCGTCGCCAAATTTTTTTGGCCAATTTTACGCCCTCTCATTTTTAAAAGTCGATTCCACAGCAACTAATAGAGCTTTGCGATCGCAATCACTTCCAGAATATGCAAAAGATATTCTAGTTTCATAACAGAACAGCAGGGACCTGCCAAAGTTAAACCATTTGGCCAGGAGAGCCCTTTTATGCAGACTTTTGCCCGATTTCGATACCCAAAATTTTTGCGATTTTCACAGAATTCTTTCAAAAGCCGATTCCAAAGCAACTAATAGAGCTTTGCGATCGCAATCACTTCCAGAATCTGCCCCACGAAGTCTACTTTCATGATAAAGCACGAGGGACCTGCCAAAGTTAAACCATTTGGCCAGGAGAGCCCTTTTATGAAGGCATGTGCTCGATTTCGTCGCCAAATTTTTTTGGCCAATTTTACGCCCTCTCATTTTTAAAAGTCGATTCCACAGCAACTAATAGAGCTTTGCGATCGCAATCACTTCCAGAATGTGCAAAAGATATTCTAGTTTCATAACAGAACAGCAGGGACCTGCCAAAGTTAAACCATTTGGCCAGGAGAGCCCTTTTATGCAGACTTTTGCCATATTTCGATACCCAAAATTTTTGCGATTTTCACAGAATTTTTTTCAAAAGCCGATTCCAAAGCAACTAATAGAGCTTTGCGATCGCAATCACTTCCAGAATCTGCCCCACGAAGTCTACTTTCATGATAAAGCACGAGGGACCTGCCAAAGTTAAACCATTTGGCCAGGAGAGCCCTTTTATGAAGGCATGTGCTCGATTTCGTCGCCAAATTTTTTTGGCCAATTTTACGCCCTCTCATTTTTAAAAGTCGATTCCACAGCAACTAATAGAGCTTTGCGATCGCAATCACTTCCAGAATGTGCAAAAGATATTCTAGTTTCATAACAGAACAGCAGGGACCTGCCAAAGTTAAACCATTTGGCCAGGAGAGCCCTCATATGCAGACTTTTGCCCGATTTCGATACCCAAAATTTTTGCGATTTTCACAGAATTTTTTTCAAAAGCCGATTCCAAAGCAACTATTAGAGCTTTGCGATCGCAATCACTTCCAGAATCTGCCCCACGAAGTCTACTTTCATGATAAAGCACGAGGGACCTGCCAAAGTTAAACCATTTCGCCAGGAGAGCCCTTTTATGAAGGCATGTGCTCGATTTCGTCGCCAAATTTTTTTGGCCAATTTTACGCCCTCTCATTTTTAAAAGTCGATTCCACAGCAACTAATAGAGCTTTGCGATCGCAATCACTTCCAGAATGTGCAAAAGATATTCTAGTTTCATAACAGAACAGCAGGGACCTGACAAAGTTAAACCATTTGGCCAGGAGAGCCCTTTTATGCAGACTTTTGCCCGATTTCGATACCCAAAATTTTTGCGATTTTCACAGAATTTTTTTCAAAAGCCGATTCCAAAGCAACTAATAGAGCTTTGCGATCGCAATCACTTCCAGAATCTGCCCCACGAAGTCTACTTTCATGATAAAGCACGAGGGACCTGCCAAAGTTAAACCATTTGGCCAGGAGAGCCCTTTTATGAAGGCATGTGCTCGATTTCGTCGCCAAATTTTTTTGGCCAATTTTACGCCCTCTCATTTTTAAAAGTCGATTCCACAGCAACTAATAGAGCTTTGCGATCGCAATCACTTCCAGAATGTGCAAAAGATATTCTAGTTTCATAACAGAACAGCAGGGACCTGCCAAAGTTAAACCATTTGGCCAGGAGAGCCCTTTTATGCAGACTTTTGCCCGATTTCGATACCCAAAATTTTTGCGATTTTCACAGAATTTTTTTCAAAAGCCGATTCCAAAGCAACTAATAGAGCTTTGCGATCGCAATCACTTCCAGAATCTGCCCCACGAAGTCTACTTTCATGATAAAGCACGAGGGACCTGCCAAAGTTAAACCATTTGGCCAGGAGAGCCCTTTTATGAAGGCATGTGCTCGATTTCGTCGCCAAATTTTTTTGGCCAATTTTACGCCCTCTCATTTTTAAAAGTCGATTCCACAGAACTAATAGAGCTTTGCGATCGCAATCACTTCCAGAATGTGCAAAAGATATTCTAGTTTCATAACAGAACAGCAGGGACCTGCCAAAGTTAAACCATTTGGCCAGGAGAGCCCTTTTATGCAGACTTTTGCCCGATTTCGATACCCAAAATTTTTGCGATTTTCACAGAATTTTTTTCAAAAGCCGATTCCAAAGCAACTAATAGAGCTTTGCGATCGCAATCACTTCCAGAATCTGCCCCACGAAGTCTACTTTCATGATAAAGCACGAGGGACCTGCCAAAGTTAAACCATTTGGCCAGGAGAGCCCTTTTATGAAGGCATGTGCTCGATTTCGTCGCCAAATTTTTTTGGCCAATTTTACGCCCTCTCATTTTTAAAAGTCGATTCCACAGCAACTAATAGAGCTTTGCGATCGCAATCACTTCCAGAATGTGCAAAAGATATTCTAGTTTCATAACAGAACAGCAGGGACCTGCCAAAGTTAAACCATTTGGCCAGGAGAGCCCTTTTATGCAGACTTTTGCCCGATTTCGATACCCAAAATTTTTGCGATTTTCACAGAATTTTTTTCAAAAGCCGATTCCAAAGCAACTAATAGAGCTTTGCGATCGCAATCACTTCCAGAATCTGCCCCACGAAGTCTACTTTCATGATAAAGCACGAGGGACCTGCCAAAGTTAAACCATTTGGCCAGGAGAGCCCTTTTATGAAGGCATGTGCTCGATTTCGTCGCCAAATTTTTTTGGCCAATTTTACGCCCTCTCATTTTTAAAAGTCGATTCCACAGCAACTAATAGAGCTTTGCGATCGCAATCACTTCCAGAATGTGCAAAAGATATTCTAGTTTCATAACAGAACAGCAGGGACCTGCCAAAGTTAAACCATTTGGCCAGGAGAGCCCTTTTATGCAGACTTTTGCCCGATTTCGATACCCAAAATTTTTGCGATTTTCACAGAATTTTTTTCAAAAGCCGATTCCAAAGCAACTAATAGAGCTTTGCGATCGCAATCACTTCCAGAATCTGCCCCACGAAGTCTACTTTCATGATAAAGCACGAGGGACCTGCCAAAGTTAAAGGGCCAGGAGAGCCCTTTTATGAAGGCATGTGCTCGATTTCGTCGCCAAATTTTTTTGGCCAATTTTACGCCCTCTCATTTTTAAAAGTCGATTCCACAGCAACTAATAGAGCTTTGCGATCGCAATCACTTCCAGAATGTGCAAAAGATATTCTAGTTTCATAACAGAACAGCAGGGACCTGCCAAAGTTAAACCATTTGGCCAGGAGAGCCCTTTTATGCAGACTTTTGCCCGATTTCGATACCCAAAATTTTTGCGATTTTCACAGAATTTTTTTCAAAAGCCGATTCCAAAGCAACTAATAGAGCTTTGCGATCGCAATCACTTCCAGAATCTGCCCCACGAAGTCTACTTTCATGATAAAGCACGAGGGACCTGCCAAAGTTAAACCATTTGGCCAGGAGAGCCCTTTTATGAAGGCATGTGCTCGATTTCGTCGCCAAATTTTTTTGGCCAATTTTACGCCCTCTCATTTTTAAAAGTCGATTCCACAGCAACTAATAGAGCTTTGCGATCGCAATCACTTCCAGAATGTGCAAAAGATATTCTAGTTTCATAACAGAACAGCAGAGACCTGCCAAAGTTAAACCATTTGGCCAGGAGAGCCCTTTTATGAAGGCATGTGCTCGATTTCGTCGCCAAATTTTTTTGGCCAATTTTACGCCCTCTCATTTTTAAAAGTCGATTCCACAGCAACTAATAGAGCTTTGCGATCGCAATCACTTCCAGAATGTGCAAAAGATATTCTAGTTTCATAACAGAACAGCAGGGACCTGCCAAAGTTAAACCATTTGGCCAGGAGAGCCCTTTTATGCAGACTTTTGCCCGATTTCGATACCCAAAATTTTTGCGATTTTCACAGAACTTTTTTCAAAAGCCGATTCCAAAGCAACTAATAGAGCTTTGCGATCGCAATCACTTCCAGAATCTGCCCCACGAAGTCTACTTTCATGATAAAGCACGAGGGACCTGCCAAAGTTAAACCATTTGGCCAGGAGAGCCCTTTTATGAAGGCATGTGCTCGATTTCGTCGCCAAATTTTTTTGGCCAATTTTACGCCCTCTCATTTTTAAAAGTCGATTCCACAGCAACTAATAGAGCTTTGCGATCGCAATCACTTCCAGAATGTGCAAAAGATATTCTAGTTTCATAACAGAACAGCAGGGACCTGCCAAAGTTAAACCATTTGGCCAGGAGAGCCCTTTTATGCAGACTTTTGCCCGATTTCGATACCCAAAATTTTTGCGATTTTCACAGAATTTTTTTCAAAAGCCGATTCCAAAGCAACTAATAGAGCTTTGCGATCGCAATCACTTCCAGAATCTGCCCCACGAAGTCTACTTTCATGATAAAGCACTAGGGACCTGCCAAACTTAAACCATTTGGCCAGGAGAGCCCTTTTATGAAGGCATGTGCTCGATTTCGTCGCCAAATTTTTTTGGCCAATTTTACGCCCTCTCATTTTTAAAAGTCGATTCCACAGCAACTAATAGAGCTTTGCGATCGCAATCACTTCCAGAATATGCAAAAGATATTCTAGTTTCATAACAGAACAGCAGGGACCTGCCAAAGTTAAACCATTTGGCCAGGAGAGCCCTTTTATGCAGACTTTTGCCCGATTTCGATACCCAAAATTTTTGCGATTTTCACAGAATTCTTTTCAAAAGCCGATTCCAAAGCAACTAATAGAGCTTTGCGATCGCAATCACTTCCAGAATCTGCCCCACGAAGTCTACTTTCATGATAAAGCACGAGGGACCTGCCAAAGTTAAACCATTTGGCCAGGAGAGCCCTTTTATGAAGGCATGTGCTCGATTTCGTCGCCAAATTTTTTTGGCCAATTTTACGCCCTCTCATTTTTAAAAGTCGATTCCACAGCAACTAATAGAGCTTTGCGATCGCAATCACTTCCAGAATGTGCAAAAGATATTCTAGTTTCATAACAGAACAGCAGGGACCTGCCAAAGTTAAACCATTTGGCCAGGAGAGCCCTTTTATGCAGACTTTTGCCATATTTCGATACCCAAAATTTTTGCGATTTTCACAGAATTTTTTTCAAAAGCCGATTCCAAAGCAACTAATAGAGCTTTGCGATCGCAATCACTTCCAGAATCTGTCCCACGAAGTCTACTTTCATGATAAAGCACGAGGGACCTGCCAAAGTTAAACCATTTGGCCAGGAGAGCCCTTTTATGAAGGCATGTGCTCGATTTCGTCGCCAAATTTTTTTGGCCAATTTTACGCCCTCTCATTTTTAAAAGTCGATTCCACAGCAACTAATAGAGCTTTGCGATCGCAATCACTTCCAGAATGTGCAAAAGATATTCTAGTTTCATAACAGAACAGCAGGGACCTGCCAAAGTTAAACCATTTGGCCAGGAGAGCCCTTTTATGCAGACTTTTGCCCGATTTCGATACCCAAAATTTTTGCGATTTTCACAGAATTTTTTTCAAAAGCCGATTCCAAAGCAACTAATAGAGCTTTGCGATCGCAATCACTTCCAGAATCTGCCCCACGAAGTCTACTTTCATGATAAAGCACGAGGGACCTGCCAAAGTTAAACCATTTGGCCAGGAGAGCCCTTTTATGAAGGCATGTGCTCGATTTCGTCGCCAAATTTTTTTGGCCAATTTTACGCCCTCTCATTTTTAAAAGTCGATTCCACAGCAACTAATAGAGCTTTGCGATCGCAATCACTTCCAGAATGTGCAAAAGATATTCTAGTTTCATAACAGAACAGCAGGGACCTGCCAAAGTTAAACCATTTGGCCAGGAGAGCCCTTTTATGCAGACTTTTGCCCGATTTCGATACCCAAAATTTTTGCGATTTTCACAGAATTTTTTTCAAAAGCCGATTCCAAAGCAACTAATAGAGCTTTGCGATCGCAATCACTTCCAGAATCTGCCCCACGAAGTCTACTTTCATGATAAAGCACGAGGGACCTGCCAAAGTTAAACCATTTGGCCAGGAGAGCCCTTTTATGAAGGCATGTGCTCGATTTCGTCGCCAAATTTTTTTGGCCAATTTTACGCCCTCTCATTTTTAAAAGTCGATTCCACAGAACTAATAGAGCTTTGCGATCGCAATCACTTCCAGAATGTGCAAAAGATATTCTAGTTTCATAACAGAACAGCAGGGACCTGCCAAAGTTAAACCATTTGGCCAGGAGAGCCCTTTTATGCAGACTTTTGCCCGATTTCGATACCCAAAATTTTTGCGATTTTCACAGAATTTTTTTCAAAAGCCGATTCCAAAGCAACTAATAGAGCTTTGCGATCGCAATCACTTCCAGAATCTGCCCCACGAAGTCTACTTTCATGATAAAGCACGAGGGACCTGCCAAAGTTAAACCATTTGGCCAGGAGAGCCCTTTTATGAAGGCATGTGCTCGATTTCGTCGCCAAATTTTTTTGGCCAATTTTACGCCCTCTCATTTTTAAAAGTCGATTCCACAGCAACTAATAGAGCTTTGCGATCGCAATCACTTCCAGAATGTGCAAAAGATATTCTAGTTTCATAACAGAACAGCAGGGACCTGCCAAAGTTAAACCATTTGGCCAGGAGAGCCCTTTTATGCAGACTTTTGCCCGATTTCGATACCCAAAATTTTTGCGATTTTCACAGAATTTTTTTCAAAAGCCGATTCCAAAGCAACTAATAGAGCTTTGCGATCGCAATCACTTCCAGAATCTGCCCCACGAAGTCTACTTTCATGATAAAGCACGAGGGACCTGCCAAAGTTAAACCATTTGGCCAGGAGAGCCCTTTTATGAAGGCATGTGCTCGATTTCGTCGCCAAATTTTTTTGGCCAATTTTACGCCCTCTCATTTTTAAAAGTCGATTCCACAGCAACTAATAGAGCTTTGCGATCGCAATCACTTCCAGAATGTGCAAAAGATATTCTAGTTTCATAACAGAACAGCAGGGACCTGCCAAAGTTAAACCATTTGGCCAGGAGAGCCCTTTTATGCAGACTTTTGCCCGATTTCGATACCCAAAATTTTTGCGATTTTCACAGAATTTTTTTCAAAAGCCGATTCCAAAGCAACTAATAGAGCTTTGCGATCGCAATCACTTCCAGAATCTGCCCCACGAAGTCTACTTTCATGATAAAGCACGAGGGACCTGCCAAAGTTAAAGGGCCAGGAGAGCCCTTTTATGAAGGCATGTGCTCGATTTCGTCGCCAAATTTTTTTGGCCAATTTTACGCCCTCTCATTTTTAAAAGTCGATTCCACAGCAACTAATAGAGCTTTGCGATCGCAATCACTTCCAGAATGTGCAAAAGATATTCTAGTTTCATAACAGAACAGCAGGGACCTGCCAAAGTTAAACCATTTGGCCAGGAGAGCCCTTTTATGCAGACTTTTGCCCGATTTCGATACCCAAAATTTTTGCGATTTTCACAGAATTTTTTTCAAAAGCCGATTCCAAAGCAACTAATAGAGCTTTGCGATCGCAATCACTTCCAGAATCTGCCCCACGAAGTCTACTTTCATGATAAAGCACGAGGGACCTGCCAAAGTTAAACCATTTGGCCAGGAGAGCCCTTTTATGAAGGCATGTGCTCGATTTCGTCGCCAAATTTTTTTGGCCAATTTTACGCCCTCTCATTTTTAAAAGTCGATTCCACAGCAACTAATAGAGCTTTGCGATCGCAATCACTTCCAGAATGTGCAAAAGATATTCTAGTTTCATAACAGAACAGCAGAGACCTGCCAAAGTTAAACCATTTGGCCAGGAGAGCCCTTTTATGAAGGCATGTGCTCGATTTCGTCGCCAAATTTTTTTGGCCAATTTTACGCCCTCTCATTTTTAAAAGTCGATTCCACAGCAACTAATAGAGCTTTGCGATCGCAATCACTTCCAGAATGTGCAAAAGATATTCTAGTTTCATAACAGAACAGCAGGGACCTGCCAAAGTTAAACCATTTGGCCAGGAGAGCCCTTTTATGCAGACTTTTGCCCGATTTCGATACCCAAAATTTTTGCGATTTTCACAGAACTTTTTTCAAAAGCCGATTCCAAAGCAACTAATAGAGCTTTGCGATCGCAATCACTTCCAGAATCTGCCCCACGAAGTCTACTTTCATGATAAAGCACGAGGGACCTGCCAAAGTTAAACCATTTGGCCAGGAGAGCCCTTTTATGAAGGCATGTGCTCGATTTCGTCGCCAAATTTTTTTGGCCAATTTTACGCCCTCTCATTTTTAAAAGTCGATTCCACAGCAACTAATAGAGCTTTGCGATCGCAATCACTTCCAGAATGTGCAAAAGATATTCTAGTTTCATAACAGAACAGCAGGGACCTGCCAAAGTTAAACCATTTGGCCAGGAGAGCCCTTTTATGCAGACTTTTGCCCGATTTCGATACCCAAAATTTTTGCGATTTTCACAGAATTTTTTTCAAAAGCCGATTCCAAAGCAACTAATAGAGCTTTGCGATCGCAATCACTTCCAGAATCTGCCCCACGAAGTCTACTTTCATGATAAAGCACTAGGGACCTGCCAAACTTAAACCATTTGGCCAGGAGAGCCCTTTTATGAAGGCATGTGCTCGATTTCGTCGCCAAATTTTTTTGGCCAATTTTACGCCCTCTCATTTTTAAAAGTCGATTCCACAGCAACTAATAGAGCTTTGCGATCGCAATCACTTCCAGAATATGCAAAAGATATTCTAGTTTCATAACAGAACAGCAGGGACCTGCCAAAGTTAAACCATTTGGCCAGGAGAGCCCTTTTATGCAGACTTTTGCCCGATTTCGATACCCAAAATTTTTGCGATTTTCACAGAATTCTTTTCAAAAGCCGATTCCAAAGCAACTAATAGAGCTTTGCGATCGCAATCACTTCCAGAATCTGCCCCACGAAGTCTACTTTCATGATAAAGCACGAGGGACCTGCCAAAGTTAAACCATTTGGCCAGGAGAGCCCTTTTATGAAGGCATGTGCTCGATTTCGTCGCCAAATTTTTTTGGCCAATTTTACGCCCTCTCATTTTTAAAAGTCGATTCCACAGCAACTAATAGAGCTTTGCGATCGCAATCACTTCCAGAATGTGCAAAAGATATTCTAGTTTCATAACAGAACAGCAGGGACCTGCCAAAGTTAAACCATTTGGCCAGGAGAGCCCTTTTATGCAGACTTTTGCCATATTTCGATACCCAAAATTTTTGCGATTTTCACAGAATTTTTTTCAAAAGCCGATTCCAAAGCAACTAATAGAGCTTTGCGATCGCAATCACTTCCAGAATCTGTCCCACGAAGTCTACTTTCATGATAAAGCACGAGGGACCTGCCAAAGTTAAACCATTTGGCCAGGAGAGCCCTTTTATGAAGGCATGTGCTCGATTTCGTCGCCAAATTTTTTTGGCCAATTTTACGCCCTCTCATTTTTAAAAGTCGATTCCACAGCAACTAATAGAGCTTTGCGATCGCAATCACTTCCAGAATGTGCAAAAGATATTCTAGTTTCATAACAGAACAGCAGGGACCTGCCAAAGTTAAACCATTTGGCCAGGAGAGCCCTTTTATGCAGACTTTTGCCCGATTTCGATACCCAAAATTTTTGCGATTTTCACAGAATTTTTTTCAAAAGCCGATTCCAAAGCAACTAATAGAGCTTTGCGATCGCAATCACTTCCAGAATCTGCCCCACGAAGTCTACTTTCATGATAAAGCACGAGGGACCTGCCAAAGTTAAACCATTTGGCCAGGAGAGCCCTTTTATGAAGGCATGTGCTCGATTTCGTCGCCAAATTTTTTTGGCCAATTTTACGCCCTCTCATTTTTAAAAGTCGATTCCACAGCAACTAATAGAGCTTTGCGATCGCAATCACTTCCAGAATGTGCAAAAGATATTCTAGTTTCATAACAGAACAGCAGGGACCTGCCAAAGTTAAACCATTTGGCCAGGAGAGCCCTTTTATGCAGACTTTTGCCCGATTTCGATACCCAAAATTTTTGCGATTTTCACAGAATTTTTTTCAAAAGCCGATTCCAAAGCAACTAATAGAGCTTTGCGATCGCAATCACTTCCAGAATCTGCCCCACGAAGTCTACTTTCATGATAAAGCACGAGGGACCTGCCAAAGTTAAACCATTTGGCCAGGAGAGCCCTTTTATGAAGGCATGTGCTCGATTTCGTCGCCAAATTTTTTTGGCCAATTTTACGCCCTCTCATTTTTAAAAGTCGATTCCACAGCAACTAATAGAGCTTTGCGATCGCAATCACTTCCAGAATGTGCAAAAGATATTCTAGTTTCATAACAGAACAGCAGGGACCTGCCAAAGTTAAACCATTTGGCCAGGAGAGCCCTTTTATGCAGACTTTTGCCCGATTTCGATACCCAAAATTTTTGCGATTTTCACAGAATTTTTTTCAAAAGCCGATTCCAAAGCAACTAATAGAGCTTTGCGATCGCAATCACTTCCAGAATCTGCCCCACGAAGTCTACTTTCATGATAAAGCACGAGGGACCTGCCAAAGTTAAAGGGCCAGGAGAGCCCTTTTATGAAGGCATGTGCTCGATTTCGTCGCCAAATTTTTTTGGCCAATTTTACGCCCTCTCATTTTTAAAAGTCGATTCCACAGCAACTAATAGAGCTTTGCGATCGCAATCACTTCCAGAATGTGCAAAAGATATTCTAGTTTCATAACAGAACAGCAGGGACCTGCCAAAGTTAAACCATTTGGCCAGGAGAGCCCTTTTATGCAGACTTTTGCCCGATTTCGATACCCAAAATTTTTGCGATTTTCACAGAATTTTTTTCAAAAGCCGATTCCAAAGCAACTAATAGAGCTTTGCGATCGCAATCACTTCCAGAATCTGCCCCACGAAGTCTACTTTCATGATAAAGCACGAGGGACCTGCCAAAGTTAAACCATTTGGCCAGGAGAGCCCTTTTATGAAGGCATGTGCTCGATTTCGTCGCCAAATTTTTTTGGCCAATTTTACGCCCTCTCATTTTTAAAAGTCGATTCCACAGCAACTAATAGAGCTTTGCGATCGCAATCACTTCCAGAATGTGCAAAAGATATTCTAGTTTCATAACAGAACAGCAGAGACCTGCCAAAGTTAAACCATTTGGCCAGGAGAGCCCTTTTATGAAGGCATGTGCTCGATTTCGTCGCCAAATTTTTTTGGCCAATTTTACGCCCTCTCATTTTTAAAAGTCGATTCCACAGCAACTAATAGAGCTTTGCGATCGCAATCACTTCCAGAATGTGCAAAAGATATTCTAGTTTCATAACAGAACAGCAGGGACCTGCCAAAGTTAAACCATTTGGCCAGGAGAGCCCTTTTATGCAGACTTTTGCCCGATTTCGATACCCAAAATTTTTGCGATTTTCACAGAACTTTTTTCAAAAGCCGATTCCAAAGCAACTAATAGAGCTTTGCGATCGCAATCACTTCCAGAATCTGCCCCACGAAGTCTACTTTCATGATAAAGCACGAGGGACCTGCCAAAGTTAAACCATTTGGCCAGGAGAGCCCTTTTATGAAGGCATGTGCTCGATTTCGTCGCCAAATTTTTTTGGCCAATTTTACGCCCTCTCATTTTTAAAAGTCGATTCCACAGCAACTAATAGAGCTTTGCGATCGCAATCACTTCCAGAATGTGCAAAAGATATTCTAGTTTCATAACAGAACAGCAGGGACCTGCCAAAGTTAAACCATTTGGCCAGGAGAGCCCTTTTATGCAGACTTTTGCCCGATTTCGATACCCAAAATTTTTGCGATTTTCACAGAATTTTTTTCAAAAGCCGATTCCAAAGCAACTAATAGAGCTTTGCGATCGCAATCACTTCCAGAATCTGCCCCACGAAGTCTACTTTCATGATAAAGCACTAGGGACCTGCCAAACTTAAACCATTTGGCCAGGAGAGCCCTTTTATGAAGGCATGTGCTCGATTTCGTCGCCAAATTTTTTTGGCCAATTTTACGCCCTCTCATTTTTAAAAGTCGATTCCACAGCAACTAATAGAGCTTTGCGATCGCAATCACTTCCAGAATATGCAAAAGATATTCTAGTTTCATAACAGAACAGCAGGGACCTGCCAAAGTTAAACCATTTGGCCAGGAGAGCCCTTTTATGCAGACTTTTGCCCGATTTCGATACCCAAAATTTTTGCGATTTTCACAGAATTCTTTTCAAAAGCCGATTCCAAAGCAACTAATAGAGCTTTGCGATCGCAATCACTTCCAGAATCTGCCCCACGAAGTCTACTTTCATGATAAAGCACGAGGGACCTGCCAAAGTTAAACCATTTGGCCAGGAGAGCCCTTTTATGAAGGCATGTGCTCGATTTCGTCGCCAAATTTTTTTGGCCAATTTTACGCCCTCTCATTTTTAAAAGTCGATTCCACAGCAACTAATAGAGCTTTGCGATCGCAATCACTTCCAGAATGTGCAAAAGATATTCTAGTTTCATAACAGAACAGCAGGGACCTGCCAAAGTTAAACCATTTGGCCAGGAGAGCCCTTTTATGCAGACTTTTGCCCGATTTCGATACCCAAAATTTTTGCGATTTTCACAGAATTTTTTTCAAAAGCCGATTCCAAAGCAACTATTAGAGCTTTGCGATCGCAATCACTTCCAGAATCTGCCCCACGAAGTCTACTTTCATGATAAAGCACGAGGGACCTGCCAAAGTTAAACCATTTGGCCAGGAGAGCCCTTTTATGAAGGCATGTGCTCGATTTCGTCGCCAAATTTTTTTGGCCAATTTTACGCCCTCTCATTTTTAAAAGTCGATTCCACAGCAACTAATAGAGCTTTGCGATCGCAATCACTTCCAGAATGTGCAAAAGATATTCTAGTTTCATAACAGAACAGCAGGGACCTGCCAAAGTTAAACCATTTGGCCAGGAGAGCCCTTTTATGCAGACTTTTGCCCGATTTCGATACCCAAAATTTTTGCGATTTTCACAGAATTTTTTTCAAAAGCCGATTCCAAAGCAACTAATAGAGCTTTGCGATCGCAATCACTTCCAGAATCTGCCCCACGAAGTCTACTTTCATGATAAAGCACGAGGGACCTGCCAAAGTTAAACCATTTGGCCAGGAGAGCCCTTTTATGAAGGCATGTGCTCGATTTCGTCGCCAAATTTTTTTGGCCAATTTTACGCCCTCTCATTTTTAAAAGTCGATTCCACAGCAACTAATAGAGCTTTGCGATCGCAATCACTTCCAGAATATGCAAAAGATATTCTAGTTTCATAACAGAACAGCAGGGACCTGCCAAAGTTAAACCATTTGGCCAGGAGAGCCCTTTTATGCAGACTTTTGCCCGATTTCGATACCCAAAATTTTTGCGATTTTCACAGAATTCTTTCAAAAGCCGATTCCAAAGCAACTAATAGAGCTTTGCGATCGCAATCACTTCCAGAATCTGCCCCACGAAGTCTACTTTCATGATAAAGCACGAGGGACCTGCCAAAGTTAAACCATTTGGCCAGGAGAGCCCTTTTATGAAGGCATGTGCTCGATTTCGTCGCCAAATTTTTTTGGCCAATTTTACGCCCTCTCATTTTTAAAAGTCGATTCCACAGCAACTAATAGAGCTTTGCGATCGCAATCACTTCCAGAATGTGCAAAAGATATTCTAGTTTCATAACAGAACAGCAGGGACCTGCCAAAGTTAAACCATTTGGCCAGGAGAGCCCTTTTATGCAGACTTTTGCCATATTTCGATACCCAAAATTTTTGCGATTTTCACAGAATTTTTTTCAAAAGCCGATTCCAAAGCAACTAATAGAGCTTTGCGATCGCAATCACTTCCAGAATCTGCCCCACGAAGTCTACTTTCATGATAAAACACGAGGGACCTGCCAAAGTTAAACCATTTGGCCAGGAGAGCCCTTTTATGAAGGCATGTGCTCGATTTCGTCGCCAAATTTTTTTGGCCAATTTTACGCCCTCTCATTTTTAAAAGTCGATTCCACAGCAACTAATAGAGCTTTGCGATCGCAATCACTTCCAGAATGTGCAAAAGATATTCTAGTTTCATAACAGAACAGCAGGGACCTGCCAAAGTTAAACCATTTGGCCAGGAGAGCCCTCATATGCAGACTTTTGCCCGATTTCGATACCCAAAATTTTTGCGATTTTCACAGAATTTTTTTCAAAAGCCGATTCCAAAGCAACTATTAGAGCTTTGCGATCGCAATCACTTCCAGAATCTGCCCCACGAAGTCTACTTTCATGATAAAGCACGAGGGACCTGCCAAAGTTAAACCATTTCGCCAGGAGAGCCCTTTTATGAAGGCATGTGCTCGATTTCGTCGCCAAATTTTTTTGGCCAATTTTACGCCCTCTCATTTTTAAAAGTCGATTCCACAGCAACTAATAGAGCTTTGCGATCGCAATCACTTCCAGAATGTGCAAAAGATATTCTAGTTTCATAACAGAACAGCAGGGACCTGACAAAGTTAAACCATTTGGCCAGGAGAGCCCTTTTATGCAGACTTTTGCCCGATTTCGATACCCAAAATTTTTGCGATTTTCACAGAATTTTTTTCAAAAGCCGATTCCAAAGCAACTAATAGAGCTTTGCGATCGCAATCACTTCCAGAATCTGCCCCACGAAGTCTACTTTCATGATAAAGCACGAGGGACCTGCCAAAGTTAAACCATTTGGCCAGGAGAGCCCTTTTATGAAGGCATGTGCTCGATTTCGTCGCCAAATTTTTTTGGCCAATTTTACGCCCTCTCATTTTTAAAAGTCGATTCCACAGCAACTAATAGAGCTTTGCGATCGCAATCACTTCCAGAATGTGCAAAAGATATTCTAGTTTCATAACAGAACAGCAGGGACCTGCCAAAGTTAAACCATTTGGCCAGGAGAGCCCTTTTATGCAGACTTTTGCCCGATTTCGATACCCAAAATTTTTGCGATTTTCACAGAATTTTTTTCAAAAGCCGATTCCAAAGCAACTAATAGAGCTTTGCGATCGCAATCACTTCCAGAATCTGCCCCACGAAGTCTACTTTCATGATAAAGCACGAGGGACCTGCCAAAGTTAAACCATTTGGCCAGGAGAGCCCTTTTATGAAGGCATGTGCTCGATTTCGTCGCCAAATTTTTTTGGCCAATTTTACGCCCTCTCATTTTTAAAAGTCGATTCCACAGCAACTAATAGAGCTTTGCGATCGCAATCACTTCCAGAATGTGCAAAAGATATTCTAGTTTCATAACAGAACAGCAGGGACCTGCCAAAGTTAAATCATTTGGCCAGGAGAGCCCTTTTATGCAGACTTTTGCCCGATTTCGATACCCAAAATTTTTGCGATTTTCACAGAATTTTTTTCAAAAGCCGATTCCAAAGCAACTAATAGAGCTTTGCGATCGCAATCACTTCCAGAATCTGCCCCACGAAGTCTACTTTCATGATAAAGCACGAGGGACCTGCCAAAGTTAAACCATTTGGCCAGGAGAGCCCTTTTATGCAGACTTTTGCCCGATTTCGATACCCAAAATTTTTGCGATTTTCACAGAATTTTTTTCAAAAGCCGATTCCAAAGCAACTAATAGAGCTTTGCGATCGCAATCACTTCCAGAATCTGCCCCACGAAGTCTACTTTCATGATAAAGCACGAGGGACCTGCCAAAGTTAAACCATTTGGCCAGGAGAGCCCTTTTATGAAGGCATGTGCTCGATTTCGTTGCCAAATTTTTTTGGCCAATTTTACGCCCTCTCATTTTTAAAAGTCGATTCCACAGCAACTAATAGAGCTTTGCGATCGCAATCACTTCCAGAATGTGCAAAAGATATTCTAGTTTCATAACAGAACAGCAGGGACCTGCCAAAGTTAAACCATTTGGCCAGGAGAGCCCTTTTATGCAGACTTTTGCCCGATTTCGATACCCAAAATTTTTGCGATTTTCACAGAATTTTTTTCAAAAGCCGATTCCAAAGGAACTAATAGAGCTTTGCGATCGCAATTACTTCCAGAATCTGCCCCACGAAGTCTACTTTCATGATAAAGCACGAGGGACCTGCCAAATTTAAACCATTTGGCCAGGAGAGCCCTTTTATGAAGGCATGTGCTCCATTTCGTCGCCAAATTTTTTTGGCCAATTTTACGCCCTCTCATTTTTAAAAGTCGATTCCACAGCAACTAATAGAGCTTTGCGATCGCAATCACTTCCAGAATGTGCAAAAGATATTCTAGTTTCATAACAGAACAGCAGGGACCTGCCAAAGTTAAACCATTTGGCCAGGAGAGCCCTTTTATGCAGACTTTTGCCCGATTTCGATACCCAAAATTTTTGCGATTTTCACAGAATTTTTTTCAAAAGCCGATTCCAAAGCAACTAATAGAGCTTTGCGATCGCAATCACTTCCAGAATCTGCCCCACGAAGTCTACTTTCATGATAAAGCACGAGGGACCTGCCAAAGTTAAACCATTTGGCCAGGAGAGCCCTTTTATGAAGGCATGTGCTCGATTTCGTCGCCAAATTTTTTTGGCCAATTTTACGCCCTCTCATTTTTAAAAGTCGATTCCACAGCAACTAATAGAGCTTTGCGATCGCAATCACTTCCAGAATGTGCAAAAGATATTCTAGTTTCATAAAAGAACAGCAGGGACCTGCCAAAGTTAAACCATTTGGCCAGGAGAGCCCTTTTATGCAGACTTTTGCCCGATTTCGATACCCAAAATTTTTGCGATTTTCACAGAATTTTTTTCAAAAGCCGATTCCAAAGCAACTAATAGAGCTTTGCGATCGCAATCACTTCCAGAATCTGCCCCACGAAGTCTACTTTCATGATAAAGCACGAGGGACCTGCCAAAGTTAAAGGGCCAGGAGAGCCCTTTTATGAAGGCATGTGCTCGATTTCGTCGCCAAATTTTTTTGGCCAATTTTACGCCCTCTCATTTTTAAAAGTCGATTCCACAGCAACTAATAGAGCTTTGCGATCGCAATCACTTCCAGAATGTGCAAAAGATATTCTAGTTTCATAACAGAACAGCAGGGACCTGCCAAAGTTAAACCATTTGGCCAGGAGAGCCCTTTTATGCAGACTTTTGCCCGATTTCGATACCCAAAATTTTTGCGATTTTCACAGAATTTTTTTCAAAAGCCGATTCCAAAGCAACTAATAGAGCTTTGCGATCGCAATCACTTCCAGAATCTGCCCCACGAAGTCTACTTTCATGATAAAGCACGAGGGACCTGCCAAAGTTAAACCATTTGGCCAGGAGAGCCCTTTTATGAAGGCATGTGCTCGATTTCGTCGCCAAATTTTTTTGGCCAATTTTACGCCCTCTCATTTTTAAAAGTCGATTCCACAGCAACTAATAGAGCTTTGCGATCGCAATCACTTCCAGAATGTGCAAAAGATATTCTAGTTTCATAACAGAACAGCAGAGACCTGCCAAAGTTAAACCATTTGGCCAGGAGAGCCCTTTTATGCAGACTTTTGCCCGATTTCGATACCCAAAATTTTTGCGATTTTCACAGAATTTTTTTCAAAAGCCGATTCCAAAGCAACTAATAGAGCTTTGCGATCGCAATCACTTCCAGAATCTGCCCCACGAAGTCTACTTTCATGATAAAGCACGAGGGACCTGCCAAAGTTAAACCATTTGGCCAGGAGAGCCCTTTTATGAAGGCATGTGCTCGATTTCGTCGCCAAATTTTTTTGGCCAATTTTACGCCCTCTCATTTTTAAAAGTCGATTCCACAGCAACTAATAGAGCTTTGCGATCGCAATCACTTCCAGAATGTGCAAAAGATATTCTAGTTTCATAACAGAACAGCAGGGACCTGCCAAAGTTAAACCATTTGGCCAGGAGAGCCCTTTTATGCAGACTTTTGCCCGATTTCGATACCCAAAATTTTTGCGATTTTCACAGAACTTTTTTCAAAAGCCGATTCCAAAGCAACTAATAGAGCTTTGCGATCGCAATCACTTCCAGAATCTGCCCCACGAAGTCTACTTTCATGATAAAGCACGAGGGACCTGCCAAAGTTAAACCATTTGGCCAGCAGAGCCCTTTTATGAAGGCATGTGCTCGATTTCGTCGCCCAATTTTTTTGGCCAATTTTACGCCCTCTCATTTTTAAAAGTCGATTCCACAGCAACTAATAGAGCTTTGCGATCGCAATCACTTCCAGAATGTGCAAAAGATATTCTAGTTTCATAACAGAACAGCAGGGACCTGCCAAAGTTAAACCATTTGGCCAGGAGAGCCCTTTTATGCAGACTTTTGCCCGATTTCGATACCCAAAATTTTTGCGATTTTCACAGAATTTTTTTCAAAAGCCGATTCCAAAGCAACTAATAGAGCTTTGCGATCGCAATCACTTCCAGAATCTGCCCCACGAAGTCTACTTTCATGATAAAGCACGAGGGACCTGCCAAAGTTAAACCATTTGGCCAGGAGAGCCCTTTTATGAAGGCATGTGCTCGATTTCGTCGCCAAATTTTTTTGGCCAATTTTACGCCCTCTCATTTTTAAAAGTCGATTCTACAGCAACTAATAGAGCTTTGCGATCGCAATCACTTCCAGAATATGCAAAAGATATTCTAGTTTCATAACAGAACAGCAGGGACCTGCCAAAGTTAAACCATTTGGCCAGGAGAGCCCTTTTATGCAGACTTTTGCCCGATTTCGATACCCAAAATTTTTGCGATTTTCACAGAATTCTTTTCAAAAGCCGATTCCAAAGCAACTAATAGAGCTTTGCGATCGCAATCACTTCCAGAATCTGCCCCACGAAGTCTACTTTCATGATAAAGCACGAGGGACCTGCCAAAGTTAAACCATTTGGCCAGGAGAGCCCTTTTATGAAGGCATGTGCTCGATTTCGTCGCCAAATTTTTTTGGCCAATTTTACGCCCTCTCATTTTTAAAAGTCGATTCCACAGCAACTAATAGAGCTTTGCGATCGCAATCACTTCCAGAATGTGCAAAAGATATTCTAGTTTCATAACAGAACAGCAGGGACCTGCCAAAGTTAAACCATTTGGCCAGGAGAGCCCTTTTATGCAGACTTTTGCCATATTTCGATACCCAAAATTTTTGCGATTTTCACAGAATTTTTTTCAAAAGCCGATTCCAAAGCAACTAATAGAGCTTTGCGATCGCAATCACTTCCAGAATCTGCCCCACGAAGTCTACTTTCATGATAAAGCACGAGGGACCTGCCAAAGTTAAACCATTTGGCCAGGAGAGCCCTTTTATGAAGGCATGTGCTCGATTTCGTCGCCAAATTTTTTTGGCCAATTTTACGCCCTCTCGATTTTAAAAGTCGATTCCACAGCAACTAATAGAGCTTTGCGATCGCAATCACTTCCAGAATGTGCAAAAGATATTCTAGTTTCATAACAGAACAGCAGGGACCTGCCAAAGTTAAACCATTTGGCCAGGAGAGCCCTTTTATGCAGACTTTTGCCCGATTTCGATACCCAAAATTTTTGCGATTTTCACAGAATTTTTTTCAAAAGCCGATTCCAAAGCAACTATTAGAGCTTTGCGATCGCAATCACTTCCAGAATCTGCCCCACGAAGTCTACTTTCATGATAAAGCACGAGGGACCTGCCAAAGTTAAACCATTTCGCCAGGAGAGCCCTTTTATGAAGGCATGTGCTCGATTTCGTCGCCAAATTTTTTTGGCCAATTTTACGCCCTCTCATTTTTAAAAGTCGATTCCACAGCAACTAATAGAGCTTTGCGATCGCAATCACTTCCAGAATGTGCAAAAGATATTCTAGTTTCATAACAGAACAGCAGGGACCTGACAAAGTTAAACCATTTGGCCAGGAGAGCCCTTTTATGCAGACTTTTGCCCGATTTCGATACCCAAAATTTTTGCGATTTTCACAGAATTTTTTTCAAAAGCCGATTCCAAAGCAACTAATAGAGCTTTGCGATCGCAATCACTTCCAGAATCTGCCCCACGAAGTCTACTTTCATGATAAAGCACGAGGGACCTGCCAAAGTTAAACCATTTGGCCAGGAGAGCCCTTTTATGAAGGCATGTGCTCGATTTCGTCGCCAAATTTTTTTGGCCAATTTTACGCCCTCTCATTTTTAAAAGTCGATTCCACAGCAACTAATAGAGCTTTGCGATCGCAATCACTTCCAGAATGTGCAAAAGATATTCTAGTTTCATAACAGAACAGCAGGGACCTGCCAAAGTTAAACCATTTGGCCAGGAGAGCCCTTTTATGCAGACTTTTGCCCGATTTCGATACCCAAAATTTTTGCGATTTTCACAGAATTTTTTTCAAAAGCCGATTCCAAAGCAACTAATAGAGCTTTGCGATCGCAATCACTTCCAGAATCTGCCCCACGAAGTCTACTTTCATGATAAAGCACGAGGGACCTGCCAAAGTTAAACCATTTGGCCAGGAGAGCCCTTTTATGAAGGCATGTGCTCGATTTCGTCGCCAAATTTTTTTGGCCAATTTTACGCCCTCTCATTTTTAAAAGTCGATTCCACAGCAACTAATAGAGCTCTGCGATCGCAATCACTTCCAGAATGTGCAAAAGATATTCTAGTTTCATAACAGAACAGCAGGGACCTGCCAAAGTTAAACCATTTGGCCAGGAGAGCCCTTTTATGCAGACTTTTGCCCGATTTCGATACCCAAAATTTTTGCGATTTTCACAGAATTTTTTTCAAAAGCCGATTCCAAAGCAACTAATAGAGCTTTGCGATCGCAATCACTTCCAGAATCTGCCCCACGAAGTCTACTTTCATGATAAAGCACGAGGGACCTGCCAAAGTTAAACCATTTGGCCAGGAGAGCCCTTTTATGAAGGCATGTGCTCGATTTCGTCGCCAAATTTTTTTGGCGAATTTTACGCCCTCTCATTTTTAAAAGTCGATTCCACAGCAACTAATAGAGCTTTGCGATCGCAATCACTTCCAGAATGTGCAAAAGATATTCTAGTTTCATAACAGAACAGCAGGGACCTGCCAAAGTTAAACCATTTGGCCAGGAGAGCCCTTTTATGCAGACTTTTGCCCGATTTCGATACCCAAAATTTTTGCGATTTTCACAGAATTTTTTTCAAAAGCCGATTCCAAAGCAACTAATAGAGCTTTGCGATCGCAATCACTTCCAGAATCTGCCCCACGAAGTCTACTTTCATGATAAAGCACGAGGGACCTGCCAAAGTTAAACCATTTGGCCAGGAGAGCCCTTTTATGAAGGCATGTGCTCGATTTCGTCGCCAAATTTTTTTGGCCAATTTTACGCCCTCTCATTTTTAAAAGTCGATTCCACAGCAACTAATAGAGCTTTGCGATCGCAATCACTTCCAGAATGTGCAAAAGATATTCTAGTTTCATAACAGAACAGCAGGGACCTGCCAAAGTTAAACCATTTGGCCAGGAGAGCCCTTTTATGCAGACTTTTGCCCGATTTCGATACCCAAAATTTTTGCGATTTTCACAGAATTTTTTTCAAGAGCCGATTCCAAAGCAACTAATAGAGCTTTGCGATCGCAATCACTTCCAGAATCTGCCCCACGAAGTCTACTTTCATGATAAAGCACGAGGGACCTGCCAAAGTTAAACCATTTGGCCAGGAGAGCCCTTTTATGAAGGCATGTGCTCGATTTCGTCGCCAAATTTTTTTGGCCAATTTTACGCCCTCTCATTTTTAAAAGTCGATTCCACAGCAACTAATAGAGCTTTGCGATCGCAATCACTTCCAGAATGTGCAAAAGATATTCTAGTTTCATAACAGAACAGCAGGGACCTGCCAAAGTTAAACCATTTGGCCAGGAGAGCCCTTTTATGCAGACTTTTGCCCGATTTCGATACCCAAAATTTTTGCGATTTTCACAGAATTTTTTTCAAAAGCCGATTCCAAAGCAACTAATAGAGCTTTGCGATCGCAATCACTTCCAGAATCTGCCCCACGAAGTCTACTTTCATGATAAAGCACGAGGGACCTGCCAAAGTTAAACCATTTGGCCAGGAGAGCCCTTTTATGAAGGCATGTGCTCGATTTCGTCGCCAAATTTTTTTGGCCAATTTTACGCCCTCTCATTTTTAAAAGTCGATTCCACAGCAACTAATAGAGCTTTGCGATCGCAATCACTTCCAGAATGTGCAAAAGATATTCTAGTTTCATAACAGAACAGCAGGGACCTGCCAAAGTTAAACCATTTGGCCAGGAGAGCCCTTTTATGCAGACTTTTGCCCGATTTCGATACCCAAAATTTTTGCGATTTTCACAGAATTTTTTTCAAAAGCCGATTCCAAAGCAACTAATAGAGCTTTGCGATCGCAATCACTTCCAGAATCTGCCCCACGAAGTCTACTTTCATGATAAAGCACGAGGGACCTGCCAAAGTTAAACCATTTGGCCAGGAGAGCCCTTTTATGAAGGCATGTGCTCGATTTCGTCGCCAAATTTTTTTGGCCAATTTTACGCCCTCTCATTTTTAAAAGTAGATTCCACAGCAACTAATAGAGCTTTGCGATCGCAATCACTTCCAGAATGTGCAAAAGATATTCTAGTTTCATAACAGAACAGCAGGGACCTGCCAAAGTTAAACCATTTGGCCAGGAGAGCCCTTTTATGCAGACTTTTGCCCGATTTCGATACCCAAAATTTTTGCGATTTTCACAGAATTTTTTTCAAAAGCCGATTCCAAAGCAACTAATAGAGCTTTGCGATCGCAATCACTTCCAGAATCTGCCCCACGAAGTCTACTTTCATGATAAAGCACGAGGGACCTGCCAAAGTTAAACCATTTGGCCAGGAGAGCCCTTTTATGAAGGCATGTGCTCGATTTCGTCGCCAAATTTTTTTGGCGAATTTTACGCCCTCTCATTTTTAAAAGTCGATTCCACAGCAACTAATAGAGCTTTGCGATCGCAATCACTTCCAGAATGTGCAAAAGATATTCTAGTTTCATAACAGAACAGCAGGGACCTGCCAAAGTTAAACCATTTGGCCAGGAGAGCCCTTTTATGCAGACTTTTGCCCGATTTCGATACCCAAAATTTTTGCGATTTTCACAGAATTTTTTTCAAAAGCCGATTCCAAAGCAACTAATAGAGCTTTGCGATCGCAATCACTTCCAGAATCTGCCCCACGAAGTCTACTTTCATGATAAAGCATGAGGGACCTGCCAAAGTTAAACCATTTGGCCAGGAGAGCCCTTTTATGAAGGCATGTGCTCGATTTCGTCGCCAAATTTTTTTGGCCAATTTTACGCCCTCTCATTTTTAAAAGTCGATTCCACAGCAACTAATAGAGCTTTGCGATCGCAATCACTTCCAGAATGTGCAAAAGATATTCTAGTTTCATAACAGAACAGCAGGGACCTGCCAAAGTTAAACCATTTAGCCAGGAGAGCCCTTTTATGCAGACTTTTGCCATATTTCGATACCCAAAATTTTTGCGATTTTCACAGAATTTTTTTCAAAAGCCGATTCCAAAGCAACTAATAGAGCTTTGCGATCGCAATCACTTCCAGAATCTGCCCCACGAAGTCTACTTTCATGATAAAGCACGAGGGACCTGCCAAAGTTAAACCATTTGGCCAGGAGAGCCCTTTTATGAAGGCATGTGCTCGATTTCGTCGCCAAATTTTTTTGGCCAATTTTACGCCCTCTCATTTTTAAAAGTCGATTCCACAGCAACTAATAGAGCTTTGCGATCGCAATCACTTCCAGAATGTGCAAAAGATATTCTAGTTTCATAACAGAACAGCAGGGACCTGCCAAAGTTAAACCATTTGGCCAGGAGAGCCCTTTTATGCAGACTTTTGCCCGATTTCGATACCCAAAATTTTTGCGATTTTCACAGAATTTTTTTCAAAAGCCGATTCCAAAGCAACTAATAGAGCTTTGCGATCGCAATCACTTCCAGAATCTGCCCCACGAAGTCTACTTTCATGATAAAGCACGAGGGACCTGCCAAAGTTAAACCATTTGGCCAGGAGAGCCCTTTTATGAAGGCATGTGCTCGATTTCGTCGCCAAATTTTTTTGGCCAACTTTACGCCCTCTCATTTTTAAAAGTCGATTCCACAGCAACTAATAGAGCTTTGCGATCGCAATCACTTCCAGAATGTGCAAAAGATATTCTAGTTTCATAACAGAACAGCAGGGACCTGCCAAAGTTAAACCATTTGGCCAGGAGAGCCCTTTTATGCAGACTTTTGCCCGATTTCGATACCCAAAATTTTTGCGATTTTCACAGAATTTTTTTCAAAAGCCGATTCCAAAGCAACTAATAGAGCTTTGCGATCGCAATCACTTCCAGAATCTGCCCCACGAAGTCTACTTTCATGATAAAGCACGAGGGACCTGCCAAAGTTAAACCATTTGGCCAGGAGAGCCCTTTTATGAAGGCATGTGCTCGATTTCGTCGCCAAATTTTTTTGGCCAATTTTACGCCCTCTCATTTTTAAAAGTCGATTCCACAGCAACTAATAGAGCTTTGCGATCGCAATCACTTCCAGAATGTGCAAAAGATATTCTAGTTTCATAACAGAACAGCAGGGACCTGCCAAAGTTAAACCATTTGGCCAGGAGAGCCCTTTTATGCAGACTTTTGCCCGATTTCGATACCCAAAATTTTTGCGATTTTCACAGAATTTTTTTCAAAAGCCGATTCCAAAGCAACTAATAGAGCTTTGCGATCGCAATCACTTCCAGAATCTGCCCCACGAAGTCTACTTTCATGATAAAGCACGAGGGACCTGCCAAAGTTAAACCATTTGGCCAGCAGAGCCCTTTTATGAAGGCATGTGCTCGATTTCGTCGCCAAATTTTTTTGGCCAATTTTACGCCCTCTCATTTTTAAAAGTCGATTCCACAGCAACTAATAGAGCTTTGCGATCGCAATCACTTCCAGAATGTGCAAAAGATATTCTAGTTTCATAACAGAACAGCAGGGACCTGCCAAAGTTAAACCATTTGGCCAGGAGAGCCCTTTTATGCAGACTTTTGCCATATTTCGATACCCAAAATTTTTGCGATTTTCACAGAATTTTTTTCAAAAGCCGATTCCAAAGCAACTAATAGAGCTTTGCGATCGCAATCACTTCCAGAATCTGCCCCACGAAGTCTACTTTCATGATAAAGCACGAGGGACCTGCCAAAGTTAAACCATTTGGCCAGGAGAGCCCTTTTATGAAGGCATGTGCTCGATTTCGTCGCCAAATTTTTTTGGCCAATTTTACGCCCTCTCATTTTTAAAAGTCGATTCCACAGCAACTAATAGAGCTTTGCGATCGCAATCACTTCCAGAATGTGCAAAAGATATTCTAGTTTCATAACAGAACAGCAGGGACCTGCCAAAGTTAAACCATTTGGCCAGGAGAGCCCTTTTATGCAGACTTTTGCCCGATTTCGATACCCAAAATTTTTGCGATTTTCACAGAATTTTTTTCAAAAGCCGATTCCAAAGCAACTAATAGAGCTTTGCGATCGCAATCACTTCCAGAATCTGCCCCACGAAGTCTACTTTCATGATAAAGCACGAGGGACCTGCCAAAGTTAAACCATTTGGCCAGGAGAGCCCTTTTATGAAGGCATGTGCTCGATTTCGTCGCCAAATTTTTTTGGCCAATTTTACGCCCTCTCATTTTTAAAAGTCGATTCCACAGCAACTAATAGAGCTTTGCGATCGCAATCACTTCCAGAATGTGCAAAAGATATTCTAGTTTCATAACAGAACAGCAGGGACCTGCCAAAGTTAAACCATTTGGCCAGGAGAGCCCTTTTATGCAGACTTTTGCCCGATTTCGATACCCAAAATTTTTGCGATTTTCACAGAATTTTTTTCAAAAGCCGATTCCAAAGCAACTAATAGAGCTTTGCGATCGCAATCACTTCCAGAATCTGCCCCACGAAGTCTACTTTCATGATAAAGCACGAGGGACCTGCCAAAGTTAAACCATTTGGCCAGGAGAGCCCTTTTATGAAGGCATGTGCTCGATTTCGTCGCCAAATTTTTTTGGCCAATTTTACGCCCTCTCATTTTTAAAAGTCGATTCCACAGCAACTAATAGAGCTTTGCGATCGCAATCACTTCCAGAATGTGCAAAAGATATTCTAGTTTCATAACAGAACAGCAGGGACCTGCCAAAGTTAAACCATTTGGCCAGGAGAGCCCTTTTATGCAGACTTTTGCCCGATTTCGATACCCAAAATTTTTGCGATTTTCACAGAATTTTTTTCAAAAGCCGATTCCAAAGCAACTAATAGAGCTTTGCGATCGCAATCACTTCCAGAATCTGCCCCACGAAGTCTACTTTCATGATAAAGCACGAGGGACCTGCCAAAGTTAAACCATTTGGCCAGGAGAGCCCTTTTATGAAGGCATGTGCTCGATTTCGTCGCCAAATTTTTTTGGCCAATTTTACGCCCTCTCATTTTTAAAAGTCGATTCCACAGCAACTAATAGAGCTTTGCGATCGCAATCACTTCCAGAATGTGCAAAAGGTATTCTAGTTTCATAACAGAACAGCAGGGACCTGCCAAAGTTAAACCATTTGGCCAGGAGAGCCCTTTTATGCAGACTTTTGCCCGATTTCGATACCCAAAATTTTTGCGATTTTCACAGAACTTTTTTCAAAAGCCGATTCCAAAGCAACTAATAGAGCTTTGCGATCGCAATCACTTCCAGAATCTGCCCCACGAAGTCTACTTTCATGATAAAGCACGAGGGACCTGCCAAAGTTAAACCATTTGGCCAGGAGAGCCCTTTTATGAAGGCATGTGCTCGATTTCGTCGCCAAATTTTTTTGGCCAATTTTACGCCCTCTCATTTTTAAAAGTCGATTCCACAGCAACTAATAGAGCTTTGCGATCGCAATCACTTCCAGAATGTGCAAAAGATATTCTAGTTTCATAACAGAACAGCAGGGACCTGCCAAAGTTAAACCATTTGGCCAGGAGAGCCCTTTTATGCAGACTTTTGCCCGATTTCGATACCCAAAATTTTTGCGATTTTCACAGAATTTTTTTCAAAAGCCGATTCCAAAGCAACTAATAGAGCTTTGCGATCGCAATCACTTCCAGAATCTGCCCCACGAAGTCTACTTTCATGATAAAGCACGAGGGACCTGCCAAAGTTAAACCATTTGGCCAGGAGAGCCCTTTTATGAAGGCATGTGCTCGATTTCGTCGCCAAATTTTTTTGGCCAATTTTACGCCCTCTCATTTTTAAAAGTCGATTCCACAGCAACTAATAGAGCTTTGCGATCGCAATCACTTCCAGAATGTGCAAAAGATATTCTAGTTTCATAACAGAACAGCAGGGACCTGCCAAATTTAAACCATTTGGCCAGGAGAGCCCTTTTATGCAGACTTTTGCCCGATTTCGATACCCAAAATTTTTGCGATTTTCACAGAACTTTTTTCAAAAGCCGATTCCAAAGCAACTAATAGAGCTTTGCGATCGCAATCACTTCCAGAATCTGCCCCACGAAGTCTACTTTCATGATAAAGCACGAGGGACCTGCCAAAGTTAAACCATTTGGCCAGGAGAGCCCTTTTATGAAGGCATGTGCTCGATTTCGTCGCCAAATTTTTTTGGCCAATTTTACGCCCTCTCATTTTTAAAAGTCGATTCCACAGCAACTAATAGAGCTTCGCGATCGCAATCACTTCCAGAATGTGCAAAAGATATTCTAGTTTCATAACAGAACAGCAGGGACCTGCCAAAGTTAAACCATTTGGCCAGGAGAGCCCTTTTATGCAGACTTTTGCCCGATTTCGATACTCAAAATTTTTGCGATTTTCACAGAATTTTTTTCAAAAGCCGATTCCAAAGCAACTAATAGAGCTTTGCGATCGCAATCACTTCCAGAATCTGCCCCACGAAGTCTACTTTCATGATAAAGCACGAGGGACCTGCCAAAGTTAAACCATTTGGCCAGGAGAGCCCTTTTATGAAGGCATGTGCTCGATTTCGTCGCCAAATTTTTTTGGCCAATTTTACGCCCTCTCATTTTTAAAAGTCGATTCCACAGCAACTAATAGAGCTTTGCGATCGCAATCACTTCCAGAATGTGCAAAAGATATTCTAGTTTCATAACAGAACAGCAGGGACCTGCCAAAGTTAAACCATTTGGCCAGGAGAGCCCTTTTATGCAGACTTTTGCCCGATTTCGATACCCAAAATTTTTGCGATTTTCACAGAATTTTTTTCAAAAGCCGATTCCAAAGCAACTAATAGAGCTTTGCGATCGCAATCACTTCCAGAATCTGCCCCACGAAGTCTACTTTCATGATAAAGCACGAGGGACCTGCCAAAGTTAAACCATTTGGCCAGGAGAGCCCTTTTATGAAGGCATGTGCTCGATTTCGTCGCCAAATTTTTTTGGCCAATTTTACGCCCTCTCATTTTTAAAAGTCGATTCCACAGCAACTAATAGAGCTTTGCGATCGCAATCACTTCCAGAATGTGCAAAAGATATTCTAGTTTCATAACAGAACAGCAGGGACCTGCCAAAGTTAAACCATTTGGCCAGGAGAGCCCTTTTATGCAGACTTTTGCCATATTTCGATACCCAAAATTTTTGCGATTTTCACAGAATTTTTTTCAAAAGCCGATTCCAAAGCAACTAATAGAGCTTTGCGATCGCAATCACTTCCAGAATCTGCCCCACGAAGTCTACTTTCATGATAAAGCACGAGGGACCTGCCAAAGTTAAACCATTTGGCCAGGAGAGCCCTTTTATGAAGGCATGTGCTCGATTTCGTCGCCAAATTTTTTTGGCCAATTTTACGCCCTCTCATTTTTAAAAGTCGATTCCACAGCAACTAATAGAGCTTTGCGATCGCAATCACTTCCAGAATGTGCAAAAGATATTCTAGTTTCATAACAGAACAGCAGGGACCTGCCAAAGTTAAACCATTTGGCCAGGAGAGCCCTTTTATGCAGACTTTTGCCCGATTTCGATACCCAAAATTTTTGCGATTAACACAGAATTTTTTTCAAAAGCCGATTCCAAAGCAACTAATAGAGCTTTGCGATCGCAATCACTTCCAGAATCTGCCCCACGAAGTCTACTTTCATGATAAAGCACGAGGGACCTGCCAAAGTTAAACCATTTGGCCAGGAGAGCCCTTTTATGAAGGCATGTGCTCGATTTCGTCGCCAAATTCTTTTGGCCAATTTTACGCCCTCTCATTTTTAAAAGTCGATTCCACAGCAACTAATAGAGCTTTGCGATCGCAATCACTTCCAGAATGTGCAAAAGATATTCTAGTTTCATAACAGAACAGCAGGGACCTGCCAAAGTTAAACCATTTGGCCAGGAGAGCCCTTTTATGCAGACTTTTGCCCGATTTCGATACCCAAAATTTTTGCGATTTTCACAGAATTTTTTTCAAAAGCCGATTCCAAAGCAACTAATAGAGCTTTGCGATCGCAATCACTTCCAGAATCTGCCCCACGAAGTCTACTTTCATGATAAAGCACGAGGGACCTGCCAAAGTTAAACCATTTGGCCAGGAGAGCCCTTTTATGAAGGCATGTGCTCGATTTCGTCGCCAAATTTTTTTGGCCAATTTTACGCCCTCTCATTTTTAAAAGTCGATTCCACAGCAACTAATAGAGCTTTGCGATCGCAATCACTTCCAGAATGTGCAAAAGATATTCTAGTTTCATAACAGAACAGCAGGGACCTGCCAAAGTTAAACCATTTGGCCAGGAGAGCCCTTTTATGCAGACTTTTGCCCGATTTCGATACCCAAAATTTTTGCGATTTTCACAGAATTTTTTTCAAAAGCCGATTCCAAAGCAACTAATAGAGCTTTGCGATCGCAATCACTTCCAGAATCTGCCCCACGAAGTCTACTTTCATGATAAAGCACGAGGGACCTGCCAAAGTTAAACCATTTGGCCAGGAGAGCCCTTTTATGAAGGCATGTGCTCGATTTCGTCGCCAAATTTTTTTGGCCAATTTTACGCCCTCTCATTTTTAAAAGTCGATTCCACAGCAACTAATAGAGCTTTGCGATCGCAATCACTTCCAGAATGTGCAAAAGATATTCTAGTTTCATAACAGAACAGCAGGGACCTGCCAAAGTTAAACCATTTGGCCAGGAGAGCCCTTTTATGCAGACTTTTGCCCGATTTCGATACCCAAAATTTTTGCGATTAACACAGAATTTTTTTCAAAAGCCGATTCCAAAGCAACTAATAGAGCTTTGCGATCGCAATCACTTCCAGAATCTGCCCCACGAAGTCTACTTTCATGATAAAGCACGAGGGACCTGCCAAAGTTAAACCATTTGGCCAGGAGAGCCCTTTTATGAAGGCATGTGCTCGATTTCGTCGCCAAATTCTTTTGGCCAATTTTACGCCCTCTCATTTTTAAAAGTCGATTCCACAGCAACTAATAGAGCTTTGCGATCGCAATCACTTCCAGAATGTGCAAAAGATATTCTAGTTTCATAACAGAACAGCAGGGACCTGCCAAAGTTAAACCATTTGGCCAGGAGAGCCCTTTTATGCAGACTTTTGCCCGATTTCGATACCCAAAATTTTTGCGATTTTCACAGAATTTTTTTCAAAAGCCGATTCCAAAGCAACTAATAGAGCTTTGCGATCGCAATCACTTCCAGAATCTGCCCCACGAAGTCTACTTTCATGATAAAGCACGAGGGACCTGCCAAAGTTAAACCATTTGGCCAGGAGAGCCCTTTTATGAAGGCATGTGCTCGATTTCGTCGCCAAATTTTTTTGGCCAATTTTACGCCCTCTCATTTTTAAAAGTCGATTCCACAGCAACTAATAGAGCTTTGCGATCGCAATCACTTCCAGAATGTGCAAAAGATATTCTAGTTTCATAACAGAACAGCAGGGACCTGCCAAAGTTAAACCATTTGGCCAGGAGAGCCCTTTTATGCAGACTTTTGCCCGATTTCGATACCCAAAATTTTTGCGATTTTCACAGAATTTTTTTCAAAAGCCGATTCCAAAGCAACTAATAGAGCTTTGCGATCGCAATCACTTCCAGAATCTGCCCCACGAAGTCTACTTTCATGATAAAGCACGAGGGACCTGCCAAAGTTAAACCATTTGGCCAGGAGAGCCCTTTTATGAAGGCATGTGCTCGATTTCGTCGCCAAATTTTTTTGGCCAATTTTACGCCCTCTCATTTTTAAAAGTCGATTCCACAGCAACTAATAGAGCTTTGCGATCGCAATCACTTCCAGAATGTGCAAAAGATATTCTAGTTTCATAACAGAACAGCAGGGACCTGCCAAAGTTAAACCATTTGGCCAGGAGAGCCCTTTTATGCAGACTTTTGCCATATTTCGATACCCAAAATTTTTGCGATTTTCACAGAATTTTTTTCAAAAGCCGATTCCAAAGCAACTAATAGAGCTTTGCGATCGCAATCACTTCCAGAATCTGCCCCACGAAGTCTACTTTCATGATAAAGCACGAGGGACCTGCCAAAGTTAAACCATTTGGCCAGGAGAGCCCTTTTATGAAGGCATGTGCTCGATTTCGTCGCCAAATTTTTTTGGCCAATTTTACGCCCTCTCATTTTTAAAAGTCGATTCCACAGCAACTAATAGAGCTTTGCGATCGCAATCACTTCCAGAATGTGCAAAAGATATTCTAGTTTCATAACAGAACAGCAGGGACCTGCCAAAGTTAAACCATTTGGCCAGGAGAGCCCTTTTATGCAGACTTTTGCCCGATTTCGATATCCAAAATTTTTGCGATTTTCACAGAATTTTTTTCAAAAGCCGATTCCAAAGCAACTAATAGAGCTTTGCGATCGCAATCACTTCCAGAATCTGCCCCACGAAGTCTACTTTCATGATAAAGCACGAGGGACCTGCCAAAGTTAAACCATTTGGCCAGGAGAGCCCTTTTATGAAGGCATGTGCTCGATTTCGTCGCCAAATTTTTTTGGCCAATTTTACGCCCTCTCATTTTTAAAAGTCGATTCCACAGCAACTAATAGAGCTTTGCGATCGCAATCACTTCCAGAATGTGCAAAAGATATTCTAGTTTCATAACAGAACAGCAGGGACCTGCCAAAGTTAAACCATTTGGCCAGGAGAGCCCTTTTATGCAGACTTTTGCCCGATTTCGATACCCAAAATTTTTGCGATTTTCACAGAATTTTTTTCAAAAGCCGATTCCAAAGCAACTAATAGAGCTTTGCGATCGCAATCACTTCCAGAATCTGCCCCACGAAGTCTACTTTCATGATAAAGCACGAGGGACCTGCCAAAGTTAAACCATTTGGCCAGGAGAGCCCTTTTATGAAGGCATGTGCTCGATTTCGTCGCCAAATTTTTTTGGCCAATTTTACGCCCTCTCATTTTTAAAAGTCGATTCCACAGCAACTAATAGAGCTTTGCGATCGCAATCACTTCCAGAATGTGCAAAAGATATTCTAGTTTCATAACAGAACAGCAGGGACCTGCCAAAGTTAAACCATTTGGCCAGGAGAGCCCTTTTATGCAGACTTTTGCCATATTTCGATACCCAAAATTTTTGCGATTTTCACAGAATTTTTTTCAAAAGCCGATTCCAAAGCAACTAATAGAGCTTTGCGATCGCAATCACTTCCAGAATCTGCCCCACGAAGTCTACTTTCATGATAAAGCACGAGGGACCTGCCAAAGTTAAACCATTTGGCCAGGAGAGCCCTTTTATGAAGGCATGTGCTCGATTTCGTCGCCAAATTTTTTTGGCCAATTTTACGCCCTCTCATTTTTAAAAGTCGATTCCACAGCAACTAATAGAGCTTTGCGATCGCAATCACTTCCAGAATGTGCAAAAGATATTCTAGTTTCATAACAGAACAGCAGGGACCTGCCAAAGTTAAACCATTTGGCCAGGAGAGCCCTTTTATGCAGACTTTTGCCCGATTTCGATACCCAAAATTTTTGCGATTTTCACAGAATTTTTTTCAAAAGCCGATTCCAAAGCAACTAATAGAGCTTTGCGATCGCAATCACTTCCAGAATCTGCCCCACGAAGTCTACTTTCATGATAAAGCACGAGGGACCTGCCAAAGTTAAACCATTTGGCCAGGAGAGCCCTTTTATGAAGGCATGTGCTCGATTTCGTCGCCAAATTTTTTTGGCCAATTTTACGCCCTCTCATTTTTAAAAGTCGATTCCACAGCAACTAATAGAGCTTTGCGATCGCAATCACTTCCAGAATGTGCAAAAGATATTCTAGTTTCATAACAGAACAGCAGGGACCTGCCAAAGTTAAACCATTTGGCCAGGAGAGCCCTTTTATGCAGACTTTTGCCATATTTCGATACCCAAAATTTTTGCGATTTTCACAGAATTTTTTTCAAAAGCCGATTCCAAAGCAACTAATAGAGCTTTGCGATCGCAATCACTTCCAGAATCTGCCCCACGAAGTCTACTTTCATGATAAAGCACGAGGGACCTGCCAAAGTTAAACCATTTGGCCAGGAGAGCCCTTTTATGAAGGCATGTGCTCGATTTCGTCGCCAAATTTTTTTGGCCAATTTTACGCCCTCTCATTTTTAAAAGTCGATTCCACAGCAACTAATAGAGCTTTGCGATCGCAATCACTTCCAGAATGTGCAAAAGATATTCTAGTTTCATAACAGAACAGCAGGGACCTGCCAAAGTTAAACCATTTGGCCAGGAGAGCCCTTTTATGCAGACTTTTGCCCGATTTCGATACCCAAAATTTTTGCGATTTTCACAGAATTTTTTTCAAAAGCCGATTCCAAAGCAACTAATAGAGCTTTGCGATCGCAATCACTTCCAGAATCTGCCCCACGAAGTCTACTTTCATGATAAAGCACGAGGGACCTGCCAAAGTTAAACCATTTGGCCAGGAGAGCCCTTTTATGAAGGCATGTGCTCGATTTCGTCGCCAAATTTTTTTGGCCAATTTTACGCCCTCTCATTTTTAAAAGTCGATTCCACAGCAACTAATAGAGCTTTGCGATCGCAATCACTTCCAGAATGTGCAAAAGATATTCTAGTTTCATAACAGAACAGCAGGGACCTGCCAAAGTTAAACCATTTGGCCAGGAGAGCCCTTTTATGCAGACTTTTGCCATATTTCGATACCCAAAATTTTTGCGATTTTCACAGAATTTTTTTCAAAAGCCGATTCCAAAGCAACTAATAGAGCTTTGCGATCGCAATCACTTCCAGAATCTGCCCCACGAAGTCTACTTTCATGATAAAGCACGAGGGACCTGCCAAAGTTAAACCATTTGGCCAGGAGAGCCCTTTTATGAAGGCATGTGCTCGATTTCGTCGCCAAATTTTTTTGGCCAATTTTACGCCCTCTCATTTTTAAAAGTCGATTCCACAGCAACTAATAGAGCTTTGCGATCGCAATCACTTCCAGAATGTGCAAAAGATATTCTAGTTTCATAACAGAACAGCAGGGACCTGCCAAAGTTAAACCATTTGGCCAGGAGAGCCCTTTTATGCAGACTTTTGCCCGATTTCGATACCCAAAATTTTTGCGATTTTCACAGAATTTTTTTCAAAAGCCGATTCCAAAGCAACTAATAGAGCTTTGCGATCGCAATCACTTCCAGAATCTGCCCCACGAAGTCTACTTTCATGATAAAGCACGAGGGACCTGCCAAAGTTAAACCATTTGGCCAGGAGAGCCCTTTTATGAAGGCATGTGCTCGATTTCGTCGCCAAATTTTTTTGGCCAATTTTACGCCCTCTCATTTTTAAAAGTCGATTCCACAGCAACTAATAGAGCTTTGCGATCGCAATCACTTCCAGAATGTGCAAAAGATATTCTAGTTTCATAACAGAACAGCAGGGACCTGCCAAAGTTAAACCATTTGGCCAGGAGAGCCCTTTTATGCAGACTTTTGCCCGATTTCGATACCCAAAATTTTTGCGATTTTCACAGAATTTTTTTCAAAAGCCGATTCCAAAGCAACTAATAGAGCTTTGCGATCGCAATCACTTCCAGAATCTGCCCCACGAAGTCTACTTTCATGATAAAGCACGAGGGACCTGCCAAAGTTAAACCATTTGGCCAGGAGAGCCCTTTTATGAAGGCATGTGCTCGATTTCGTCGCCAAATTTTTTTGGCCAATTTTACGCCCTCTCATTTTTAAAAGTCGATTCCACAGCAACTAATAGAGCTTTGCGATCGCAATCACTTCCAGAATGTGCAAAAGATATTCTAGTTTCATAACAGAACAGCAGGGACCTGCCAAAGTTAAACCATTTGGCCAGGAGAGCCCTTTTATGCAGACTTTTGCCCGATTTCGATACCCAAAATTTTTGCGATTTTCACAGAATTTTTTTCAAAAGCCGATTCCAAAGCAACTAATAGAGCTTTGCGATCGCAATCACTTCCAGAATCTGCCCCACGAAGTCTACTTTCATGATAAAGCACGAGGGACCTGCCAAAGTTAAACCATTTGGCCAGGAGAGCCCTTTTATGAAGGCATGTGCTCGATTTCGTCGCCAAATTTTTTTGGCCAATTTTACGCCCTCTCATTTTTAAAAGTCGATTCCACAGCAACTAATAGAGCTTTGCGATCGCAATCACTTCCAGAATGTGCAAAAGATATTCTAGTTTCATAACAGAACAGCAGGGACCTGCCAAAGTTAAACCATTTGGCCAGGAGAGCCCTTTTATGCAGACTTTTGCCCGATTTCGATACCCAAAATTTTTGCGATTTTCACAGAACTTTTTTCAAAAGCCGATTCCAAAGCAACTAATAGAGCTTTGCGATCGCAATCACTTCCAGAATCTGCCCCACGAAGTCTACTTTCATGATAAAGCACGAGGGACCTGCCAAAGTTAAACCATTTGGCCAGGAGAGCCCTTTTATGAAGGCATGTGCTCGATTTCGTCGCCAAATTTTTTTGGCCAATTTTACGCCCTCTCATTTTTAAAAGTCGATTCCACAGCAACTAATAGAGCTTTGCGATCGCAATCACTTCCAGAATGTGCAAAAGATATTCTAGTTTCATAACAGAACAGCAGGGACCTGCCAAAGTTAAACCATTTGGCCAGGAGAGCCCTTTTATGCAGACTTTTGCCCGATTTCGATACCCAAAATTTTTGCGATTTTCACAGAATTTTTTTCAAAAGCCGATTCCAAAGCAACTAATAGAGCTTTGCGATCGCAATCACTTCCAGAATCTGCCCCACGAAGTCTACTTTCATGATAAAGCACGAGGGACCTGCCAAAGTTAAACCATTTGGCCAGGAGAGCCCTTTTATGAAGGCATGTGCTCGATTTCGTCGCCAAATTTTTTTGGCCAATTTTACGCCCTCTCATTTTTAAAAGTCGATTCCACAGCAACTAATAGAGCTTTGCGATCGCAATCACTTCCAGAATGTGCAAAAGATATTCTAGTTTCATAACAGAACAGCAGGGACCTGCCAAAGTTAAACCATTTGGCCAGGAGAGCCCTTTTATGCAGACTTTTGCCCGATTTCGATACCCAAAATTTTTGCGATTTTCCACAGAATTTTTTTCAAAAGCCGATTCCAAAGCAACTAATAGAGCTTTGCGATCGCAATCACTTCCAGAATCTGCCCCACGAAGTCTACTTTCATGATAAAGCACGAGGGACCTGCCAAAGTTAAACCATTTGGCCAGGAGAGCCCTTTTATGAAGGCATGTGCTCGATTTCGTCGCCAAATTTTTTTGGCCAATTTTACGCCCTCTCATTTTTAAAAGTCGATTCCACAGCAACTAATAGAGCTTTGCGATCGCAATCACTTCCAGAATGTGCAAAAGATATTCTAGTTTCATAACAGAACAGCAGGGACCTGCCAAAGTTAAACCATTTGGCCAGGAGAGCCCTTTTATGCAGACTTTTGCCCGATTTCGATACCCAAATTTTTGCGATTTTCACAGAATTTTTTTCAAAAGCCGATTCCAAAGCAACTAATAGAGCTTTGCGATCGCAATCACTTCCAGAATCTGCCCCACGAAGTCTACTTTCATGATAAAGCACGAGGGACCTGCCAAAGTTAAACCATTTGGCCAGGAGAGCCCTTTTATGAAGGCATGTGCTCGATTTCGTCGCCAAATTTTTTTGGCCAATTTTACGCCCTCTCATTTTTAAAAGTCGATTCCACAGCAACTAATAGAGCTTTGCGATCGCAATCACTTCCAGAATGTGCAAAAGATATTCTAGTTTCATAACAGAACAGCAGGGACCTGCCAAAGTTAAACCATTTGGCCAGGAGAGCCCTTTTATGCAGACTTTTGCCCGATTTCGATACCCAAAATTTTTGCGATTTTCACAGAATTTTTTTCAAAAGCCGATTCCAAAGCAACTAATAGAGCTTTGCGATCGCAATCACTTCCAGAATCTGCCCCACGAAGTCTACTTTCATGATAAAGCACGAGGGACCTGCCAAAGTTAAACCATTTGGCCAGGAGAGCATACTCACACTTTATGAAGGCATGTGCTCGATTTCGTCGCCAAATTTTTTTGGCCAATTTGGCAACTTCTAGTTTCATAACAGAACAGCAGGGACCTGCCAAAGTTCAACCATTTGGCCAGGAGAGCCCTTTTATGCAGACTTTTGCCCATATTTCGATTGCACAGATTTTTTTCAAAAGCCGATTCCAAAGCAACTAATAGAGCTTTGCGATCGCAATCACTTCCAGAATCTGCCCCACGAAGTCTACTTTCATGATAAAGCACGAGGGACCTGCCAAAGTTAAACCATTTGGCCAGGAGAGCCGCAATCACTTCCAGAATCTGCCCCACGAAGTCTACTTTCATGATAAAGCACGAGGGACCTGCCAAAGTTAAACCATTTGGCCAGGAGAGCCCTTTTATGAAGGCATGTGCTCGATTTCGTCGCCAAATTTTTTTGGCCAATTTTACGCCCTCTCATTTTTAAAAGTCGATTCCACAGCAACTAATAGAGCTTTGCGATCGCAATCACTTCCAGAATGTGCAAAAGATATTCTAGTTTCATAACAGAACAGCAGGGACCTGCCAAAGTTAAACCATTTGGCCAGGAGAGCCCTTTTATGCAGACTTTTGCCCGATTTCGATACCCAAAATTTTTGCGATTTTCACAGAATTTTTTTCAAAAGCCGATTCCAAAGCAACTAATAGAGCTTTGCGATCGCAATCACTTCCAGAATCTGCCCCACGAAGTCTACTTTCATGATAAAGCACGAGGGACCTGCCAAAGTTAAACCATTTGGCCAGGAGAGCCCTTTTATGAAGGCATGTGCTCGATTTCGTCGCCAAATTTTTTTGGCCAATTTTACGCCCTCTCATTTTTAAAAGTCGATTCCACAGCAACTAATAGAGCTTTGCGATCGCAATCACTTCCAGAATGTGCAAAAGATATTCTAGTTTCATAACAGAACAGCAGGGACCTGCCAAAGTTAAACCATTTGGCCAGGAGAGCCCTTTTATGCAGACTTTTGCCCGATTTCGATACCCAAAATTTTTGCGATTTTCACAGAATTTTTTTCAAAAGCCGATTCCAAAGCAACTAATAGAGCTTTGCGATCGCAATCACTTCCAGAATCTGCCCCACGAAGTCTACTTTCATGATAAAGCACGAGGGACCTGCCAAAGTTAAACCATTTGGCCAGGAGAGCCCTTTTATGAAGGCATGTGCTCGATTTCGTCGCCAAATTTTTTTGGCCAATTTTACGCCCTCTCATTTTTAAAAGTCGATTCCACAGCAACTAATAGAGCTTTGCGATCGCAATCACTTCCAGAATGTGCAAAAGATATTCTAGTTTCATAACAGAACAGCAGGGACCTGCCAAAGTTAAACCATTTGGCCAGGAGAGCCCTTTTATGCAGACTTTTGCCCGATTTCGATACCCAAAATTTTTGCGATTTTCACAGAATTTTTTTCAAAAGCCGATTCCAAAGCAACTAATAGAGCTTTGCGATCGCAATCACTTCCAGAATCTGCCCCACGAAGTCTACTTTCATGATAAAGCACGAGGGACCTGCCAAAGTTAAACCATTTGGCCAGGAGAGCCCTTTTATGAAGGCATGTGCTCGATTTCGTCGCCAAATTTTTTTGGCCAATTTTACGCCCTCTCATTTTTAAAAGTCGATTCCACAGCAACTAATAGAGCTTTGCGATCGCAATCACTTCCAGAATGTGCAAAAGATATTCTAGTTTCATAACAGAACAGCAGGGACCTGCCAAAGTTAAACCATTTGGCCAGGAGAGCCCTTTTATGCAGACTTTTGCCCGATTTCGATACCCAAAATTTTTGCGATTTTCACAGAATTTTTTTCAAAAGCCGATTCCAAAGCAACTAATAGAGCTTTGCGATCGCAATCACTTCCAGAATCTGCCCCACGAAGTCTACTTTCATGATAAAGCACGAGGGACCTGCCAAAGTTAAACCATTTGGCCAGGAGAGCCCTTTTATGAAGGCATGTGCTCGATTTCGTCGCCAAATTTTTTTGGCCAATTTTACGCCCTCTCATTTTTAAAAGTCGATTCCACAGCAACTAATAGAGCTTTGCGATCGCAATCACTTCCAGAATGTGCAAAAGATATTCTAGTTTCATAACAGAACAGCAGGGACCTGCCAAAGTTAAACCATTTGGCCAGGAGAGCCCTTTTATGCAGACTTTTGCCCGATTTCGATACCCAAAATTTTTGCGATTTTCACAGAATTTTTTTCAAAAGCCGATTCCAAAGCAACTAATAGAGCTTTGCGATCGCAATCACTTCCAGAATCTGCCCCACGAAGTCTACTTTCATGATAAAGCACGAGGGACCTGCCAAAGTTAAACCATTTGGCCAGGAGAGCCCTTTTATGAAGGCATGTGCTCGATTTCGTCGCCAAATTTTTTTGGCCAATTTTACGCCCTCTCATTTTTAAAAGTCGATTCCACAGCAACTAATAGAGCTTTGCGATCGCAATCACTTCCAGAATGTGCAAAAGATATTCTAGTTTCATAACAGAACAGCAGGGACCTGCCAAAGTTAAACCATTTGGCCAGGAGAGCCCTTTTATGCAGACTTTTGCCCGATTTCGATACCCAAAATTTTTGCGATTTTCACAGAATTTTTTTCAAAAGCCGATTCCAAAGCAACTAATAGAGCTTTGCGATCGCAATCACTTCCAGAATCTGCCCCACGAAGTCTACTTTCATGATAAAGCACGAGGGACCTGCCAAAGTTAAACCATTTGGCCAGGAGAGCCCTTTTATGAAGGCATGTGCTCGATTTCGTCGCCAAATTTTTTTGGCCAATTTTACGCCCTCTCATTTTTAAAAGTCGATTCCACAGCAACTAATAGAGCTTTGCGATCGCAATCACTTCCAGAATGTGCAAAAGATATTCTAGTTTCATAACAGAACAGCAGGGACCTGCCAAAGTTAAACCATTTGGCCAGGAGAGCCCTTTTATGCAGACTTTTGCCCGATTTCGATACCCAAAATTTTTGCGATTTTCACAGAATTTTTTTCAAAAGCCGATTCCAAAGCAACTAATAGAGCTTTGCGATCGCAATCACTTCCAGAATCTGCCCCACGAAGTCTACTTTCATGATAAAGCACGAGGGACCTGCCAAAGTTAAACCATTTGGCCAGGAGAGCCCTTTTATGAAGGCATGTGCTCGATTTCGTCGCCAAATTTTTTTGGCCAATTTTACGCCCTCTCATTTTTAAAAGTCGATTCCACAGCAACTAATAGAGCTTTGCGATCGCAATCACTTCCAGAATGTGCAAAAGATATTCTAGTTTCATAACAGAACAGCAGGGACCTGCCAAAGTTAAACCATTTGGCCAGGAGAGCCCTTTTATGCAGACTTTTGCCCTATTTCGATACCCAAAATTTTTGCGATTTTCACAGAATTTTTTTCAAAAGCCGATTCCAAAGCAACTAATAGAGCTTTGCGATCGCAATCACTTCCAGAATCTGCCCCACGAAGTCTACTTTCATGATAAAGCACGAGGGACCTGCCAAAGTTAAACCATTTGGCCAGGAGAGCCCTTTTATGAAGGCATGTGCTCGATTTCGTCGCCAAATTTTTTTGGCCAATTTTACGCCCTCTCATTTTTAAAAGTCGATTCCACAGCAACTAATAGAGCTTTGCGATCGCAATCACTTCCAGAATGTGCAAAAGATATTCTAGTTTCATAACAGAACAGCAGGGACCTGCCAAAGTTAAACCATTTGGCCAGGAGAGCCCTTTTATGCAGACTTTTGCCCGATTTCGATACCCAAAATTTTTGCGATTTTCACAGAATTTTTTTCAAAAGCCGATTCCAAAGCAACTAATAGAGCTTTGCGATCGCAATCACTTCCAGAATCTGCCCCACGAAGTCTACTTTCATGATAAAGCACGAGGGACCTGCCAAAGTTAAACCATTTGGCCAGGAGAGCCCTTTTATGAAGGCATGTGCTCGATTTCGTCGCCAAATTTTTTTGGCCAATTTTACGCCCTCTCATTTTTAAAAGTCGATTCCACAGCAACTAATAGAGCTTTGCGATCGCAATCACTTCCAGAATGTGCAAAAGATATTCTAGTTTCATAACAGAACAGCAGGGACCTGCCAAAGTTAAACCATTTGGCCAGGAGAGCCCTTTTATGCAGACTTTTGCCCGATTTCGATACCCAAAATTTTTGCGATTTTCACAGAATTTTTTTCAAAAGCCGATTCCAAAGCAACTAATAGAGCTTTGCGATCGCAATCACTTCCAGAATCTGCCCCACGAAGTCTACTTTCATGATAAAGCACGAGGGACCTGCCAAAGTTAAACCATTTGGCCAGGAGAGCCCTTTTATGAAGGCATGTGCTCGATTTCGTCGCCAAATTTTTTTGGCCAATTTTACGCCCTCTCATTTTTAAAAGTCGATTCCACAGCAACTAATAGAGCTTTGCGATCGCAATCACTTCCAGAATGTGCAAAAGATATTCTAGTTTCATAACAGAACAGCAGGGACCTGCCAAAGTTAAACCATTTGGCCAGGAGAGCCCTTTTATGCAGACTTTTGCCCGATTTCGATACCCAAAATTTTTGCGATTTTCACAGAATTTTTTTCAAAAGCCGATTCCAAAGCAACTAATAGAGCTTTGCGATCGCAATCACTTCCAGAATCTGCCCCACGAAGTCTACTTTCATGATAAAGCACGAGGG